>JAMJFZ010004240.1:2045000-2145000 GCA_026225945.1 Cricetomys ansorgei | reverse complement strand
ATGTACACACAGTAGTAATAATAAATACAATTTTGAAGGGTAAGGAGAAAATCAGACCCTAAAGCCAGGTGACCTGACATCCAGCAATCCAACTATGCGGTCAGTAGATCGCCTGACCTCAGGGGCTGAGTCAGCCCAAGCAGCATGAGAGACCTTGTCCCTGAGTGGATGACTCCATCTTTCATAGAACCCAGGAGCTGTTTTCCCTCTGCCTTTACAAAGACAAAGCTCTGGACAGTACAGGGCAGGACGGGGGCACTCCCTCCGGAAGCCGCTCCCTGCCTAGGCAGTCTGAGAGAAGCACTCCCGGGCAGCAGCAGACGGGAGCCAAGCTACCACAGTGTGGGACTATGAAGCCCAGAGCTGACATTTCCCATCAGACAGCTCTTTAAGTTCAGTTACTGCCACGGTTGCTTCTTAGAGCCCGAGCAGCCTCTGAGGTGGAACAGAGTAATCTAGAGCATGTCCCTTTCAAAGTCAGAGCTCACCCCGAGTGCCAGACAACTGAACCAGATGCCAGTCCAGCCACTAGTCTCCGAGGTCTCTGTGTACGGTGGGTAGCCACTGTCTTTCTGGTGATAACTTTACACACCAAGGTTAAATCGACCCACACAGTTCCTATATGTTCTAGTTCTGATTCATGTTAAATCTCTTAATGAGCAGCACTTTTTAGGAGATAAATTTCTTCACAGAATCCTACCATCAGACAGACTCAGACCATGCTAAAGCTCAGCCCTGAACTAGGGGTTGGTGTAGTAGATCTAGCTCCTGACCGTAAAGTCGGACGAGAAGCACATGATGGCGCTGGGAAGACGGCGTGGTGGGTAAAGCGAGGTTGTGCAGGCACAGGGACCTGAGTTCAATTCCTAACACCCACAGAAACACACAGAAGACAAAACAGGAGCGGGAGGGCCAGTGCTGGGGAGGGAAAGCCAGGAAGGTCCCTGGAGCTCACTGGCCAGGGAGTCTAGCCTAATCAGCCAAGCCCCCATCCCAGAGAGAGACACTGTCTCAAAAGAAAGGAAAGGAAAGGAAAGGAAATGAGAAAAAAGAAAAGGTGGGCAGCTCCCAAGGAACAATACCCGAAGCTGTCCTCTAGCCTGCACAAGGAAAATTCCCTCCCTCCCTCCCCACCCCACCTCAGCAAGGAGTGGTGAAAACAAGAGGGGGATGGTAAGATTTACAAATTTACTTTCATGTGAGAAAAGTGAAATATCACACCAAGTTGTATCTCCGTTAAAACAACGGTAGCGCTGTATTCTGACTAGAAAATACGAAGCAAACACGCTCTCCACTAATGGCCACAAACTGTACCTGTCCATATATACGGCTGGGCCTCTTCCCCCGACAGCTGAGCAAAGCCCATCTCTTGTACTTCACGTTGCAGACGTGGACGTCGTTGCCGTTGCTCTCCCCGAACGGGATGCCTGTGCCGCCGAACACTAGCAGGTTGTTTCCGTGCAGCACCACTGCGGAGGAAGGACACACTCCACTGTGGAACCCGATCACCGAGCAGCTCAGCCGTGTCTGCTGTGATGCTCTGTTAAGACCACTCAGATCTAACTCTAGGATTCCGCAGAAAATGGCTGAATTCATACTCCTGGATTACCTCACACGGCTCAGCGTTGGATGTAATCCACACGGCCAGAACGCACTTACAGAATTCAGCACATAAAACTGTGCATAGCAATGTCAGCGGAGGAACTATGGAACCACTGCGGTTGAAGACAGCTCAGACACGCAGCACACCAGAGGGCCATCATCTTCACCCTGAGAAACCCCGTGGGGCTCAGATGGGAGATTAAAGGATCATTCTGTCAGAAGAATGATCTTTGTATTTTAAACTGGCTTCTGTCAGTTTAATCCTCCAGCAGGTAAAAAGGAACACCGATCTCCTGCCGGCAATTTCGGCACTCTTCTTGTCTTGTCTGCCTTCCTCTCTCCCCCTCCCCGCTCCTCACATTTCAGTAGCTCCCTAACTTGCCCGCAGAGTCCTTAGCTGACCAAGTGCGGTAGTTACCTACCACTCCGCACTCCAGTGCTGTCAAGAGCTGGGTTAACTCTAGTGTGACTTAGGAGAACTAGCTAACCTCCCTAACTCAATCTTCACGACAATCCTATGAGGTAGGAACTGTAAAAATCATGTTCCTCTCTCTCCTGTCTCCCTCTCTGTGCCAAGTTTGTACCCTGGGTTGGTGTACTCTACCACTACGCAATAAGCCCAACCTCCATTTTTAGAGATGACAGAAACAGAAGTAGCAAGTGATTTTTTTTTAATTCTTCTGTTGATTTGTTTTCATGAAATAAGGTCTTGCTATGCAGCTTAGGCTAGCCTCAGAATCATTATGTAGGCCAGGCTAGCCTTGAACTCAATACAATCCTTTGGTCTCAGCCTCCCAAGCGCTGGGATTACAGGCATGCACCACCATGCCTGGCAAGAACAGTTTGAATAACTTGTTGAGGGTTTCCTAAAGAGAGCTGGGATTCGACCCCAGGCAGTCTGGCCGCAGAGCATGAACTCTTAGCTGCTGTCTTCAGGGCCGCTCTGAAAACTTGGTTCTTCACATGGACCGTGGCAATCACTGGAAACTTCTCACAGGGTGCTGTAAGGAGTCAAGTCCTCCACTTAACAGCTATTGATTGCCACAGCTGAAACGCCAGCCTTCCACTTTGGCGACATTTTTCCTAGCGTGTGTAAATACACACTTTATGCTGAGCCCTCTGAGACACTGTTAACCTCACTTTACAGGTAAATGAAGTTAAAACTCATCTGGCTATTCAATATCACAGTTAGATTCACACTCGGGAACTCGGGACTCGGAGTCACCACAGTGACATGGCTCGCCTGTGACAACGCTTGGTCATGTGACAACAGCACACAAGGAACACGGTACAACAAGGGACAGGGACACTGCGCCTGCATTCCACAGTTCACAAGGCAAAACTTCAGAACTGCTGCACTCACGCGACATGGATGCCAGCTCCCGGGGCATGTAGCCGTCTGTGCCCATCTGGTGCCACACGCCTGTGGCGAAATGGTACCTCCAGAGCTCCCTGAAGAGAGGGTAGTCTTCATTATCTGGCCCTCCCGACTCATCGTAGTCCGGGTTGTACCCTCCGAACACATAGAGATTGGTGTTATCTGCCACACAACGGTGTCCACTGCGGGCCGGGGGGGGTCTGTGGCCTGAGGAGGAAGAGCATGGTTTCCAAAAGTGCCCACAGACAGAGCACAGACAAATCAGCAACAGCCACCTGAACTGTAAAGGGTCGGGAGGCCTCCTAACACCACATGTCCACCACTGAGGTCACTGTTCACTCGCACAGACTACCTAAGGCTTTAGCGAGCTAGTCTCCGTTTTTATTTCACATGATTTTTAAATTTCAAAGACTAAGAAAGATTTTTCCCAAGAGAGGTGACACAGCATGATAAACTCAAGAAAATGGCTGACGATGTGGAATTCAAGAAATGAAAGAGGAGAGGCCTAGTACTCCAGAGGCTAGGAGGTCAGAGTTCCTTACTTCTTAGGGAAGAGCTAGACTGAACTGTGACTGTTGATTGGGAAACGCAACCACGAAATGAATGAGTCATGCCTGAATAGACACACACATGTAAGAATACACTTAAGAAGAAAACGGGCTCTCATGTGGTCAGAGCAAACTTAATTCTTTGAATAACATTCTAAAACTTTTCAAGACCATCTTATATTTTGCCTAAAGTTATTACTGAGAAAAGCTATTTATAAAAAAAAAATTAAATTCAAAATGGTCAAAAAAAAAAAAAAAAAGAGTAAGCCCTCACCTCTAAAACACTCGAGATTTGGTAAAGACAGTCTTTTCTGAATGGACTCCAGGGTCCGGGAAAACAAAAGCAGAGCTCAGCAAATGGGAAGGAGACAGTTTCTAGAACTGAAAGATCTTTTTCTTTATGATAACCAGGAATCAAACTTGCCTCATGTGTGGCTGGCAAGCAGCCCACCACTGAGCTACGGCCATAGAATCTTTCTCAAGTTTCAATTACATCAACTAGGCCTTGTGGCACAAGCCTGTAATCTAAGCAACTCAAGGGGCTGAGGCAGGAGAGTCATAAATTCAAATGCCAGCCTGGGCAATCAGGGATAGCCTGTCTCAAAATTAAAAAAAAAAAAAAATGCTGGGAACACAGCTAACTGGGTTCCATTTAGTACTTAGTACTAAGTACTTAGTAAGTACTCTTACTCGCCCAGCATATTCAAGGCCCTTGGCCTAATCCCTAATATACAATAAATAAATGATTAAATGATATTCACATATATTAGTTCATTTAAAATCTTGAGGTTATATTAAAGAGTGAAAAAAAAAAAACTCACTGCTTTATGTTTCTATGGCCTTACAACTCCTCACACCAGTCTTCGTAGCCTTGACTAGTTCCAGAACCAAATAAGCCACAGGTGACACAGACTCAGATGACGCTGTATTTGCTGCTACCCTAAAGATCCCATTTCATGAGCTACTGACGCTAGTGTAATGGTCATCTGCTCAGGGACTGCTAGACACCTCACGAATCTGCTTTACTAATGAGTATTACCAACCTAATAAGGCCTTCCGTGTCTTTTTAAGCAAAAATCCCAAATTCTTGAACAAGAACTGGAAAAACAAAGCAGCCATCAATCTCTTCGCCCCCCTGGTCCTGGCCGAGCACCTCAGAGCCCTCTCATCTCAACGACTTGTTTCAGGTCAGGCCAGCCTCACTGCTCTGCCAGTCTAGCCTCGTCCTTCGACCTTGGGCTAGCCTGACTGCCCTTCAAGTCTCCGGAGGTAGAAATGCTCCATGTGTGCCCTGTGCAGGCTGCCCTTCTAGAGCTCTTCTGTCCAGCAGCCGCCTGCTCAGGTGTTAGGGCAGACCTGAACTATCAAGGTGGGGGGCTGTGACTTCGTAAATACGTGTGATACCAGGCAACTCCATCCGGCAAGCCATAGACAGGTTGTGAGGTACTTAAGGTTGAGTACCTTAAGTACCAGCATCCTCTGGCATGCTGGGAACACAGGCGTGTGCTATGCAAGACTTGAGCAGGAGCTCCCACGACATCTAGGTTGGATCCAGGTTCTTTCGAGCAGGATCCTGCGCAAGCACTGCCCTTCACTGAGCCTCAGTGCCCTCGTCTGTGCTGGGGACTGACGTGTGTGCTGCCCCACAGGTCTGCTGTGCTTAAATGTGCACTGGCTGATGTGTGCTCCTTCCCAGGTAGGGGTGAGCTATGAGGGGAGGGAAATCTGCATTCATTTCCTATGACCAGGCCTAGGCTCACAGATGACACTGAACAAAGCTGAGAATGAACCAGTTTGCAACTGATTCTTCTTTGCTCGTTTCACCTGTTTGTTTTTCTAATGCAAACAAGAGTAAAAGTTCCTCAAAGGCAAACAGCATGTACCATTATCCTGCATCACCACAACACCTGACACAGCTGGAAAAACACATCTCCAAGTTTCCCTGAGTTTGATTTTAGGCCAAAGAAAACAGTGGCAGGACAGTCAAAGCAGTGTCCAGCTCAGTGGACTCTGCAGTGTTTCCATGGTGGGTGGTGTGGCACGCAATGGCAGAGCAGGGACTTAGACCCTGAGAGGCCCCAGCTTCAATCCTCAGCACCAATGGGAGAAAAGGGAAAGAGAGGGAGTGAGCTAGGGGGCAGGTGTTAGGATGTGTAATGATCTTTGCAAGTTACAAATGCACCCAGGAATTAGCAAGACAAACTTAAAACAGTTGCTACACTCAATAGACAGGAACCAAGAATCTCTAGAATGTTATTACTTTTTAATTTCCAGGAGCCATGAGATAATTTTTAATTTTTCACATTTTGGGCAAATGTGGAATGAAATACAGTAATGCTCTAAGACGCTCTCTCAATGCACACAGAGCAGAGAATGTGTTCCAAGTTTACCACCATCTTTGTAATGAACATAAGTCATGTGGATCAAAATGAAGAGATGATTTGACATAAAACATAGCCATTCATTCACTCTAAGTCCAAATATTACTGAACAACAGACACTGACAACATGCCACATGAAGGGCCCATGACACTGTCTCTGGGGCTGACAGCCTAGCCCTGCCCTGCACAGTGCAGGAGTTCCTAGCCTGAACTGGGATTTGTGTTCAAAGATTTAGCACCCCTAAAAGAGTGTAAGATTACCAGTTCTATGTTAACGAAATGTTACGTGACATGGATTAAATAAAAATATTAACACTATCTTGTTTTTCATGTAGCTGCTACAAAACTAAGTTTGTGGCTCAGATTTCTATCCGACAGTGCTGTGCTAATCTAACTGCTAACGTCTGTTGACCACATAATCTGTGCAAAGTAAACGACTGAATAAAGAGCAGCTGATTAGCGCATGACAACCGCTCCCTGTCAGGGAGCCTCTACAGCTGTCCTGAGGAACTCCCTCTTCTCTCCACAGATCTCCTCCTTAGAGTCCCAGCCCAGGAGGGACTCACGTATCAAAAACCCATTTCATTTTTAATAAATCACAGGAATTCGTCAGGCAGTGCCACAGGAACCAAGCACTAATTTCCGTCATAAGGCATGTGGCACAGGTTCCCCGACCTGGACAAAATGCGGCTGGGTTCTAGTCTAAAGTGTCTGGATCCTCCACCAAGTTTTCTGCTAATTAAACATCCACGGGTTTGAGCTGCCTGGTTCCAGAACTCTCGTTAGAAAACAGAGGAGTAGGGTTTCAGAGTGAGCCAGCACTAACGGTACTCGGTACTCAAAGCCAAGCCTGGAGACTGGCACCCAGTCCAGGAAGGCACATGGCAGAAGAGAACCGACTCCTGACATCGGTCCTCTGACTGCCCCCACGTCTCTCTCACACACAAATAAAATGTAAAAATTTCAATAAAAAAGCAAATGTATAAGTAAAGAATGGAAAATGAACCTCCACGCTGAGGAGAACTGAACAGCTGGAAGACAGCACCTGTGGGACTGTGGGCCTGGACGTCCGGACGTCTTGCTGGCCAAGCTTTCGCTCTAACACAGCAGCACACAGGAGCTGTGGGTCTGAATTTGCAGCAGAAACTAGCTAGCTATCTGGGATCACGCAACAGATGACTAGGTCATTCCCAGCGTTCTCGTTATCACAAGTAATATTGGAATAAAGTTTCTTCCACAAATTCACATGACATGTATGAAAAGATCTGAAAAACTGAACTTCTGGGTCAAAGGAACATGCTTTTCAAACGTTTACGGATAAAACTATCATAGAGTCATATTGTTCCTTCAAAGCTGAACATGTGCGTGAAAGTGGGTATTTTGTTTTCTTTGAGACAGGGTCTCAGGTAGCCCAGGATTACCTCAAGTTCTCCACACAGCCAAGGACGTTTTGAGCTCCAACCCTCCTGCCTCTACTTCCCGAATGGTGGGGTTACTGGTATGGTCACCGTGGCCATTATGCAGTGTTGGGGATGAAGCTCAGGACTCCATGCGTGATAGGCAAGTACACTACCAACTGAGCTACGCACTTCCCAGCCCGCTGTCCTCTTTGCTTCCTTCATTGAGCCAGGCTCTGGGTATGCAGTCTGGGCCAGCCGTTGAACTCTGTTGAGACGGGATCTCACTATAGCATTGGCTTGCCTGAAATTCGCTATGTAGACCAGGCTGGCCTCGAAGTCATAGAAACCCACCTGTCTATGCCTCTTCAATGCAAGGATTAAAGGCATGCACCACCTAGCCAGACAACCTCAAACTCTTGATCTTCTTCCTCTGCCTCCCACCAGTGAGCCCAACAAAACATGCTTGGAAAGATTATTTTCTATGTGTCTGAGTGCTGAATGGAAGCATATATTCCGTGTGCATGCCTCGTGCCTAAGCAGGTCAAAAAGGGCATCAGATCTGGAAGTGGACTTACAGACAGCTATGAGCTGATGTACCGGCAATGGGAACCAATCGAGGGCCGTGGCCACGGGCATCCCTCCAGCCCCCAAGCTTTTTTTTTTTTTTTAAATCCTACTCAAGTTTTAGCCAGAATTTAACAAAACAAGGTTGAAGCAGAGATGATACTGAACAGGTTAGTCTTCTTTAATTCAGGGAGGACGCTGGTCAGATTAACACCACTAACTGTGGCGTTCCTCTTGATTTCTTGTTAATGGGCCGCCAATAAAATAACTGCTAGATGTTAAGAATTTTGTTCCTTAACAAAAAGGGGTATTTAAAAAAAAATTTATGTGCATTGGTGTGAGGATCTCAGATCCCCTGGTACTGGAGTTACAGACAGTTGTGAGTGCCATGTGGGTGCTGGGAATTGAACCTGGGTCCTCTGGAAGAGCAGCCAGTGCTCTTAACTGCTGGACCACTTCTTTAGCCCCAAGGGTGTGTTTCTAAAATAAAATTTGCATTGAAATGTTACATACAGAAAGGTACACATAGAGGGCCCCACTGTGATGCATTTTAACAAACTAAATGCTTAAATGTCTGTAAGTCTTCCTGGGGAGGGAGTGTCACACTTTTTCTTTGAACCTGTTAGTGTAAGCTTGCCCTTCTTGATCACAATACCTACAACCCACCCTCCATGTCTAGAGGCGATTCCGTTTAGACTTATCTTACACTCATGCGTGCCACGCCTCCATGTACAGCATCTTATGCACGCCTGGTGCCCATGGAGGTCAGAAGGCAGCATGGGGTTGTCTGAACAGTGGTTGTGAGCTGCCATGTGGTGCTGGGAATCAAACCTGAGTCCTCTGCAAGAGCAAAAACTGCTTTTAACGTCTAAGCCATCTCTCCCGCTCCATTAATTTTTCTGTCATAAAACCAGCACTGTCTCCTTGTAGCTTTACTATATTCTTATACCTAGACACACGTTCCCAAACAGTATTGAAGTACGCAACAAAGTGACACCGTACATACTCTTTGGGTTCTTATTTACAGTTCTTCTGAGGCTTCTTTCATGCTATGCTGCTGAAGGGGATGCCCAGGGTCTGCTCATCCCCACGGTAAAGCAGCATCTCTATGAGTGCACAGCACACCTTACTTATTCAGTCTAGTTCTAGGAAGGGGCACTTAGTGGTTTCAATCTGCAGCTCATAATGTTGATATAAACATTTTCATACATGTTTTCAGGTACACAGAGGCCACATTGCTGTTGGCTATAAATCCAGAAATGGAATTCCTGAGTCTTAAAGGAAATCTTTATTAGATAAGGCTACTGTTTTCAAATCTGTGAGGACAATTTCCAGTCACCAGCAGCATGAGACTCCCTCAGTCCCACATGCACACCCATGCTTGGCAGTCACTGCTGTCTGAATAATCCTGTTAGCCTACAAACCTATCTCACACCGTAACACATGCTTCTCTCATTGCTGTTGAAGTTGAGCACTTCCTTTTCTTTTTTAGACAGAGTCTCTCTACATAGCCCTGGCTGTCCTGGAACTCTCTGTGTAGACAAGCTAGTCCCAAACTCAAAAGAAATCCCCCAATTTCTGCCTCCCAGAGTGCTATGACTAAAGGCATGCACCACCATGCCCAACCAAGTTTCTGAACACTTTTTATGTTAATTGGCCATTTGGGATTTTCCTTTCAGTAAATGTCCACTCCAGACTTTCATCCATTTTTCTAGTGAGATGTCTTTTTAAAAAAACTGATTTATACAAATTCATTGTATGAGCTTGCAATAGGCGCTTGTTTCCACCTATGTCACTATCGCTACATTTTCATGTTTAACCAAAATTTCTTTTTGCTCATGTACACATATGAATTTGTGTATGTGTGCGTTGTGTGTGTGGACACGGCTGACTCTGGGAGTCTTCGTCATCTCTATCTGTGGACTGAGGAAAGGCCTCTCAATTTAGCTCTGCTACAGCTAGCCTAGCTAGCCAACTCGCTCCTGGGACCCGTCTCAGCCTTCCCAGAACTGGCATTATCGGCGGGCTACTATGCACCCTGGTATTTACATGGATTCTGAGGGATCCAAACTGGTCCTCAAGCATGACAGCAAGCACTTTGTTCATGAAGCCATCTTCCTAGTCCCCTCAGTGAGACTTGTACATTTTACTTTAGAAACAGAGCTTCTCTGTTGTAACCCTGGCTGTCCTGGAACTCACTCTGTAGACCAGGCTGGCCTTGAACTCACAGAGATCCGCCTGCCTCTGCCTCCCACGTGCTGGGATTAAAGGTGTGCACCATCGCTGCACAGACTTCTACATTTTAAAACAAAAACTTGTGAAACCTTTGGCACTACTTCCAACTTGTCTGATGTCACAGGATGCAATACACACACGTTTACACAATTGCTCCGTACTACTAGAAGTCTCTGCAATTGTACTGAACTTCATAGCTGAGTTTTACTCGTGTTTCCACACATTTCAAGTCTTCCTCGTTTTTGGATGTTTATGCTACCAGAAGTACCTCTCCACTGATCTTCCTAAAATGTGCACGACACAAGCTTTCAGATATCTTATTTAGTTAACACCTACCCCAAAACAGAATCTATCTACACAACGGTGTCCTCTGAGAGCACGAAGACAACCATCTCTAGCAGCCTGTGCTGCATGTTAGAAACCTGGGCTGTCTTGACCCCTGTTGAGTAAACCTCACTATGGCTCCGTGAGGCACTGCGTGTGATGAGAGCTCCATGACCTTTTGTAGCTCTTCCCAGTGACCTGTGCCATTCGTTCATCAAAAGCCTTCCAAATCAAGTCTCCCTTTAGTGTCTGTGCGCTCCATCAACCTAGTCATTATCAAAATGAAAGCCAGGCGTAACTGTGTGCACTGCTAGTCTAGCTATTTCTGTGAGTAGAGGCTAGTGAGTTCCAGCAAAGCCAAAGCTACTCAGTGAGACCCTTCCTTAAATACGAAATAAAATAAAAGATACTAGTTTTAAAAAAATCAGGCCAGGCACAATGGCACACGCAGAGACCAGCGGATCTATGAATTCAAGGCTAGCCTGGTCAGTACAGTAAGATCCAGGTCGCAAGAGATATATATCAAAACTCTGTCTGGAAAAAAAAAGGAGAGGGAGAGGGGGAGGGGGAGGGGGAGAGAGAAGGAAGGAAGGAAGGAAGGAAGGAAGGGAGGAAGAGAGGCAGGCAGATCTCTGAGTTCCAGGACAGCTAGGGCTACATAGTGAGACCCTGCCTCTAAATAAATAAATAAATAAATAAATGAATGAATGAATGAATGAATAAATAAATCTCCGATTCTATCGTGCATCAAGAACATAACCTTCTGTAGTTCTTCCTGTGACTATTAGTTTCTCAAACGATGTAACCCATTTCTTAAGGCAGCCTCATGTAGCCCAGGCCGTCCTAGAGCTCACTATGCAGCTGATGCTGACAGGCTCTTGTCTCCACCCTCCAAGTTCTAGTTTTCCATCCGCTTTGTGGTACTGAAGTGCTCTACTGGGCTCCACCTCCTGCCATCCACCTGCTTTACCCTGAAATTCCTCAAAATTCCTGCTATTATCACAACAATAAAAGCAACAGCAGCTAACATTAACTGTTTCTAAATGTAATCAAAAACTTTGCAAGCATTCTCTCTCGAGACACTTCTGTATAAATAAGTACTATTATCCCCGCTCTAACTTTACAAATGAACTGACTGAGGCAAATAAAGGAGGTACACTTGGCAAATGGCAGAGTCTGCATTCAGATGCAGAAAGTTTGACTACAAACTTACTTTTCTGTTGTTTCCAATGCAATTATGAGGTAACATCGTCATTTATCAATTTTTCTCATTTTCAATAATATTGGAGAACTGAGGAAGGTAAGGGAAACTTGCAGTTTACTACTTCATGATGGAAACCCAGCATTTCAACACACCAGATCTGCTCTTACTGCACCACACTGCTAATTGGTAGCGGTCTCTTTCGAAACTCCTATGAGCTGGGCAGTGGTGGCACACGCCTTTAACCCCAGCACTCGGGAGGCACAGGCAGGTGGATCTTCTGTTTGAAGCCAGCCTGGTCTACAGCCTAAGTTCCAGGACAGTCAGAGCTACAACAGAGAAACCCTGTCTCAAAAAACCAAATAAAACAACAACAACAAAACAACCTCTTATGAAACTGTTTTCTGTCAAAGTAAGGGGTTTTCAAATCAAAAGGCTTGAAAGTATTCTGGAAAGCAATCCTAAAGTATAAATAAGTTTTTTTTTTTTAAGAATATACCTAATGAACCACTGAAAAAGCATTTTCGTGTTCTCAACAATGTGTTAATTTACCACTACAACTGAGAACAGCTGAGGATGTACTCGAACTCACGCCATGCTCCTCCCTGACAACAGCTTTCTAATTAGCTCTGATGCACCTTCCCATGCTCTGCGCCACCAAGTGGAGAGGTGAGAGCAGCTGTCCTGCACGGTTCTCTAAGCTTATGGGAGGCCTGGGGGGGCAACAAGGGAACGGAACTCCATGTGCTCAGTGTTGATGCAGTGCACCGAAGGGACACAGAACAAGTTCTCCCAGAAAGAACCATTGTACTGTTAAAGAAGCAGAAGTTTTTCTGGAAATAATCAACTACTGGTTTGTTGATTATTCATAAACGATGGGAGTTTACCACCCATCCTAAAACCTGCCCTGTAGTCACCTAGTGAAGAGCAGAACAGGCCACACAGAAAATCTGGAAGTCTTTTTTGTTTTGTTTTGTTTTGTTTAATACGGTTCTTTTGTTTGTTTTTCTAGACAGGCTGTGTAGCCCTGGCTGTCCTGGAACTCTGCAGAGCTCTGTAGACCAGGCTCTGGCCTTGAACTCATAGAGATCTACCTGCCTCTGCCTCCTGAGTAGTGGGATTAAATACATGTGACACCACTGCCCAGTCTGGGAGTCATTTTTTAAAAATATTTTTTATCCTACGTGTATGAGCATTCTGCCTTCAGCATGCATGCGCCTTGGGTGTGTGCCTGGTACCGCTGAGCCATCTCTCCAACCCCTGAAAGTCATTCCTAGTTTTTCCCTCCTGCTCTTCAACTAGTGCTCAAGTCTCATCTGACACGTGGTTCGAGTTATCCACCTCCCCACTCCTAGGGCAGCTGCCTTGCTCACAGACTGCGGCCTTGCGCACAGTGATCACTGTGATCACTGCAGTGATCTATCCACTAGCTACACACCCTGAGAACTCTCAGCGGTGCTCCTGCTCTCTGCCGTACAGCTTCAGCGCTGCCGCCGTTCCCACTGTGCTAAGCCTGCTGCCGACCTTTGACAGCACCATAAAAGCCACATTCAAGCACTGGCGCCTGTGGTCCGCAGCTCTGCCCTTCCTCGAAAACCCCTCAGGCTTACGCAACTTTCCTGGAAAACTAAATGGCACTAATGTGTCAGCTCCTACCCTGGGTGCTGACCAGACACCTCTTCTGTTTGCCCCATGCCAGGCTGCTTTATCCAGACACTTATCCTACGGGATCTCATTCCATCTCCTCTGCAGTTGTGTGTGTTGCAGGCTCTCTAAGACCTGCATCATCAACCTAGCAAGTACAGTAACCGCTATGGAGGAAGCAGTCCAGATACCAGACGAAGGGATGGATGATGGACAGAGAAAACCAAGAAGGCTGATGGACAGTCAGGTCATGGGGACAGGACAGAGCGCTGAGCGCCCACCTGTGGCGGGCAGAGGTGAGAAGCTAGAGCAGGGAACGAGATGGACAGAGCAGAAGAACCTGAGCCGGCAGGGCTGTGACTCAGGAGGGACGGGCGCTGCCGGTGGCCGACAGCACGGACACTCAGGCTGCTCACGGAGGAGGACCGCAGGCCGCTGCTCCGGAGGAGGGCTGCGGTGGCTCTCCACACTAATGCTGAACTGCTCCCACTCACTCTTCTCGGCTACGCTGTTTGGAACTTACAAATATCCAGTGGTGTAAAACTTACCTGTGCAGTATTTTCCTCATAATTAAAAAAAAATTAATGGAAACTATACAAAAAACATTTTTTAAAAAGCCCACCACCCAGATGTAACCAGTTTTTTTTCTTCCTTTTTTTTTTTTTTTAACTATTTCTTTTGTCATTTTACATTTTATAGGATTTTACACAACTTTTAAAGATTTTTTTTTAAATGTGTTTGAATGTCTGCCTGCAAGTGTGTGCACCAAATGCATACCTGATGCTCGCAGAAGCCAAAGGAGGGCGTCAGGTCCTCTGGAGCTGGTCTAAACGCTTGTGAGCCGCCGTGTGGGTGCTGGCAACTGAAGTCAGGTCTTCTGCCAGAGC
Organism: Cricetomys ansorgei; assembly: GCA_026225945.1. Taxonomy (NCBI): domain Eukaryota; kingdom Metazoa; phylum Chordata; class Mammalia; order Rodentia; family Nesomyidae; genus Cricetomys; species Cricetomys ansorgei. The sequence goes on along the minus strand of JAMJFZ010004240.1, from coordinate 2,130,836 downwards.
AGCAAACGCTCTTACCCTGTGAGCCATCTCGCCCGCTCACATAACTGTCTGTTCATTAAACTCTATGTCCTAGTTATTTCTCTTTGGTGTTCAGCTCCTGGAACGCACTGTGCAGTGGAGACGACCCTCCACTCCTGACCTGCTGTCTCCTCTGCCCTGTAAAGTGACCACCATGTTCCAGCGTGTTGCTTCAACTCTACTGCACTGATCTTGTGTAGACGGGGCACGTCTGCTGTGAGTGCGTGGGGTCAGAGGACAACTGCGGGAGGCGGCTCTCTTGTTTGCCCACGCTGGTCCCGGGGCTGAGTTTTAAGCTTGAGCCATCTCTCTGGCCCCACTCTCGGTCATACATGGTGTGGGTCAGGGTTCACATGTGGCTGTGTGCATGCTATGTTTAAGCACTCTACTGAGCTACATCTCTAACCCCTGCTCTGCTTTCTTACAGAGTTCACTCTGCAGCCCAGGCTGGCCTAGAACTCACCACGTACCTCAGGCCTTAGCCTCCCGAGTTCTGGGGTCACAGCCCTGAGCACCAGGCCTGGCCCTGATGACCTCTTAGTCATGCTTATATGTAGTAAGTACACATTACTTATGAAACCTCATTTATACTTTTTTCAGACTAAGTTAAACTTCTCGTTGTAAATCAGTAAGTTAGTATTTTAATTTATAAATTCAGAAAGAAAAATGTTACAGAATTAAACACCCTGGCTAAGCTACTTGTACATAATACTTTTCTGTCGATGAAAAACACCTTTGAAATTTATCAATAACACATTTAAGCTAAAAAGTAGCTCACTTGAACTGAATTTCTTATCTTGATCCATTTAAGCCTACTTTTAGTCTTCGCATGTTCCAGCACTTGGCTGCTAAGAATGATGTTAGACACTAAAGGACATCCACAGCAGCTGCAGAATATTCCCTTGGTGGTCTTGTTGTTGCTTCTGGAGAAAGGTTTATCTTTCTCATTTGTAATCCTGGTCTGGAATTTGCTATGTAGGCCAAGCTGCCTGCATTAAAAGCGTGTGCTGCTACACCCAACTTAGAGTTTTGACTGACTCTCTTCAGGTAAGATTAGACGAAATGTCTTGTAAATAATTTGATGAGGTCGAAGTTGCAACACTAAGCATGTCTGTCTGGTAATATGCTATAGCTTAAAAAAAGTGTGAGCTAGAATTTTTAATCCTCTTCTAAGCAAATTTTCCCTGTGTTCTACAACTGATAGAAAAGTAGTAAGCAGAAAACAACGTGGCCTCTCTAACGGAGGAGCTGCCCTGTCAAAAGCACGGCGGCTCTAAAGTTGATACATTTTGCCACTTTATGTCCAAATAGTCTGCTTAAGCTCAGCATTTAACTTTCTTTTCCAATAGCCAGCCCAGCACGGGTAGTTTTATTTTATTCTTCCCACCTGATAAGTAAAATACTTCATTATTTTAATTATTGTACTTATGACAGTAGTAAAATAAATTAGTCTATATGTACTGGCATTTTTTAACATTTTATTACATTTATGTACTATTTATTTCTAAATTACGTGTGTTGAGTGTGTGTGTGTGTGCAAGCTTGTGCCACAGCACGTGTGTGGAAGTCCAAGGACAACCCGTGGAGTAATTTCTATGCTTCCACCGTGTTGAGTCCCAGAAATTAAACTGGGGCCATCAGGCGTAATGGTTAGGAGCAAGCCCTTTGACTCCCGAGCCACCTTACCCTCCCCAACTACCTTTTCTTTTCAGTGTATTGACTACTCATATGCTTGTACCTGTTTTCAAGTGGGTATAAACTCCTAGCTTCTAAGAGCTCTTGATATTCTTATGAATGGTGGGTTACAAATGCTTTCTATGGCTAGCTTTCTATTTATGGAAATTTTTAAAGGTTTTTATTTATATTTTCTATTTAAGCTTTTTTAGTTTAGACTCTCACATCTTTTATTTCTTCCTTAAAATCTTACACGTGAAGTTCTTTCTGGTCAGTTACAGTGGACTGCCACTGAGACTGGCGAGGTACATGAAGACAGTCCGACTTCCCACCGTGTGTCATTACAATTCCAACACCCGTCAACATAGAACATAAACTTAAAACTAAGGCCTAGATTTTTCTTTTTTTTTTTTTTTAACTTCAATTTTGGCTGTTAAGACAACTTAGAGAAAACAGTTTTGAATTTAGAAAGCCCATTCCGAATCCCTCAGCCCGCAGGAAGCACAGACCTTCGCTGGGTCACCCACCTCTCAAGAACCTGCTAGGGATCCTTATGATGGGACAGGACTGAATGAAGCGTCTCCTAACTGGGTCCCACCGTATTTTCTTCTTACCTGTCACCACAATTATCAGCAGTGAGTCAGACACATACAACACATGGCAAGTCATACATAGTTACTGTACTATAAAGACAGAAAAACAGGGAACAAAACAATACTTGAATACAGAAGGAAAGTGATATAAAGTAGCTTTTAACTCTGGAAGTTAAAATGAGATAATACATAAGCAGTGACAACAATCTTCAGCTCTTACCCCCAAATGACACAAGCCTGGGCACCTTTTTTGAGCTGGTTCAATAACATGTGCACTCACCAATGCCATCTTGTGGCAAAAATTTACCAGGAGTTTTAGAAACAATTAGAAAAAGAGCAGTCTTTTTAAGCCAGTGAACGCCAAGGGGAGCTCCATCCAAGAGCATCAGACTCAATGCAGGCTCCTCTGCCCAAGGCTTCATACCTTTCTTTTACTAGTTATAAAGCAATGGAGACTGGCCTTTAATAATAAGAAATCCGCTGGTCTTGTTAAAATTAAAATGAGATGATAACCAAGTCAAACAAACATTTACTCCCTGGACACCTCCATGTGGCATACGGAGGAGGACATACGCCTTCCTAGGAAGCAGATCAGCTCCCAGTAACCCCAATTAAAACTTGTTTTCTTACAAAATAGAAGGAAAACTTATTGCACTTAGAGAACTGTACAATGGAGCACTTTTCTCTTTTCCCAAAGTTTTGATACTCCCCATTAAAATAGCTCTTGTCAAAAAAACATTAATGTTATTTGCGTAGCACATAAAGTATATGAAGTGTTTCCACATACATTACATCCCACAATCCCCTCAACAATCCAGAAGCGACTCGACACTCATTTAGTTAGGCACCTGTTACACCTGGATCGCTGGGTTAGGACCTAGAGTTGCAAAGAAGGACATGACTCGTCTTCCCTAGAAGAACGCACCCTCAGGTAAGCAAAGGATTTGTATAAACAACCACATTACAGTGAAGCAAGGGTAACAAGGCTGTACAGCCCTCGCAGAGCTTATGGAGTCACGTGCAGGAAAGAAGCGGAAGGAACTGACTCCCAGGCAGCCCTTCCTCCCACTGCCTCACACCTATCCTGGCTCCATCCCCGACAGAGAATGGGTCTTGTTGTAAGGGACTGGAAACACATTCAGACACCCCTCCGCAAGTCTAGCTTGCTTATTCAAACACTCTGACGCGGATGCACATTCTGTGTAAGGCAGTAACATGCCTTCACAACACTGTGGAGCAGAGACTTGGGAAATTAGAGCTCTTGTAGAAGGGTTTATATTTTAATGCTCTAAAATCTTTTAAGTCAGTGGTTCCCAAATGTTGGTCTACGGTTCACTGCTAGGTTAAGGTGAAAATTCCCAGCCCTATATAAAATGAGAAAAATATGGACAAAAAGCTAAAATGTTCTCTTCAAAGGTCTATCCTTTTTATTGTTAAATATTCTTTATTTTCTAAGAGAATAATGGTAGAAAATGGCATTTGGTTTTATTTTTAAATAATTTACTTAGAAAAATAGATTTGCAAACCTAAATTTACTCTAGAATATACACACACACGTGTATTTTTAAATATTCAGCTATGACATCCACAGCCCTGGAGAACCACTGTTTGAATCAATATGCTGTACACTGAGGACTCATACGTCCAACTCAGGAACCCACCCTGCCCAAGGACCCTAATACACACAGGAAACGTCCCTTACTTCATTCACGTTCCAATTAGAAAGATAAGACAGACACACAGAACAACTGGACAGCAATACAAACCAGAATATAACAAGCCGTTAGCTTAAAACCTGACATTTTCATGTATCAAAAGCGACAGTGTACATACCCTTTGACCCAGCTATTCCACTTGTAGGAATCTATTCCTGAAGAAACAATTATAGATGCACAGAAAGACGTATGGACAAAGATATTAACTATGGCAATATTTATAATTGTAAAAAAGTTAGAAACACTTCCAATGTCCAGCAGGGGGACGGTTAGGTATGTCAGTTAAACACACTTTAGTATGTTCACATTCTACATGCCCCCAAGCATACATAAGACTAGTAACATTAGCAAACAGTCACAGTATACTGCAAATGAACCAGTTACGAAGGTGTGATATCTTAGGAACATAAGCAAGACGCACAGCAGGTTGTAACTGTGACTATCTCTGAGTGGTTCTGTTTTTCCCCTTTGTGCTCGTCTTTACTCTCTAAGCTTTCTCATTGAGTAAGCATTATTTTGGACTGGAAAAAAACAATACCATATTACTTTAATTTTTAAAAATATATTTTAAAAAATACCGGAAAGAAACACACCAAACTGTTAACAGTGTAGTTATGACTGAAGTTGGAGTAATTACTCCTTCTATGTTAGCCAAAATTTACATGGCATATTATTTTATATACTGCATGAAAAATTTTATTTTGGTTTTTTAAGACATGGCCTCACTGTATAGCTTTAGCTGTCCTGGAACTCAATATGTAGACCAGGCTAGCCTTGAACTCACAGAGATCTTCCTGCCTCTTCCTTGTGCTTGGATTAAAGGTGTGCTCTACCACACCTGGCTGCCATGTGAAATTTAAAACTACTTTAGAATACTGAAATAGCACTAAAAATTAGGGAATCAAGGCTGTAGCCAAAGCTCTTCTGGAGGCTGGTGTGCAGCTCAGCACGGGCGGGCGCGACAGCATGCGCGGCCTAGTTCCAACTGGAGCCCCAGCCTGTTTTGTCTCACTAGCGCCTCTGTTAAACATCTTTGGCATGTTTCTCTCACAGCAACCAGCACGTTATTTCTGTCACAGGGTAACTCCAGGGAAGTGATTCAGACTGAGTGGATGCTGGCTGCAGGACCCACGCGCTCTTCTTCACCCAAAGAGCAGAGAGAAACGAGGAGGGAGGGATGGGAGGAGGAGGGAGGGGAGGAGGAGGGGGAGGAAACGGAGGAGGGAGGAGGAGGGAGGGGAGTTAGAGGGAGAAGGAGGAGGGGGAGGAGGGGGAGGAGGGGGAGGGGGAGAAGGAGGGGGAGGAGGGAGGAGGGGAAGAAGAGGAGGAGGGAGAAGAGGAGGAAGAGGGAGGGGAGACCTGGAGAAACAGAGCTCAGCGGGAAGGAGAGAGGGGAGGGAGGGCACAGCAGCATAACAGTAACAACGTAACAACGAAGTTCACATGCACTTTTATATTTTTAAGGAAACACGCACCTTTTAAATTTCATATGAATTTATTCCTGACCTACACTTCTATCTATTTACACAAACATTAAGTTGCTTGTGGTGAAAAGTTAACAAACTACCAATTTCTATCAGTGATTATTTTAAAATGAATCTTCATAAAGAAAAACACAGTTTCTCCAATGATTTTAATCAATATTTTATCTGCTAGCTTAAATTTTTTTTTTTTACAAAGTTTACTTCACTATAAATAGCCACTGACTAAAAATAAGAGCTTAGCAAGGCACTAGCTAACGCACTTCCAAGTTCATAACCTACAGCAGAAGCGGGCATGTGTGGCCTGTAGTCCGGCTCGGGGCAGAGCAGCGGCACCCCTGTGCAGAGCCAGCTCCTGTGCAGAGCCAGCGCCTGTGCAGAGCAGCGGCACCCCTGTGCAGAGCCAGCTCCTGTGCAGAGCCAGCCCCTGTGCTGAACCAGCGCCTGTGCAGAGCAGCGGCACCCCTGTGCAGAACCAGCGCCTGTGCAGAGCCAGCTCCTGTGCAGAACCAGCGCCTGTGCAGAGCCAGCTCCTGTGCAGAGCCAGCGCCTGTGCAGAGCAGCGGCACCCCTGTGCTGAACCAGCGCCTGTGCAGAGCAGCGGCACCCCTGTGCAGAGCCAGCGCCTGTGCAGAGCCAGCTCCTGTGCAGAACCAGTCCCTGTGCAGAGCCAGCCCCTGTGCAGAGCCAGCTCCTGTGCAGAGCAGCAGCGCTCTGTGCAGAGCCCGCTCCAGGGGCAGTCGCGCGGAGACCCTGTCTTGAAAGACAAGCAAGCGAAGCTACAACAGAAGGAAAACAAAAATGCCCTAATACGCTAGAACTCTGAGGAATCCGTGCAATGAAAGAAGAAAGGAAAGCTGCGGACGTGAGAGGGGCTTCAGCGGCTTGAACCGGCGAACAGGCCGGGAGCGGGACAGAGGGCCAGACCGCAGGGCGCAGAGGCTGAGCGCCAGCTCCCTCCGTCCCTCTGGCCAAGCGTGTGAGAAGACTGCTCCAGATGTGGACTGGCAGTAACCCGATGCTCCCGGCCGGAACCAAGACCGAGACATGAGAAAAGCCGGAGTACTTAGAAAGTTAAGATACCGAAGAGAAGTCATCTCTATCAAAATGTGAAGTGCTGTTTTGTTTTGGTTTTTTTTTGCTTTACAGAAAGGAACAAATGAGTCTTAAACTTCATTTGGAAATGGAAGGGACCCTGAACATCAAAACAATCTGAAAAAGAAATTGGAAGACTGACACTTTCTTCTCCCAAACTTACTGCAGTGCTGCAGTATCAAAGCAGCAGAGTACTGGCTGCAGCGAGACATCCACAAATGAACGGTGCCAGTGCGGACTGCAGGGAGTGGCAGCACAGCCTGTAATCTCACACCCGCACCAAGGGCAGAGCCAGGAGGATTACTAGGAGTTTGAGGCCAGCCTGGTCTACGTGGAAAGTTTCAGGGCAGCCAGGCCTACATAACTAGACACAGCCCTAACAAACCAAAAATAAGTAAGTGAATAAACATGAGAGTCCAGGGGTGGGCCCAAACATCTATGATCTATTAATCTTTGAGAAGTGACCAGGAAATTAGGTAAACCTGAGGGAAACAAGAACCCTTTTCAACACATGCTCCAATGACAGATCGTATGTGTTTACCTAGAATTCTTTGGTGTGGGGGGTTGTTTTGTATTTTGAGATGGGAGTCTCACTCTGTGGCCTTTAAGTTGGCTCCTGAGAGCACCACCATGTTCAGTTCACTTACTCTCTTGTTCATGTACGAGGGGGGCATTTCTGGATGCTTAAGGACACAAAAAAGTCGCTCCCTCAGAGGTCTGGTAACAGAATCACTCAAAATATACACAAGGATTAAAAAACAATACTAACGGGGCAAGAAAAGAGGAAGCAGAGGAAGATCGACAGTCTCAGTGAGCACCGCTGACGGGGGACACACAGCCCGAGCCTTATTACTACAGAAGCAATGGGCTCCAAACCACACACAAAAACCCAGGTGGGGGGCATGCCTTTAATCCCAGCACTCAACAGGGAGTTTGAGGCCAGCTGGTCTACTTGGTGAGTTCAAGGTCAGCCAACGATACATAGTAACCTCCTGTCTCAAAAAACAAATAAACAAATGAAAAGAAACAAAACACACACACACAAGATTAGATATATCTTTTGCCAAAAAGTCCTTGAATTTGGTTTCTATCAAAAATCCTTCTATGGGAGCTGTTAGGACTGCCCAGTGGGTCAGGGCCCTCTAGCAGCTCTGGAGAGGACTCACATGGTGGTGCAGGACAGTCTAACTCCAGTTCCAGGGAAACCCAATCCCTCTTCTGGCCCGCAGGGACTGCAGCACACGTGTGGTGCCATGCACATCTGCAGGTGTGGTGGCTGATTTTATGTCAGCTTCACACAAGCTACCTCTGAGAGGAGGGAGCCTCCATTGAAAGAATGCCTCCGTAAGACCCCGCTGCAGGCAAGCCTGCAGGGCATTTTCTTAGTGATTGATGTGGAAGGGCCCAGCCCACCCCCCCCCACCCGTGTGTGTGTGTGTGTGTGTGTGTGTGTGTGTGTGTGTGTGCGCGCGCGCGTGCACGCACGCGCGCGCTGCTGGTCTGGGTTCCTGAAGTAAGCAGACTGATTAAGCTCTGCATCAGCTCCTGCCTCCAGGTTCCTTCTCCGAGTTCTGAGCTCCTGCCTGACTGCATCCGACGATGGACTGTACTATGGGAATGTAAGTGAAATTAAACCCTCTGCTCCCCAAGTTGCTTTTGGTCATAGCGTTTCATCATAGCAACAGAAACCAGAATGAAGACAGCAGGCAAACACCCATACACGTAAAGTAAAAATAGTAAATTAAAAAAAAATTTTTTTAAACTGTGTATCACCAGGTGGTGGTGGCACACGCCTTTAATTCCAGCGCTTGAGAGTCAGAGGCAGGCGGATCTCTGTGAGTTGGAGGCCAGCCTGGTCTACAGAGTGAGTTCCAGGACAGCCAGAGTTACATAGTGAGACCCTCTCTCAAAAATTAAAGTTAAAATATGGAACAACTCCAATCTCCTTCAGTGAGTGGTTAAACAAACTGCAATCCATTTATGAAATGCTGACATGCAGAGCAGCTGGGTAGTCTGAAGGGAATTATGACAGGTAAAAAGGCCAGTTTATTAAGGCACTTCTGTGGTTAGCCTTGATGTCAACTTAATTGGATCTCGAAGTGCCCTGGGTATTGTGACCACGCCTGAGTGTGTTTGTGAGGGTATTTCCACAGCAGGGAAAGGCCTGCTACGAATGTGGGCGACCCACACCACAGGCTGGGTCCAGATGGAACAGAGGGGAAGAGGAAGCCTCTCGACAGGCTGTGGCGGTGTGCATAACGGCCCCATCGACATGTCTGCATGCTGGTCTCCAGTTGCAGAACTGTTTGGAAGGATTAGAAGGTGTGGAGAAGGCGTGTCACTGAGGGTCGCTGTGAGGTTTCAGAAGTCCACGCCTGGCCCAGTGTCCCCCCTTTTCTCCCTGCTGCCTGCAGATCAGGATATAGTGCTCACCTCCAGGGCCATGCCTGCTGCATGCCGCCAGGCTGCCTTCCATGATAACGGACTAACCTCTAGAACTGTCAGCAAGCCTCAATGGCGTGCTTTCTCTTGTAAGAGCTGCCTTGGTCATGGTGTCTTCACAGCGATGGAACATCAAGACACGGCTGTTCTCCTTTACTGGTTCCTGCCTACCACGAGAGAACAGGTAACCCAACATGCTTCCAAACAATATTCTACCCTAGCATGGCCCCAGAACCCATGGAACCAAGGACTATGGACAGAAACCTCTCAAGTCACAAGTTATCTCAAGATAACTCTTTTCTCCTTTTAAATTCTCTCTCAGAAGCTCATCAGAGCACTGAAAACTTAGCACACAAAAAGCTGCTCCCAGAAAAGCAGGGCTATTTCTGTTACTAAGCTGACCATTGGCTCTGAAGGAGTACATGGTTTGCAGGAGGGATTCAGAAGAGCTTGGAATGCCTGCTACCCAGGTCCTGGAACTCCTGCAAGCTTGGCTTAGTGAGGACTTTGTCAGGAAGTCAGAAGACCAATGTGAAAACATGCAGGCAGCAAAGACTGTGAAGGAGGCCTCTTCTGTGTAGACGTGGACTGCCTTGAAATTGAACCAGGGGCCATCTGTGTCTCACCATGGCAAAGAATTTGTCTATATTCTGTCTGTGGCTTACAGGTGAAAGACTTAATCCAGGGCAGCCCAACCTTCAGGCTCTGCATGGACTTTGCGGACTGGTTTCAACTGGGTTTGCAGTAAGAACTGAGGACGAAAGTTGAGCAAATTGGCTTAGTAGGAAAATGTGAATTTGGCATGAAAAAGAAGCATGTGTAAGTCAAAACCAATAAAGCTGTGGCTGAAGACATTAGCCCTCTAAGAAGTCTTCATCCTGCAAAAGGACAGCAGGGAGAATGCCTTCAGGGTATCTTGCAGTGGCTGGGCCACAGCAAGACCCAATGACAGGCTCAAAAGCATAGACTTTGCTTTGAGAAGAAGCTCTAGAGCTCCTGTTCACACCAGGCCACTGAAGGGTTTCTCTGGGATCAGCAGCCCAGGAATGAGAAGCCACAGCAGCAATTACGTCAGTGGGCCTGAGTACTCAAGTCATCACACAGCACTGCAGTGTTCTGGTTTTGTTTCGTCTGTGCGGGGTGACGTGGGACCACAGACTGTCTGTGCGGGGTGATGTGAGATCACTGGCATGAGTTCCATGGTTTCTGTTTGTTTTTCCGAGTCATCCACTCCACACTCTCCTTTATTTGTTTAGCGATTTTATTACTTTTAACTATGTACAGGTATGTGCGCCTGTTTGTAGGTATGGGCATGGAGGTGTAGGTGCCTGCAGAAGCCACAGACATCGGATCTCCTGGGGCTGGAGTTACAGCTGGCTGTGAGCTGCCACCTGACATGGGTGCTGGGGACCTGGGTCCCTGGAAGAGCAGCAAGTGCTCTTAACTGCTGAGCCACCTCTGCAGCCCCACAGATGAGACTTTAAACTTGGACTTGTTAGCCGTGCGGGAAGGAGTAGGACTATGGGGACTCCTGAGATGCGCTAACTTATCTTGCATTATGAAACAGATGCAGACTCTTGGGGGTGTCAGGTGGAAATGACACGCTTACAGGAAGGGGTGAACTTGTGATGCTTAATCTTAATCATCAACCTGACTGAACTGAGAAACACCTAGGAAAGCTGGGGAATTGGTGGCTCAGTGGTTAAGAGCACTTGTTCCTGCAAAGGACCTGGATTTGATTCCCAGCACACACATGGAGGTTCATCCTCAGGCCCAGGCATACAGAGCACAGACATACAGGCAGGATACTCATATACACTAAACAGTAAGTCTAGGAGAGATGCTGAAGAAAGGAGGGACACACTAGATTAAAGAAGCAAACCTGAGTGCTTCTGTGAGGCATTCCCAGAGAGATTAACTAAGCAGAGACAGGGGAAGACCCGCCCCGAATGGGGGGGGCACCATTTACACAGGAAGGGGCCTGTCAAAACACAAGGAGTGACCAAAGTCTAACATGTAACATAGTTATGCATATATCATTCTAGCCATGACAAAGTAGAGAATAAGAGATAAATTAGTAGTCATCAGAGGTTTGCCAGGAAAGTACCTATGTCTATAAAAAAATACCACAGGCTGGAGAGATGGCTCAGTGGTTAAGATTGCTTTCCTGAGGTTCTGAGTTCAATTCCCAACAACCACATGGCGGCTCACAACCGATCAGATGCCCTCTTCTGGTATGCAGATGTACATGCAGACAGAGCACGCATTCATAGAGAGAGAATAAATAAAATAAGGAATGTTTAAAAACGAGAATACCACTAAGGAGCACTGGCACAACTGTTCTTATCTGGGCTGCAATGATCACATAAGCGCACACACAGAGGATGCAATCTGTTGGAATCTGAGGCCGGCGAACTGCAAGGTGTCAGTTAACTGGCTGTTGCCCAACAACAGCAACAAGACGCTATCACTCTGGGGAGTTGTGTGGAGGATGTGTGGATCTTTCCATACCGTTTGGTGGGTTCTGTTTGATTTGCTTTGAGACCAGGCCTCAATATGAAGTCCTGGACCAGGCCAACTTGGACTCAGAACCTTCCTTTCTCTGCTTTCCAAGTGCTGGGAGTCGAAGCAAGTACCACCACACCCAGCTACATGTTATTTCTTAAAACTTCATACGAACCAGCATTAACTCTAAGTAAAAAGTACAAAAAAAAAATGAAAACATAAATTTAAAAAATCATGATGTGGGATATATTTTCAAATGCTACATCTAAAGCATAAGTATCTTTCTAAGTAGAAAAATTAGTGATGGAGAACAGGACTAAAGGATTCTGGTGCTTTCTGGGCGCTGAAGACGCTGGAGGACGGTGAAACTCCAGGTCTCCCTGGGCTTTCCCACAAGGACTGTGAGCAACGGTAAAGGCAGCAGGGCGCCGGGAACCAGTGCACCGTCTCTGCGAAGGGACTCAGAAGACCTGGTGCTTTGAGTCGTGGAGAGGATGACCGCTGCTTTGCTCTGAAGTTACTGCAGGGGCCGCAGTAAACAAAGGGGAGACGAGAGATTCTGCCACCACAGGCCAGTCAGAGTGCAGCCGTGGGACCCAGGCCTGCGCCCAGTGCAGCCCTGCGGGATTCTCCAGTGTGTAAGACAACCCATCAAATAGTCTTTGATCAGAGGAGAACTTCAGAGGGGACACAAAGTAACACTGTATTCAGGGTCAGAGCTGCACAACTACACAGAGTGCTTGCTGCTCAAAAGCCCCACAAGTGACCGTGAGAGGCAAAACCCCGTCTCTACTCCGCTCCCAAAGTTCCCAGAGATGTCTACCTGGAGGACAATTCATTCTAAAACTTCACAATGGCAAATTTTGGCCTAGCATTGACCTACTTGCTAAACAGATGACTTTTTTAGCTTTAGGAGAATAAACACTTTGAATGTCTATTCTAGCACTTACATACATACATACACACATATATACATATATGCCAGGCATGGTGAGGCACACCTGTAATCAAGAAATCTGAACTCAGGACCAGGCATGGTAGCACACACTTTAAATCCCAGCACTCAAAAGGCAGAGAGGCAGGCAGATTTCTGGGAGTTCAAGACCATCCTGGTCTATGTAGTAAGCTCCAGCTAAGGTTACATAGTGAAGACAACACAGGGGCGGGGGGGGTAGAAGGAGAGGAGGAGAGGGAAGGAGGGAGAGGGAGGAGAGAGAGATCTGAACCAACATCTTAGCTCTTCTTTCAGGAAAAGTACTCCTTAGCGGGCTTCAGTCCATTTCAAACTCTTTTTGAAACAAAGTAACATATAAATAAACAGCAGATTAAAACGCAACTCATAATGCCGTCTGTACTAAATGCTGGTTTGGTTAGGTACAGCACCGGACATACACACGGAAACAACTGCACATTACCAGCGCTGCTGGGGTCGCTCAAGCCTCTCCACCGCCCAATGGGGTCAATACTACTGTGATCCCAATTTACAGATGAGGGTTAGGAACAGTGAGACTACGGGATCTGTACAAGATCACTTAAGTGCCAAGTCAGAAGTCCGGAATTTAAACCCATACTCTTGTTTGCTCAGACAGGTCTCTGCATGAGGCTGTAGTTCACCTAGAATCTGCGATTACACAGCCCAGGGTGGCTGTGTAAACTCTGCCTCAGCCTTCCGAGTTCTGGGATTACAGGCACTATGCATCACCAACACAGAGACACCAATGCACTTGACTCTAAATCTCTCTTAACTACGATAAAGTCATGCTCCTGATCATAATTCAGTGTGGCACCTAAACAGGTGTGTCTAATAAAGGCATTTAATACCTGCGGAGTGAAAACTAGGCCCTGGTTCTCAGTAAGAAAGCAGTCCTCTAATCCCTAAAAGACTTCCTCATCAAAGATCCTGGTATCTCCACGACACTGCCACACTACCAAATCTCATTACAAATCAGAAGCAGAGCAGGTCATGTGACTCTCGGAATATGGCAACGTTTTAGAAGTTAAACAAAACCAAACCTACTAAGAACAACTGTGATGAGCCTACAGCGGTAGCACAGACCTGTAACTCCAGTACTTGGGAGATGAGAACAGGGACAATCTCCAATACATCATGAGTTCAAGGCCCACCTAGGCTCCACAAGACCCTGTCCAAAACCAGCAAGCAAACAAATGTGCTCCACGTCTGAACAAGCACCCTGATGATGCCCTTGTAAACCTTCTAGCTAGGGAAGAGCTGGTGACTGCTTATTCTCCTCTACCATACTCCCCGAGAACTAACAGCGATCATCTTTAGAAGTATGCCTCAGTGTACAGGAAACTATCTGCCCCTAGAATCAGACATGCTGTCTCTACTGAGTTTAACCACTTCTTATATACATTTGTGCAAAGCACTGTATCTCCATACATACTCATTTATAAACCATCAACTATTTGGGCACTAGGGGAGGAACAGACAGGTAAGAGGGCAGAAATGGCTAGTTCTCACCTGTTCCGCTGCTTGCTATTCTTCCTCAACAGTCTGGTGGTCCTTTCTGATCTACACAGCTTTCTCCCGTCACGCTGGAGCGGTTTCTTTATTTCCTTATTCCTCCAACCTTACTCTTAGTTTTTATAGAACAAATATGAAGTAGTCACAGTACACTGAGAAACAGCTTCTAGCCTCGAGCCGGCCTTTGTCATTCTGGTTTTGTTACTCAAGCACCCTTCTTCTGAAACAAGCAGGCTCATTAGGAAGGTTTGTCTTTGAGAGAAAGAAAGGGCACAAGCATGTGACACTGAACTCACTCGTTTACATAAATGACTGGTTCTTAGGTAGACATCCTTGAGAAACAAGCTAGAATTTACATTATTTACATATATTAATCAAAAAGCATTATAATTCATAAATCTGTTAGACTGAAGTATTACATCCGAATCTAATAAACATAAAAATCCTAGGAGCACTCTGGCTTAAAACAATATCATCACATTCTTGATGCTTATGAATGTCTGCCAAGACTTCAACATAAAAACTCTGCCCAGGGCCAGAGAACTGGCTCAGTGAGTAAGACCACTTGCTGCTCTTCCAGAAGACCTGGGTCCTGCTTTAACTCCAGTTCAGGGGATCTGAGGATCTGAGGCCCTTTTCTGGCTTCCTCGGGCACCACACAGCATGTGGTGCACATACATACGCCCAACAAAACACTCACACATATAAAACAAACCTTTAAAAAAAAAACAAAACTCCACTCTTTCAGCCCAGTTCAATATTTTGAAAGGAAGAATTAACTCTAAATATTTCATATAGCATATTCATACTGAATAGTCTCTCAAGCTCCAAAATCCTACCACTCTCAAAGGAACTGCAAACACTTTAGGATCCTAGTAGCTACCCATTGCAATGGTGACTGAACACTAGAGCAGCAAAAGAGAAGACTGCCAGCCCTCCTTCAGTAAGGCTGGAAATTAAACGTGGGCTGGAGAAATCAGTTTCTCTAGAAACTAAACACTGGCTCTAAGAAGGCATCCACTAACCATACGATATCTGATGGAGCTCCTGAGCATGTCCACAGCTCATCAGTTAATGGACTTAGCTTTAAAGAAAAGCTACATTCACAAATCTCCGACTGTTTCTGGGGCAGTTCAGTGGAAGCAGTTACAGGGAAGACACCAACCAGGAAAATAAGTTGCGATTGAGTGTATGGGGCCTTAAGAAGAATCAGGACGCATGCGAGCTTTCTTTGCAAAGTAGTAGCAGCCTGCTTTTCTAAGAAGCTTAAATAGGACTCTTAAGATTCATGTTAGTAACACAAAAGAAATGAGAGGAGTGCGCGTGTGCGTGTGCGTGTGTGTGTGTGTGTGTGTAGGTGGTGTGTGTGTGGTGTGTGTAGGTGGTGTGTGGTGTGTGTGTGTGTGTGGAGGTGGTGTGTGTGTGTGTGGAGGTGGTGTGTGTGTGTGTGTAGGTGGTGTGTGTGTATGTGTGTGTGTGTGTAGGTGGTGTGTGGTGTGTGTATGTGTGTATGTAGGTGGTGTGTGGTGTGTGTATGTGTGTGTGTGTGTGTGTGGAGGTGGTGTGTGTGTATGTGTATGTGTGTGTGTGGAGGCGGTGTGTGTGTATGTGTATGTATGTGTGTGTGTGGAGGTGGTGTGTGTATGTGTGTATGTGTGTGTGGTGGAGGTGGTGTGTGTGTATGTGTATGTGTGTGTGTGTGGAGGTGGTGTGTGTGTGTGTGTATGTGTGTGTGTGTGGAGGTGGTGTATGTGTATGTGTGTGTGTGGAGGTGGTGTGTGTGTATGTGTCTGTGTGTGTGTGTGGAGGTGGTGTGTGTGTATGTGTATGCGTATGTGTGTGTGTGGAGGTGGTGTGTATGTGTGTGTGTGTGGAGGTGGTGTGTGTTAAAGCGTGTGGGGCACTGCTGTGTGAAGGTGCATGTGGTCTATCTCAGGCATCCCTGAGGAGTCACCAGTCTATGCTCTGAGACCAGGTGTCCCACTTGCACCGGGACTTGCTGACCGGGACAGGCTGGTCACAAGCCAAGGAGCCTCCTGTCTCTGCCTCTGCCTCTGCAGCTCTGGGATTACAAGTGTGAGCCGCCACACCCAGCTTCTCATGTCGGTGCGGGAGTCCCACTGAGACTCAGGCTTTTAGCGAAGGCTGGCCGCCATCAGTTCTGCCACATCAGGGTTAGGGTTAAGACTTCTAGGGTATTTTTCAATTTTAACATCTTAGAATTCAAAGAAGTTTCAAAGGAGAGGGAAAAAAAATTTAATTCTAGAAATAGTGTTTATTATTTTCTATATTTGAGCCCGCTTGCTTCTGCCTCCTGAGAGCAGGGACTAAAGGCGCGCGTCGTCCTGGCTGTCGCAAGTCCCTAAACTTTTTGATACAGCTTTAAGAAGATATTTTCCTGAATAGTTTAAATATGCATATGTACTTAAAACTAAATGTATTTTACTTCTTTTGGAAGTATTAAATTCAGAGTGCACACTAGAAAATCCTTAGTCCTGCATGAGGCTTGTGTGCATATTTTAAAGGGATCTGCTTCATGTGACACACACACATATGGTTAGCATTTAATCAACTACACAGCTGATTCAAACTAGCCGAGTTAGCAGTTTGATGATGAAACCATACGTCAGGAAGCTACTGCAGATAAAAAGGGAAACAACTCAGAGAAAAGGCATCTCTCAACTCCAAATCGTTTTACCATCTCGTTGTCTTACTGTCACCCTCCTCCACTACCCAGGCGTACATCAATGATCACATCGAGACAGCAGGAGTCCAGGCTAGACTCTACACATGGCAGGAAGCCAATGAAGAATTTTGATCTAGAAGGCACGACAAATACAGTTAGTTGTGCTCTAGCAAGATTAATCCTGCTTCAACACACAGGGTAGCTGAGAGCAGGAAGGCTGAGAATAACAATAACATACTGAGCTGAAGGCAGTCAAGACCTGAACTGTGGAGGTGACAGAAGATGGAGGACCTCACACCCGCTGGCCCAACCCAAAGCCTGACTTTACCTTTCCAGCTTACGTGTTCATGGACAAAGTCTTACCCTCTGTGCCTCAGCGTTCTTACCTATAAAAGGGGGACAAAGATTAGTATCTACCTCACCTATTTGCTCCCTGGGTTACGAGTACATGTTTACAGAAGTTCCCAGCGGGGCTGGCAGGTGTCCTTCAGTTGGTGAAGTGCCTTCCTACTTGCTCAACCTTGGATTCAATGCCTAGGCCCGTATAAAGCAGGCAGAGTGACCCACATTCCACAGTGACCACACTCCAGAGGTAGAGGCAAGAAAATCAAGGCCATTCTCAATTATATTCAAGTTTGAGGCCACCTTACATAGCATGAACCCATCTCAAAACAGACAGGCAAAAACAGCTTTAAAAAGCAAGAGCTAAGGCAGGCATAATGGAACACACCTTCAATCCCAGTGCTTGGGAGGTAGAGGCAGGCAGATCTCTGGGAGTTCAAAGCCAGCATGATCTACACAATAAATTCCAGGAGAGCCAGAGCTACATAGTGAAAACAAAACAAAACAAAACAAAAAACCAAAAGAACAAAAAGCAAGTGCTAGACCACTCGTGGTAACATAGAGTCAGAACTGGCACACGTTAGAAGCCAATCTGCTCAACATAGTGAATTCCAGGTCACTGAGGTTACATCTTAAGACCCTTAGACCACTCGTGGTAGTATAGAGTCAGAACTGGCACGTGTTTGAGGCCAACCTCTTCAACTGAGTAATTCTAGGTCACTGGGGTTACATCTCAAAACCCAACCTCAAGAAACCAAAGAAGGGAAATGTTTTTTTAGGGGTCAGAGCTAATAAAGAACACGGAGGCCACATACAAAGACAAGCAAACAAACACACAGAAGCCAAGGGAATGATGCTTCGCAATGAAGGCAGCTCATATCTGATTGGAAATGTCCATCAGCTCTGGTGCATATAAGTGATTTGTGATTTTTTTTTAATTATTTACTTTTATTTCATGTGCATTGGGGTTTTACCTACATATGTGTCTGTGTGAGGATGTCAGAGCCCCTGGAACTGGAGTTAGACAGTTGTAAGCTGCTGTTGGGATCCATATTACCCAGACTATGGAAGCTTCAGCTTGACAAGGTTCCTGGGCCTCCGCTGTCGGGAAATTGGAACTCCTTAACTGCCTTGCCCCTTTCTTATCTTTGCTGTATGGTGACATACGTTTCTCATCAATAATAAGGTCTGCATAGCCTAATAGTAATATCCAAATTAATCCCTGAGCTGGCCACTGTGGGCTGGAATGCAACACAGCCATGCTATCCAAAAGTAAATTGTAATCACTCCGGACTTCCAAGTCCTGGAATGTGAGAGCTACCCAGGTTTATTGCAAGTGCATCATAAAGCTATTCCTGGAGTAAATGCTGATCTTCCCAGGAAGAGATGAGCCTTAATAGATAGAAGTCAGAAAGCTTAGTTAGAAAGTTAATGCACCTGGAAAAACAAGCTGACAATTAGCCCTTCACTAACAAAGAATATAGCAAGCCTGCACCAACTTAAAAGTAAACATTCCCAGGACTTAAAGAGAGAAATAGCCTTCAACCTAGCCAGGCCACCAGATAAGACTAGAAATTTAGAGCTTAGACCCAGAAGAATAAATACATACCAAGGAACTAAAAGATCATAAAATCCTCCCTTGGCCCTTCTTGGCATCCTGAACTATCTGTGCAAGGCAAATGGCAATATAATTCAATCAGCAGTGACATCCCTACCATCCACTAATTGATCATTGTATCGTTTACTCTTTGGTGATAACTGAGAAACCTTGAAGCCTGCAGCCGTAAGGAGGAAAGACACCTTCGCACTGGTTCCATTTTGAGATAGCCTGATATCTGCATCCCTTAGATAAGCATTCCTGCAGTTTGCTACTTAAGCTACAGAAAAGTCTTGGGCGAGAGGACAGCAGACATAGAGACAGAGACAGACAGACAGGAGAGACAAGGCGAATGAGCTAACTGAGGAGAATAGATTGTAAGGCCTAGAGAATTGGATTGCTAGCTTAGAGAAACTTTCCTTTCTTCTCTTACTGTGCACATTGTTATTTTGATTTTATTCTTTGTTTTTCTTTATCTTTCTTCATTTTACTATTAAAGAGGCGCTCCTGCGTGTCATAATCACCACAAGGCATATTCTATGTGTCTTATTAAAGCGCACTAAGCGTGCCAACTAAGGGTCCCATAGAAGAGTGAGGTACTGTGCTCACTTGCCATAGTTGACATTGTTTATCCTCCTTCGTGGAAGCTGAGGAACCCATCGCGGGGACTAGACTGGACTCAGACCCCCGCAAGCTGCCATGGGGAATTGAACCCAGGTCCTCTGGAAGAGCAACCAGTGCTCTTAACTGCCAAGCCATCTCTCCAGCGCTGTGATTCATGATTTTACCAAGAGCTGTTTCAGGAAGTGATGGAAGCGTAGTAAATGAAGACAGAAAATGTAAACGCCTTCACAGAGTACAGAAAGGACTCTGTTGAGAGACGAGCCATAGGCACTTACGAGAGGGTGCTGCGAGCACTTCTGGTGACACTCATCTAGAAGGGTATTCTGTACTTTTCATACATGGCAAGCATAGCACCTGCCCGTCATGTGGGACCATTCATTCCATCCCTAGTACCACAAGAATAAACGAGTAAGTAAATAAGAAGAATTTGTTTGTTCAGCAGAGTGGCTCATGCATGTGGCCTCAGCCCTTGGATGGCTGAGGCAAGAAGACTGCCCAGCAAACAGTAATACAGTGATTTTAAATCCTGCCTGACCCTGTCTCAAAAAATAAATGGGGAATCTATTCAAAATCTACATTTGCTAAAGTCCTAGGTTTAAAAAAATTAAATTTATGCAATGCAAAATAACTCTCCTCCTGCAAAAGTAACTGTGGGTACTGACAGTTGTTTACCGTTTCACACCGTGCACTGTAAGCCAGGCATGGCGGGGATGCTTATAATTCCATCCCTCGTGAGGCTAAGGCAGGCTCGGAAGTTCAAAATCTCCTGTTACGTCGGAAAACTTTAGCCTAGATTACAAGACACCCTATTATGAACCATGAGTATTTCGGTCTCAACAGACGATGACAGAGAATAAGACTTTTTAAAGAACAACATTTGTTTTATATCTGCATGTATGTGCACATAGTGTGTGTGCACATTGTGTGTGTCATAATGAACATGTATAGGTCAGAAAGCAACCTGGAACCCCATTTCCTTAGTAGGCTAAAACTGGCAAGTTACAGAGATCCTGTAGGGTGTGTGCAGGGGCACTGCTCAGTGTGGGTGCGGGTCTGAGTGCGCCAGAGTCTGAGTGTGCAGGGGCACTGCTCAGTGTGGGTACGGGCCTGAGTATGCAGGGGTGTGAACTGTTCAGTGTGTGTCTGGGTCTGAGTGCGCCAGGGTCTGAGTGTGCAGGGGTCTGAGCTGGTCAGTGTTACTGTGTGGTCTGAGTGTGCAGAAGTTTGAGTGTGCAGGGGTCTGAGTGTGCCTGGGTCTGAGCTGTTCAGTGTGGGTATGGGTCTGAGTGTGCAAGGTCTGAGTGTGCAGGGATCTGAGTGTGCGAGGTCTGAGTGTGCAGGGGTCTGAGTGTGCAGGTGTTTGAGCTGTTCAGTGTGGGTGCGGGTCTGAGTATGCAGGCATCTAAGTGTACCAGGGTCTGAGTGTGCCTGGGTCTGAGTGTACCGGGGCCTGAGTGTGCTGGGGTCTGAGTGTGCAGGTGTTTGAGCAGTTCAGTGTGGGTGCGGGTCTGAGTGCACCAGGGTCTGAGTGTGCAGGGGCACTGCTCAGTGTGGGTATGGGTCTGAGTATGCAGGGGTGTGAACTGTTCAGTGTGGGTACAGGTTTGAGTGTGCAGGGGTCTGAGTGTGCAGGGGTCTGAGCTGTTCAGTGTGGGTGCAGGTCTGAGTGTGCCTGGGTCTGAGTGTGCCTGGGTCTGAGTGTACCGGGACCTGAGTGTGCTGGGGTCTGAGTATGGCTGGGTCTGAGTGTGCAGGGGTCTGAATGTGCAGGGGTCTGAACGTGCAGGTGTTTGAGCAGTTCAGTGTGAGTGCGGTCTGAGTGTGCAGGGGTATGAGTGTGCAGCGTCTGAGTGTGCAGGAGCACTGTTCAGTATGAGTGTGGGGTCTGAATGTGCAGGGGTCTGAGTGTGCAAGATCTGAGCTGCTCAGTGAGTGTGCAGGGGTCTGAGTGTGCCAGGGTCTGAGTGTGCAGGGGTCTGAGCTGCTCAGTGAGTGTGCAGGGGTCTGAATGTGCAGGGGTCTGAGTGTGCCAGATCTGAGCTGCTCAGTGAGTGTGCCAGGTCTGAGTGTGCAGGGGTCTGAGCTGCTCAATGTCTGGTCTTCAGGGTCACACAGCAAGTGCTCTTGGCCAGTAAGCCATGTTAGTCGATTACTTTCTACAAATGGACAAACAATTCTCAAGTTTATATGGAATTATAAGGGACCCAGAATAGCGAAAGGGGCCTTTGAAGAATAAAAATAGGAAGACTCAGGATTCTTTATTTCAAAGCTGTCTTCAAAGCACGGACAAAGTAGTATGATGCTGGCGTATGAGCAGACATGTAGCTGTTACAGAGTCCAGAGCGCAGAAGGAGCCGCACTCCACTCCTAACTGGTTTTTGACAAGGGCAACAGACCATTCGCAGTGGGAAGAGAGTGCTGTAAACAACCACACT
This sequence comes from Cricetomys ansorgei, assembly GCA_026225945.1. Taxonomy (NCBI): domain Eukaryota; kingdom Metazoa; phylum Chordata; class Mammalia; order Rodentia; family Nesomyidae; genus Cricetomys; species Cricetomys ansorgei. The sequence continues at coordinate 2,109,144 of JAMJFZ010004240.1, read as the reverse complement.
GGGGCTGGACACAGGGACGCACTCAAAATGGAGGCAAGCCAGGCAGTGGTGGCGCACACCTTTAATCCCAGCACTCAGGAGGCACAGGCAGGTGGATCTCTGAGTTTGAGGCCAGCCTGGTCTATGAAGTAAGTTCCAGAACCACCATTGCTACACGGGGAAACCCTGTCTCAAAAAACCAGAGAGAGGAGAGGGGAAAGGAGGGGAAGGAAGGAAAAGGGAGGAAGGGGACAGTAGGGGAGGAGAGGAAGAAGGAAGAAAGACCATGAAGCACTAGAGGAAAGCATAGGGTATACATCTTAATGACCTGGCATTCAGCAAAGGATCCTTGCATATCATACCAAAAACATGAACAACAAAAGAAAAAGAAAAAAAAGGATAACTAGACTTCATCAAAATTTAAAAAAAAATCATTGTGCTTCAAACAACACAACTAAGAAAAAGGAAAGCATATAAAATAGGAAGAAATGTACATATAAATGTTAAATCATATAAATAACAAAGGATTTATAGCTAAAATATACAAAGAACTCTGGGAAGAACAATAAAAAGACAACCCAGATAAGGACAGGATGGCGCACTGAACACATAGCTTCCTAAGGGGGAAAGGGCCGCAGACCCTGTCAACAAGCGCACAAAGAAGATGCCTGGCCCTGCTAGTCATCAAGAGAAACAAATCAAGCCACAACCTAGGTACGGGTACAATGCCTACAGCCCAGCTACTGAGGCTGAGGTTGCTTGAGCCCAGGAGTCTGAGACGGGCCAGGACAGCACGAAGACCTTGTCTAGAAAAAAGCATGAGACCCTGCGTCACACACCCTGAAATAGTAGTTACGGAGTCAGAAGGTGGGATGACAAGCATTTGGGGAGATGTCGGTGGAAACCTGTTTGGCAATTCCTCAGCTGGCTAAACATATCTCACAGTTACTGCACGATTCAACAACTGTCCTCCAGGCATTTCCTACGGGAAACAAATACCCAGACGTATGCGCACAGATATACACAGCATTACGCACACAGTCAAAACCTAGACACAACCTAAGCGCCTATCAACAGATTGCTCGGTAAATTAATATGGGAAGATAAAAATAGAACATGGGATAGATGGCTCAGCAGGTCCAGGTGCCTGCTGCTCAACCTCACGGCCTGCGTGTGACGCCTGGCACCCTCATGGTGGGAAGAGGACTAATCCCAAAAGAGTTGTCCTTTGTCCTCTACGTGTGCCCCTTGGCGCACGTGCAGACACACAAATAAGTAAGTGTAAATGAATGAATGAACAGATGAAACCGGGGTCAGAGGGGTGGCTCAGTGGATAAGAACATGTGCCTCATAATCATGAAGTCCCATCCCTTGACCATCCATGGTGGGAGCAGAGTGCTGACCCCTCACGCTGCCTCTAACCTCTGCACCTGTGCCGCGCATGTGCGCGCTCACACACAGGCAAATATGAAAAGTGGTGGAGTGCGGCAGAAAACGTGGACAGCCAGGAATGGCGGCGCACCCCTTTAACCCCAGCACTCGGGAGGCAGAGGCAGGCGGATCCCTGAGTTCAAGGCCAGCCTGGTCTATAGAGTGAGTTCCAGGACAGCAAAGAAACTTTGTCTCAAAAAACAAAAAATAAAAATGATGAATAAAAAAAATTTTTAAAAAAGAAAAGAAATGAAGGTGTACCCTCAAAAGATAGCAGCCCTTTCTTTTTTATTGAGTTTAAATATTTATTTATCTATTTAATGTATCTGGGTTTAATCTGCATGTATGTATGCACACCAGAAGAGGGCACTCGATCCCACTGGGACTACAGTTACTGACATTCGTGAGCTGACATGTGGGTGCTGGGAATTGAATCTAGGACTTATGGAAGAGCAGCCAGTGCTCTTAACTGCTGAGCCATCTCTCCAGTCCCATATTTCTTTTTTAAGAATTTGCTTGATTTGTGTGTGTGTGTGTGTGTGTGTGTGTGTGTGTGTGTGTGTGTGTATACACACCTGTTAGATCCCCTGCAGCTGGAGCTGGAGGCAGCTGTGAGCCCCTGTATGGGTGCTGGGAACTGAACTTCAGCCGCCCCCCACAGCAAAAGCAGTGCTGACTCTTAACCACCACGCCAGCTCTCCAGTCCACCCCCAAATCTCAAAGATGCAAAAGGCTGAAGCAAAAAGGTCACTTGAGCCCAAGAATTTGCAACAAGACCGCCCTAGGCCACACAGTAAGACTCTCCACATCAAAAAGAAAAAGAAAAAAGCCAGGCATTGTGGTGCACACCTGTGATCCCAGCACTCAGGGGGCAGGCAGAAGAGTCAGCAGTGCAAAGCCAGCCTCAGTATATAATGAAATTAAAAGCCAACTAAGGATACATGAGACCCTGACTCAGAACAAAGTAAGATTGGGGGGTGGGGATTAGCTAGCAAAACCCCCAGGAGCAGACCAAGAGACAGCGATAAGGAATGGCAGATCAATAACGCAAAACGGTGATCCCACTCTGTTCAGGAACTAAGTACGCCATAGACACAACGTCAAATGCAAAAGCGTGGGGCTGCTCAGCCTGGTCTGTGTAGGGGGTTCCGGGTCAGCCAGGCCACAGAGTGAGACTCAGTCTCAAAAACAAACAAAACACCCAATCTCTGGCCAGGGGACTAACTTCAGGGTAGCATGCTTGCATATTGGGTACAAAGCCTGGTTTCCACCCCTAGCACTTTGAAAGATGGGGAGGGGTCTCCACTACCAAGGACCAAGAAGCCGCCAACCAGCACTCTGAGCTGCCATCAGAACATAGGCTGACCCTACCTCCATGAAGGGCAATTTGATAGTCGATCAAGGTTCAAGTAGTGCACACTCTTTGACCCAGCGATTGAGCTTCTAGGAATTTACCTGCAAGTTAAAGATTCTACGTATAAAATCCCTCATGCACAGGAAACTCACTGCATCTCTGTGGTAGGAGACTGCACTTTAAAGGCCCATCTAGCATGTCTAAACATACAACACCCCCACCTCAGACACACCCCACAAACCCCTTCTGGAAAAAACAAGAAATGTATCATTCTTTGCTACTTGAGAGAGAAGCCAACAGGTGGGGGTCAAAGATAGAAAACTTGCCTTTTGCCTTGTTTTGCTTTTTATTTATCTACCTATTTATTTATTTTTGAGATAAGGTTTCATATAGCCCAAGATGGCGCCAACTCAAATACAACTATGGAGTGGAGAAAAGCTGACTTCCTTCTCCTGAGGCTGGAATCACACACACGTACTGCCATGTATGGCCACCACATGTTCTTTTCTACCATTTGAATTTTACACTTTTTTTTGGGAGGGGGGGGCTGTTCAAGGCAGGGTTTCTCTGTCATAACTCTGGCTGTCCGTGAACTCACACTGTAGACCAGCCTGGCCTCGAACTCACAGAGATCCGCCTGCCTCTGCCTCCCGAGTGCTGGGATTGAAGGAATGTGACACCACTGCCTGAAGAATTTTACACATTTCTTATTTTACAACTTTTAAATTAAGATTTCAGGATTTTTAAATTAAGATTTCAGGATTATTGTTCACCCAGCATTACCAACTGTGAAGTATTTCTTCCTCTTTGTCAGTTTCTGTGTTAACAACGTTTAACTGTTTTTTCTACTAACACATCCACTTAATTAAACTCATATTAAAACATAGTACTAACTTGTATTCAGTTCCACAAGCCCCTTATTCTCTGAGCTCTGTCTCTAAATGCTTAACCTACCACACTGCAGCGTCATTTTCTACTTTCCCGAGGTATATAAAGATTGCTAATTGCCGAGGGCTGAAAGCCTATGAACGTCTCAGCCTCTGGGAGAAATATCATCACTGCTGCATCCTAGGAAACAGGAGACAGACAAGCAGATGGCTCAGCAGGTGAGTGATCCTGCTGCCGGGTCTGAAGACCAGAGCTCTGGCCCAGGACCCACACGTAGAACACTGACTCCCCAAGGCTGTCCTCTGACGTCACGTCCACGAGTAAGTCATTCTGTTTCTAAAGCAAAAGTATTAAAAATGAAAAGGCCGCAGAAAGGCAAGACAATATGCAGAATTTCAAAAACACTGTGCTGACATAATGTCTGACGCACTACTTGATACTTTTAAGAATTCAATAGTATCTGTTTGTCTGGAGCCGCTCTGCTACGGAGGATGAACTACAATAATCAAATCACTATACATCAATATCTTACACATAATGCCAATGCACTGATTTAATTTTAAAAATATTTTAATTTCATGTGTACAGGTGTTTTGCCTGCGTGTATGTCTGTGCACCACCTGCACGCCTGGTGTCTGTGGAGGCTTCAGAGGGCATCAGATCCCCTGGAACTGGAATTACAGATGGTTATATGTCATTATGTGGATGCTGGGAATTGAACCCCATTTCTCTGAAAGAGCAGTCGGTACTCTTAACCTCTGAGCCCTCTCTACAGCCTCTAGTTAAAAAATTTAATGCATTACATTGTGGTACATCTATACGTGTGTTTGTGTGTGTGTACATATGTGTGTATGTATACATACACACACCGAGATACGGGCTTTCCCAAAAATATTCACACACAAATGCTACATATGCCTAAGGAGAGTGTACAGGGAGAAGGGACCATGTCAGAAAGGTGAGCGAAGCTCCTATGGGGAAAATACGGTTGAGATCCAGTAACACAAAAGTTAAGTGAGAAGGGAGCGAGGCGTCTGAGAGCTCCTGCAGGATTGAACATGTGCAGTGGCTTCCTGCGGAGAGAGCGCAGACAGCAGAGAACAAAATGGAGGATTAACCCAAGGGGAGGGAACAGACAACGTGGTGCTTTTAGAACGTTAAAGATCTGCCATACTCTGAGAGCAATGAAACTGCAAGGAAGACTGGGTCCGGGCACACACTCACAGCCCACTACTCTAGAAGCTGAAGCAAGAGGGGAGACGGTTCAAGGCCAGCCAGAAAAGGGCTGTAAGCAGAGATGACGAAAGGTTTCAGAGCTCTATGGCTGGAAGGTACTAGCAGAGGCAGGAGACTACTTAGGAAGCCACTGCAGCAAACCTGAGGGACAACGTCAGCAAGAGCTAGTACAGAAGGAAAACCAACAACACTAGGTGGCTAACTGAAACTCAAGTTGGGGGGGGCTTAAGAAGGCCACCCTGATTTCAGGTTCCCGTAAGTAATTGGTAAAGATGCTACCACCAATCCAGGCATAGTAACACAGAAGGTAGGGGCTGGAGGATCTCTGTGAGTTCCAGGCCACCCCGGAACAGTCAGGGCTACAGAGCCAGACCTTGTCTTTAAATTTTTTTCAAAAGATGCTATCTCTGAAAGACAGTGGAAGCATTCCAGGAATACCTCCAGGCTACACTGCTTTGTTCCATAGGGTCTGGGCACAAGGAAGAAATATAAAAAGAAGAAAGGTTCTTCCAGTATGTGGAAGCCTTGGTAAAGGGTGAAAATGGAAATTTTTGATGAAATTTTTCATCAAAAGAGATGAAAAATTAATACACCAAATTAAAAAAGACAAGCCTCCAGGGTCAGCCATAGAGCAGACCTACACATTCCTATTCCTCCCTGCCGCCTAAAACCTTCTGAATTATTTCAAAATAGAGTAAAGAGCTTTCATGTGCAATACCTGGGAGAACAAAGGATTAGTATGAGAGAATTCCAAAGTATACTAGGGAGGTATCAGAAATTTCCGATTTTGAGAATGACGGAAAGATGGAGACCCTGTGTGGGGAGGAGGCACCGAGTCCAGCCTGGAAAAGGGAGCAGAAGGATGGCTGACGGCTCCACTTGGAGGATATTCACAGTTCAAGCACGTTTTATCTTCACCTCTGGACAAATGGCTGTTCTTGTCCTCGTGTGCTAAGGGAATGCAGAAATAGCTCGGAGCTTCAGGCCCTTACTTGAAATCATGGCTTCCACTGCCCTCGTGTGACAGCAGTGAGGGACTGCACCGAAATGCACAGGACCCTGAAAATGCCCACATGAAGTTCACGGTGTAATGATTAATCCATGACCAAAGACTTCAAACCTGCAGTGGCAGAGGGCAAACTGGTGACAGTCCTTGCCAAGGGATTTACCTTCTAGGCTAGCAACACACAAAAACCTAGGGTTTGGTTGTTAACCGGAGATAACAAAAAAGATGTCACCTTTTTTTCTTTTTTCCTGTTATAGATCACATATTTAGCAATTCCAGAATACCCAGTGATACTGTCATTTCAAATCCAATTCTTGGTATATGTGGCTATTTACAAATACCTCAGTTTTATTTTGATGACATGTACAAATGGGTTAATAAACATTTCTAGAACATATGAAAAAACCATATCACAAACATTAGTTATTGTCAGATTGAATAAGTAAAATTCTCTTTGTTACCTTCAAATTAATCGACTGATTTTTTTTTTACTACCTAGAAGAACAGTCATAGTATAAACACAATTAAGAAACCATCAGGTTCTCAAAACTGATCTAAACAAATGTATCAGTGATACAATCAACTTAACACTAATCACATACATACACACACACTCACACACAAAAACATGGCGAAGGTCTTTTCCATCATTCCTGACAGTTCTCTTCACGGTTTCAAAAAAGAAGAAAAACAAAAAAACAAAACCTCGATTGCCCATTATAAAGATTGCATTCCGTGAGTGATTTAATTCTCTACCTTCTACCTTCCTTTTAACACACTAAAAATTCATTTCTAAACGATTGCTCTTTAAATCGTTTTACACACATACCAACTTGGCTTTGGGCTTTCTTTATTTTTAAGGCATGTGAACTCAAAGACCAGAACTTGAAATTACAGCATATTTTTTCAATTCCAAGTTTTGATACAGGGGTCACAGCATCATTTTCTTTATATTCTTGATCTTCATTCCCCCCCTAAAATCTGGACCCCATTATCCATTTTGTCTCTGAACATCACCAAATATTAATGATTCAAACATTTCCCTTAATTTTTTTGGGGGTGGGGGGTCGTCCATATACTCCCTAGCCAACACACACGCACTCACTCACACACTTTCACACGCTCATTCCATTTCATAATACCCAACTCTTACACAATTGGGCTTTTTTTTCCCCTCTTAAACAAAATCACTCCCGTGTTGCTCGTCTCCTCTCCTTGACTTGACACTCTTTTTGGAATAATTTCCCAGCGCTAAGCACCGATGTCTTCCTTCCGCAACACTAGCTGCGGAAGGGGAAGAGATCAGGGAGCGGGCAAGCCAGCCTCTGGGAATGCAGGCAGCCGGCTCTCCTCCGGGGAAGCAACTCTGCCGCCGACTTCTTCGGGCGCTCTCCGGCCCTCCTGACCTCAACGCCACCTTCCCGGCGCGGCGGGCCCGGCCGCCGCCTCCGCCGGCCGCGGCCCCAGCACTCACCTGGCAGGTGCGGCCGTCCGGAGAGCTGCACGAATCGGTTGAGCTGGCCGGTGCCCCGACCCCCGCCGGCCGCGCCGGCCCCGCTACCCCCGCCGGCCCCGCCGGCCGCGCCTCCTCCCCGCCGGCGGTTCCGGTCCCAGCCCTGGGCGGCCGACATGGCCTGCTAAATTGCCGCAGCCCGGGCCCGGCAAACCCCTGCCCCGGCAGCACGAGCCGAGCCTCCTTCCCGGGCTCCTCAAGAGACCCGGGAGACAGGGGCCGCGGGAGCGCCCGGCTCGCCAGCAACCAATGGCTGGCCGCCTTGGTGACAGACAGCCAATGGGCAGTCTCTTTCTTGGCAAGTGAAGGGAGGCGGGGAGAGACGTGGTAACCATAGCTATAGCTTAAAAAAAAAGAAAAAGAAAAAAAAAAGAAGAGGGGGGGAAGGCAAAAGCAGACGCCCCCGGAGCGCGTCGAACGCACGGAGGCAGCCCGCTTCGCCCGGACGCGGGTTCCTCAGACCAACCAGTCGAAGGCCGAGCGGACAGCCGCTGCTCGAGGAGTCTCCGGGACAGGGCGACTGCCCCAGGCTCTGTTGGTACTCCAGAACTCTGTCCCACAAGCCTGCGTTCAGAAGCATCACACGAACACAGCGCATGCACTCGGTGTCAGTGCATCTGTCTGCAGCTCTGCGGACTGTAGGCACACACAAAGGGCTCGCGGGGATGGGGTGGGGGTGGAGTCCGACATGAAATCTAAAAATCTAAAACCCGAGATAGTCCTGGGTTTCATCACTCTTTTATGTCTCTTAGTGGCATTGGCGGGACCCTTCCCCGGCATTAAACCACGTCCCGAGCAAACAGCTGTAAGCCTGGTTAACAAATACCGAAAACTGTTCAATCTTAGAGGAATCACAGAAACACAAATGACAACTCCAGTAAGAAAGCATTCATCAGCGGAGATCTTTAAATAACACACGGCTTGTGTGTGCTGTGCCAAGAAAAAGATACTCTCATAGATGACCGATGGCCATGTAAATGTTTCCTCGCAAATAAATAAATAAATAAAAACTCAATCCTCTTAAAATATACACAGTGAAAGACGCGCACAATTATAAATGACAGCTCATGGGACGAATGATGTGATTTAAAAATGCAAATATATAGATCAGAAATTCCCATTGTTCCAAAATTAAACAAAAAAAAAAAAATGGCTTTTAACTTAGGCGCAGTGCAAAGTGGGAAAGTGCAGACATACACTGCTGTTTCCAAAAAAGGAAAAAGCATATAAATTACTCGAGGGAAACAAAACTTTTCAAGATTCTGAGACCAGATCTGACGGACTGCCAACGCCTTTGATGTCTCACACAGGAGAGCCTCACATGTAAAGGATTGGGAGAAAGTGCTGGGAGAGTAATATCCTTTTATCCCGTGAGCAAATTTCACGTCGCCATGAGCCTGTGCTATTGTAGTCCCACACCCAGTCTCTGTAGAAAAAGAAGTACTTTATCCATTATGCATAATGCAGTTTATAAAAATGTTAGACATCTGAAAAAAAAGGAAGCCTGTCGCTAGGGAGGTAGGAAGCTCAGTTGCTTAAAATGCTTGTCTAGCACATACCAAGCACTGGGCTCAGTACCCCACACACTGAGATCCTGGTGGCACACCATTGTAATCCTAGTATTGAGGAGGAGATAGTGGCAGGAAGATCAGAAGTTCAAGTCCAGTCTCAGATACATAGCAAGTTCAAGACCAAGCTGAGTTACATAAAAACCCTGTCTCAAAAAAACAGGACCAGGGGCTAGAGGGATGAGTGCAGAGCACTGGCTGGTCTTCCAGAGGACCTGGGTTCGATTCCTAGTAGTCACATAGCAGCTCACACCCATCTGTACATCTAAATCCAGTATCAGACACTTTCTCAAGACCTCCTCCAGGTGCTGGTATGGAAGTGATGCACAGACAGACCATACATGCAGACAAAACACCCAGACACATAAAACTAAATTTAAAAAAAGCAGGACCAGACAAAACTCCAGGGAGGCAGTGCCTGCCTGTGAGCCCAGCCCAACACGTCACAGCTCATACATTCAAGGTCCTCGGCTGTGCAGTGAGTCTAAAGCCAGTCTGTGATACAAGAGGTTGCCGCCAACCACCTCGAAAAACGAAGTCTGTGGTTCTAAATTATTAAAAATAAAATTAATGAGTGCTAATTTTTCTGAAGAATTGTACCACCACAGCTGGAGAGATAACTCACCAGCTAAGAGCACTGGCTGCTCTTCCAGAGGACCCAGAGTTGATTCCCAGCCCCCTCATGGATGCTTACAACCACCTGCAACTCCAGTCTCAGAGAACTAAGTCCTTTTCTGGCCTCCCTGACACGCATAAGGTGTACAGACAAAACACTCACACATGTACATTAAAAAAAAAACTATACCAACAGAATAACCCAATACTAATGTGAGGGAATTTTATCTTTATAGGAGTATTCTATAAACAAAGAATGGTAGAACACCACCATTTTGCCACCCTAATGAATTAAGAGATCTTCCCCTTGGATGCTGGCCACCACTAGCATCATGTGACAGTATGTAACTCCAGAACACAACAGGATTATGCAGTAGGCTTGGGGGGGCGACAGTGAGGGTCAGTGAGATGGTTCAGTGGGTAAAGGCAGAGAGAATGGAAGAGCTCGAAGAAGTGCTGTGAACTGCATTGGAAACTGATAGCAGCTGCAGTTCCCTGCACAGGCCTGAGCTGACCGGCACTCCAGCGCAGGGGCGGGGGTCATGAGGCTCTACTTCCAGCGAGGAGCTATGGACAACTGGCAGCTGCTGGAGGAGGGTTGTTTTCCTTCAGCAGTGTGGCTACCGATAGTAGCCCATGCTCTGGTGTGTGAGCCCACAGCCACACACGCAGGGAACACCAACTGGACTCAGTGCTTTGTTAATTTAAGATCTATAGTCCAGCAGTTAAGTGTTTATTGCTCTTCTAGAGGAACCGGGTTTGATTCCAAACACCTACATCAGGCAGTTCAGAACTGCCTGTAGTTCAGTTTCTGTACATACATGGTACACTTAACTTCATGCATGCATATACACATATGCATAAATAAAGTAAGTAACCCTTTAAAAAGTTGCTAGACATGGTGGTACATACTTTTAATTCCAGTCACTCAGGTGACAGAGGCAGGTGGATCTCTATGAGTTGGAGGTTAGCCTGGTTTACAGAGTTCCAGGCCAGTTGAGGCTACTTAGTGAGATACTATCTCCAACGAAAGAGGGTGAGCTGGAGAGATAACTCAGCAGCTCAGAGCACTGGCTGCTCTTCCAGAGGAACTGCATTCCATTCCCAGCACCCACAAGGTGGCTCACAACCAGCTGTAACTCCAGTTCCAGGAGATCTGACACCCTCTCCTAGCCTCTGTGGCCAGCAGACATGAACACGGTACACAGTCACACAGTCATATATGCATACACAGACACAGACACATTAAAAAATCCTTAATAAAGAAAAGTATGTGGAAATATTTACAGATAAAACCCTATGATCAAGCTAGAAAATTGGCTCAGTGTTTGAGAGTCCTGGCTGCTCTTTCAGAGGACTCAAGCTCAGTTCTCAGAACGCACACAGGGGCTCACAATCATTTGTAAATTGAGTTCCAGGGGATCTGATGCCCTCTTCTGATCTCCCCAGGCACATAGACATACAAGCATGCAAAGAACCCAGGCACATAAAAATAAACAAATAAATAAACAAACAAATAAATCAATACATTTAAAACACAATGATACTAATCCTTAGCGTGTGTTTCAGAATATGGAGGGCTGGGGGTGGGGCTGGGATGTGGTGGGGGTGGGGGCACGGGCCCTGGGACTTTAGTGTTTTGTTTACATTCTACTTTTTTAAAAAAAGAGCTTTGATTTTTTTTCCCCCCTTTCATAGAAGGGTTTTTAAAAATAGTTCTTGAAGGAACAATGGTAGATTACACTAGTGCAGACTATGAACCTGGCTGATAATTATGTGTCCACACTGGTTCATCGATTCTAACGCGTGCTGATGAGTGGGGAGACCGCACAGCAGGGACACTGGCTGTGAGCTCTCTACACTTTCTGTTTAATTTGCTGGGAGCGGAAAATCACTCTGAAAAATAGTCACTCTATTAAAAGTGAGACTTGTGGGAAACTTCCCAGGGACTAGGAAGAGCTAGAAAAATCTTCCGTGTAGACAGTAAGTAGACACCCCTACTGGGAGGACAGGATGAACCACAGGGCCTTTTTACGTGTTTAAGAGAGACAGAGTCTTATGTAGCTCAGCCAGCCTTGACTGTCCTAGGTAGCAGAGGATAACCTTGAACTTCTTATTCCCCTGCCTCCACTTCCCAAGGGCCACTATGCCCAGTTTATACGGTGTATGCTCAGTAAGCACTCTCCCATCTGAGCTATGATCCCTTCCCTCAGAGCCTTTAGCAACCCCCCCACCACGCTCAGTCAGGCATTTGACCATAATTAGAGCACAAAAGAATTGTGTTTAGCAAAACTTTAGATTTCCAGAAGCCCAGGAACTTGATTCCTGTCTGATAAATAGGTCTAGAATTTGTTTACTTGTTCTCTTATTTATTTTTAATTTTATGAGTATTTTACCTGAATGTATGTGTTTGTACCATGTGCATGCAGTACCCATGGAGGTCAGAGGGACATCTGACTTCCTTAGAACTAGTCACAGGTGTCTGTGAACCTCCACGTGGGTGCTGGGAACCAAAACCTGGTCTTCTGCAAGAGTAGCAAGTGCTCTTAACACTGAGCCATTTCTCCAGCCCCACCCCCATTTGTTTTACTTGACCCAGAGTCTCGCTATTCCGCCCTTGAATTCACAACACTACTCCTGCCTCATGGCCTCCCAGAGTGCTGGGGTTAGCAGGTATGGACCACGCTTGGCTTGAGTCTGGAATTGTGCCCAACCTGATGACCCAAGTTCAATCCCCAGAATCCACGTGGCAGAAGTTGTCCTGTAAGCTGTCCTCTGACCTCCACAAGAGTGATATAACATGCATGTGCCTACAAACATACATCATATACACATACCAAATAAATACATGTGAAAAAGCTTTTAAGGAAATCAAGCCAGCCATGATGGTACGCACTGGTAAGATATGCTAAAGAGACAGAGGCAGAAATCTCTGTAAGTTCCAGGCCAACCAGAGGTACATAGCGAGACCCTGAGTCAGACAGCAAACACAACAATAAAACCACACAATTCTAAATGCTAACAATTGAGTGTGACAATTCAAGAATTTGTACATAATTTAAATGATTACAGTTCTACCATTAAGTCATGTGGTTTTTATAACCATTAATTATAAAGAGAGACATTTTGTATCTGAAAAGCTAGCTAGCAAGTCTGGGATGTTCACCATGAAAACAGTACAATGTGATAAAGCAATTATTGCTATAGCTGTCGCAGGGCAATGAGGAAGAATAATAGGTACTAGGTAAGGTCATGAAACAGGTACGTGTGCTCTGCTATCAAGGTACCCGCAGCACGTCGCACTGGACGGGCCAAGAGTGAGTCTTGCAACAGCCGTAAGGTTTCAAGTCCAGCACCAGCTAGATCCTGGGCTAGGGACATAGCTCAGCCAGTGACGTCTTTGCCTTGTAACTGTAAGGCCTTGACTCTGATCCTCAGAACCCACCTGAATGAAGGCGAGAGCCCCACCCCCACCCCCACCCAAGCCAGGCACGGTGGCACACACTTGGGGCACTGGGGAGGAAGAGATCGCTGGGACTCACTGACCAACCAGCCTAGCCTACTTGGCAGGTGCTAGGCCATACAGATATTATCTCAACAACAACAAAAACCAAGGCAGACATCCAAAGTTGACCTCTGGTCTTCACATACATGCACATACATGTACACACACACACACACACACACACACACACACACCTTCTAGATATGAGCCTTATGGAGCCATGTGGTCTAGGGTTTGAACTCAAGTTGTCAGGCTTGGCTGCTTTTATCCGATGAGACATCTCCCTAGCCCCATTGTGTAGTGTGTGTGTGTGTGTGTGTGTGTGTGTGTGTGCGCAAGCCAAATCAGTGAGCTCCAGGTCCAGTGAGAGACCTTGCCTCAAACAAAGTGCAGAGTGAATGCAGAAGAAGACACCTGACACCAAACCCTGGCCTACACGTGTAGCCGTATGCACATGAGTACACACACATACATACGACATGTATATACATATACATCATGTATATGTACACACAAAATTAATAGTAGTAGATATACAGCAAAAAAAAAAAAAAAAAGACTAATTAGGCTGGAGAGGTGACTCGGTGGTAAAGAGCTGGGGCCCCTCTTGCCGAGGACCCGGGTCTGATCTTAACCCACGCACACACATTTTGGAGAGGAACACTTGGGATTTTTATGTTAAGAATCGCTTTTTGGTTTAACTGACTAGTCACTAGAGGCTCGTGTTCCCACCCCAGCTGTGGGAGAGTTGTTTACGAGTTGGAAATGGAATGCTTGATGCAGGTGGCTGTCATTTGGTTGGGCGCAGTGGTTCTGCCACCCATACCTTGTCTTTGGGATTGCGTGCAGCATGGGTTTATGGGAATTTTTGGCTTAGGGCATAAAAGGTCTGAAGCCCCGAGAGTCGTGGTGGGCGTTGGTTGGTTGGCGGTTGATTGGGTTGCTGTTTGGAGAGATTCAAGCTTAGTAAAGCCTAAAAAGAGGCTGTGAAGATTTCTAGCTTTCCTTTCTCCTTCCCTACATTGAGGGTGACCGACTGTAGCGTGCTGCTACAACATTCAGCAGGACACTCCCCACATAAAGACTAGCATACACGCCCAGACAGAGGCTCAGACAGCCATAGTACTGGGAGCCTTTACAACGGCCTGCGTGTGATTCTGCGGCTTCTTAGTTACACTCCTCCAAGGCTGTAAGGGAAACAGGGCTCGAAGATTAAGCACGAACGCACAATTACAACCAAAATGTGAGTGAACCGAGGTGCTGCACGCCTTTAATCCCAGCACTCGAGAGGCAGAGTTGTTTACGGAGTTGTTACAACCCATGAGTTGTAAGTTCCGGTGTTAGGGAACAGGGCTGGAGTCAGGAGTCCACGTGAAGTAGGCTGAAAGAAGAAAGCTGATCCCACTGTCCCCCTTGCTCACTGTTCCTACACATCAGTCTTCCAGCTGAAGCTGTTGAAAGATCTTGTGCCGATTTCTTCCCAACAGCCTCATACGCCTCAGTACTGAGACTAGGGCTCCTTCCCCCAACCCACGCACCCTGACCTCTCCCTTTGCTACTCTATAAAAAAAAAAAAGTGTTCTTTAAAACTTTTTTAAAATTTCGTATGCATATATGTATGCCTGAGCATATGTATGTACACCATGCTCATGTTGGTGCCTGGGGAATCCAGGAGACAGCATCAGATTCCCTAGATCTAGAGTTGCAGGTGGTTGTGAGCCACCCAATATGGGTGCCAGGAACCAAAGCATGGTCTTCTGAAGAGCAGACAAGCTGACAGTGCTCTTAACCAATGAGCCACCTCTCCAGCTCCGCCCCCCCCCAAGAATCTCTTTAAAGATTTATTTATTTAATGTGTATGAATGTTTTGCCTGTGTGTATGTATATGGGACTTGTGCCCTTGGAGGTTGAAAGAAAGCCCTGGATGCCCTGGAACTAGAGAAGGGATGGCTATGAACCACTCTGTAGGTGCTGAGAACTGATCTAGGATCTCTGCAAGAAATGCATCCGGGTGGTGGTGGGGCACACCTTTAATCCCAGAGTTTGAGAGGGAGAGGCAGCCTGGTCTATAGACTGAGTTCCAGGACAGCAAGAGTTATAACAAAGAAACCATCTTGAAGGAAAAAAAAAAACCCACAACAAATGCTCTTCACTGATGAGTCTTCTCTCCAGACCCACTCCTGGAACTGAGACTTGGCCTTGAACTTTTTAGGTAATACTAGCCTGGAGTTCCTAATACTCCTGCCTCTGCCTCCTACTTCCTGAGTTGGAAAAGTTGTCAAACAGCTGATTTTGTCAAAAGTCTGCAACCAAATAAGACACTCAGTGAGCCCTCTCTGAGCATGTCTAATCATACTTTTAAAACTACAGAAGGACCTGGGGCTTAAGCCCAGAGTAGAGCGCTGGAGTCAAGGCCTTGGTTTGCTAAACCGCACGGAAAAATGAAAAAACAGTAAGACAGGAAAACAGACTTGCTTGATGTCAAAATCTATTAGGAACCACTTGTGTCTAGCTGGGGGTGTGGCTTAGTGGGAGAGTGCTCACCCAGCTTGTGTGAGGCTGTTTGATCCCCCAGCACTGCAAACAGGAACAGAGACTTATAACGACAGTACCTAGTACATCAGGTCAATGGTTAATAAATGTGTGCTACAGGAAGATGCTGTCAAAGCCACAGACTTCTCCCACTCACAGCACAATCCTATGAAGGGTTTCAAATCATTTGTTCTCAACTAAGGAGTGCTGTTTCCTTACCTGGAAAACCATGTAATTTAGGAGAGTCGGTATGACCTTTATTTGCAGGCTGCAATGAGTCAGCCCTTCACCTCTACTGAACCTGCAGGGACGGCTCCTGAAACCCTTTCCTGTGGTGGCCCACGCCTTTGATCCCGGCAGAGGCAGGCGGATCTCTTGAACTCCAGGACTGCATAGGAAACCCTATATCAAAAAAGAAAACTCCTTATCAACCTAAATGTGCCAGCTCATCCAAGAAACAAACAAGCTGCGTTCAGTCTTCGACACTATAACCACTGTGGAGTCCTAAAGATAACCAGGAAGGGGCGGGGCCTGAGGGCTGCTTGTTCGAGGCCAGCGGGGCGGGTCTTAACAGAACGGAAGTGTCGGAGCCTCCGGGCCCGTGGGGACACAACTCAGGGACGGACCAAGATGGCGGCTCCCAGTGAGGCGCCGCTGTTTGCCGCGGGCGTTGAAAAGACTTGGGGTGCGGTCGTTCGTTCCCCTGAAGGGACGCCCCAGAAAATTCGGCAGCTGATAGATGAGGGGATCGTCCCGGAAGAGGGAGGCACAGAAGCGTGAGTTCTCCAGGCCGTGGATGGGCGCTGGAAGCCGGCGGCTGTGGAGCGCGGGCGGGGGCGGGGCGCGGCGCGGCGGGAGAGGGCGAACTCCTCACGGGTCTCCGTGGACGAGGCTGGGCTCCTCGGATCGCCTGGCTCTGCCGCCTCCGGAAGTGTCTGATGCCGCCTCGCTAGCAAAATGTTGTCATGAGCCTTTTTTGAGGGAGAGGGCTGTTAGCTGAATACGCGAACCTGACTGCTGTCACGCTGTGTGTTCTCACGGTCTGGTGAAGTCTGGGAACCCCTTTCCGAAGAACTTTGCATAAAACTGATTACAGGGGATCGTAAATGAAACCTGTTACAGGGAAATCAGTAACCAGTACAGTACAAGGAAACTGTGTGGTGATCTGCCATTCCCTCCCTCTGCCTTCCTTCTGTTAACTTCAGGGAATATTGCTAGCCTAGCGTGCACTAAGCTCAGGATTTGATCCCAAACGCTAGATTAGTCCAGGCCCTTGGGAGGTGGAGGCAGAGGAACTGAAGTCCCAACCTGAGGCCCTGTGTCAGAGAGAGAGGGGAGGGGAGGATCGAGGGGGAGAGACAGTGTCTAGTAGCATGTCTACAATCAATCAGAGTTTTGAAGTAGTAAGAACATGAATACTGTTTCAAAATACAGCCAACTGCAATGTGAATGAATTTTTTATCTTGGTGACAAATTCACGAATATTGCTTAGAAAATAGTGGGTTGGCTGTTATTTATTTATTTGGTTCTTTCCGAAGCAGGGTTTCTCTGTTGTAACTCTGGCTGTCCTGAAACTCACTCTGTAGACCAGAACTCACAGAGATCCGCCTGCCTCTGCCTTCCAAGCTCTAGGATTAAAGGCGTGTGCCATCACCGCCCGGCTTAGACTCAGAGGATTTAAGCAGAGTGATACAGAGAAGAGATCACTAACAGTACCACTACTTGGTTTCAGAAAGGACACATCTGCCACATTCCAGTCAGCCAATGGATCGCCTCAGACAGAACAGCCTCCATTGGAATCTACAAGCAAAGAAGCCTTTTTTCACAGAGTGGAAACCTTTTCTATATCCTTTTTTCAGTTTGTGTAGGTGGTGACCTGCTGCAGAACTGTTACTCTAGAATCTTATACTGCTTACTCCGATCTTTTGTTTTTACTTTATGTGTGTGTGTATGTGGCGGGGGCAGGGTGTGTGTGTGTATGTATGTGTGTGTGGTGGTGGTGGTGGTGGTGGTGGTGGTGGTGGTGTGGTGTTGCTGGTATGTTTGTACACCACAGGTATGCAGTACCCACAGAATCCAAAAGAGGTCATCACATCCCCTGGAGTGGAGTTACAGATGGTTGCTACTCACCATGTGGGTGCTGGGGACTGAACCCTAGTCCTCTGCAAGAGCAGCAAGTGCTCTTAACTGCTGAGCCATCTCTCCAGCCCCACCAGACTAGCTGAAATGGCAAACTCCAGGCTCAGAGAGACCCTTCTGCCTCAATATGTAAAGTGGACCACAATTGAGGGAGACACCTGGCCTCAAATTAGACTTCCACATACACGTGTGCTCCTGCACATGCTAACAAGTCCATAAGCGTGCGTGCCACACACATACAATACACACAAAAATTAAGTCCGCTGTTTTCTTTGGTGTCTACTCTTAATGATTGTATTCCTAGATTTGTTGAGAATGTGTTTAATTTTTAATTGTGCTGGTTTTCATATACATGGTTTTTCTTGACATGAATACTCTTTGAAGTGGGCAGGGAAGCCCCCTGAGCTGTCTCCACTTATCTGTGCAAAATATGGCTGGGTCACAGTTGAGTGTGACATGCTCAAGTGCTCCAGCTGCCAGGCTTTCCTCTGTGCGAGCTTACAGCCGGCCTTTGATTTTGCCAGATGTAAGTATAAAGTACAGATTCCATTCTTTCTCCACGTTCAGAGACACACCGGAGCTGGGTAACAGCCGGGGTAAAACACGTGCTTAGTATGTGCAAGTTGCTGGCCCGGCCTTCTGTCTGAGCAGAGAATGTGCGTATTACCCATGGCCAGCTGAAGTTGCCATGGCCTGCACCATAGGCCTCGATTTTGTACATTCTAGACAGACAGCCATATCTTTACCTTTTAATCCCAAATTTGAACTTTGTGAGCAAATAGAGGACATTCTGAAGGCCCCCACTTTGGAAAGCCCTACCTTCCAAGCTGCACAACATACCTCCTTTGTACTAACAAAGGCTCGTAATTTGAAACTTTTTTGTGAAGGCATTAAGATGATATAATTGCCCTTATTTTCATATTTTTACGGTGTCCTAATTATCTAAATGTACATGTGGTTCGGTCTGTCCTCTTAAAGACTCAGCTCTTTGGAGTTTGGATCTGTGTAGTGTATAATAACTGTTGCCTCTGGCTTTCAGATAAGGAGCGATGTACCGAGCTCAAGAAGTCCCTGTGCAGTGCCCACGAGAAGTTCTGTTTCTGGCCAGACAGCCCCTCTCCAGGTACACATTCTACAGGTTTCCACGACCGTTTCTCCAATGTCACCACATTCCTCACCGTGCCAGTTTTCTCGTGAAAAGCTAGTCTTCGAAGTTGCTTCTTCCTACTGTTTGTGTTTTTCAAGATCTTGCATTTATTTCTTTACTTTACCAGGTGCTTGTGTCCCACCAGAGAGAGGGAGAGAGAGAGAGAGATGGTAGCCTTTTGAATTTGTATAAGGGCTGTTTGTTTTAGGCAAGAGAATTAAGAATTAAATTGGGATGCAGAGGCAGATGGATTTTTGTGAGTTCAAGACCAGCCTGGTCTACATAGAGAATTCTAGAGGTCGTAACATGACCTCTGATTTACCTAATTCCAAGCTCTCTGCTTTTTCACCGTAGTAAGTAGCCCCACGTTCTGCCTCGGCTTCCTTTGTAAGGTACAGGAGTGGCCCTGGCAGTAGCAGTTAAACAGGGTTTGGTAACCACAGAACTCCAGGACTCCCAGCTCATCATACACCAAGTGGAAGCGAGCGGTAGGAGCCTATAGCTCATTACAGTAAAGCGGTGTTCTGTAACAGCACTGCGTAAGGCTAAGCCTAAGCCTGCCCAGCCAGGGATCAAGAGGAGCCAGATCCAAGCTCCCATGTCCTCCCTGCAATGAGGACCATGCCGGACAGTCTTTCTTAGATCAGGAACTACTGATAGATGTGCAGAGTACTGCTGAATAGGAGAGCCCAAAATGTACTGTCAGCCGGGGTCTTATAAGATGCTTCTCATTTCCTGGTACATGTGTGTGTGTGCGCACGTGCACTTGCACACACACTGAGATCAGAGAACGTATGTGTCTGTGTGTGTGTGCTTGCACTCATATTAAGATCAGAGAACGTGTGTGTATATGTGTGTATGCTTACACACATACTGAGATCAGAGAACAATTTATGGAAGACTTTTCTCTCCTTCCACCATGAGGGGCCCAGTTCCCAGTTGAACCCAAGTTCAATTTGGCAGTATGTGCCTTTACCCACTGAACCCTCCCCTTGGCCCCCAGCTGGGATTTTTAAGTATTCTCTTCTTCAACTGGCACATCTCTGCTAAGTAAACAGATTCAACAGCAGAGCCCTCTGGTGGGGAGTCTCTCCAAGTCAGGTACCAACTTCCTCAGAGCCGAGGTTTTGTAACAGTGCTGTGACTACTGCTTAGTGCAGTCTAGGTGTATTGTTTTGTTTTCAATAATAGGGCTCACACTGATTCCGAGGTCACGTGATAGGACTTGTCCACGACCACTACAGAAAACCAATCAGAAGTGACTAGATTTCTCTCTCCTGATGAAATTATTAAAACAAAAGTGGCCAGGCAGTGGTGGCACACACATTTAATCCCAGCACTCAGGAGGCAGAAGCAGGCATGTCTTTGTGAGTTCGAGGCCAGCCTGGTCTACAGAGTGAATTCCAAGACAGCCAGAGCTACAACAGGGAAACCCTGTTTTGGAAAAAAGAAAAAGAAAGTGACTGTAAACGGGATTTCCATCTCTGGCCTGTTCTCTTTCCCCCATGTGGTACAGCACAGCTCATTTCTGTGCAGACACCTAGGCTCTTTTTAGGGTTTGCCCAGAACCCTGTTGGTGGTTCCCAGCTCTTGCTGTTAAATGTGCTGTTTTCTAGATCCATTCACAACTTGACTCTCCTTGAAGAATTTCTAAACCCTGTGTAGACCTTTTTGAGCATGACTCATTTTCAACTACTTCATTAACATTTCTGCATAATACAGGTACCTGGCATTCAGCCGTACAAAGCTGAACTCTTGCCTAACCCTAAAGATTTGCCCTGACCTTCCCATCAATTATCTCTGCCAGAATATCTTTTTTAATATCTTTTTAATGTTTTTATATTTTATATATCTTTCATATCTTTTTTATATCTTTTTAATATTCTTACTCTTTTTTAATATCTTTACTCTTTTAATATCTTTACTCTTTTCTTTTTCAAAAACATTACTTCTTTATTTATTTACATGCATGGGTCTTTTGCATATGCTCTGTGCACTTGATGTCCTTAGAGGCCAGAGTTGGGCATCAGATCCCCTAAGAATGGAGTTGTAGATAGTTGTGAACCGCCATGTGGGTGCTGGGAATTTGTCCAGCCCTTTTTTGTTTGTTTGTTTCAGACAGGGTCTCACTGTGTCACCCTAACTGGACTGAAACTCGATGTGTAGACTAAGCTGGCTTACATCTACCTCTCCCTCTGTCTCCCAAGAGCTGTAATCAAAGGTGTATGCCAGGCCAGGCTGGAGAGAGGGCACAGGGTTCAGAGGACCCCGGTTTGACTCCTGGCAGTCACGTGGTGGCTCACAACTGTCTGTAACTCCAGTTCCAGAGAACTTGCATTCTCTGCTGACCTCCACAGGCACTAAGTATACATGTAGTGACCATGACAGATATGCAAGCACGATGTTCATATACATAAAAACGAAACACATAAAACTAAAAAAAAATATTTTTTTAAAAAGACATGTCACCCACACCTGGGCACTCTTTTCCTTGCCTTTCTTGCCTTCTGGTTGTTGTTTATTAGTTTTGTTTGGTTTTTAGTATTTATTTTATGCATACGTGTATGTACCTAAATGCATGTAAGTTTGCTACTTGTGTGCAGAAGCCCTTGGAGGTCAGAATAGGCATCAATCCCTGAAACTGGAGTAATTATTTCATACATGCACAAAATTAAAAAGGATGGTTCATAATTAAATGCTGTCCACTGTCACCAGCTTCAGTAACTATCCATTTTAGCCCATCTTTTCCCCTAGAAGTGCTGGGACTGGGACCCAGGGCCTCGTGTGTTTGGAGCCAGGCTCTGCACTCCGAGCTACTTCTGGGTCTTACGCTCAGTGTCCCTCACACCTCAGCACCCTCTGCATCAGAAGCTCATCCTGTTTATCACACTCTGTATTTTTTTTCCTTTTCTTTCCTTTCCCAGCAGGTATCAATTGCAAACAGCTTCTTGGTTGGGGTGGGCTTTGTGTCTTCTCCTCCTGAGTGCTGGGGTTTTGCCTGGTTTAAACCTGTGCAGGTTTCTGTAAAATCACCACATATCCACTTTATATTTCTCTAACCGCCCTGTTCGAGTGTTTTTATTTTTCATTCCCATCTGATCTCCCAGTGTGCTTTTCCCACAGACAGATTCGGGATGCTGCCATTGGGTGAGCCTGCTGTTCTTGTCAGTGAGTTCCTGGACCGGTTTCAAAGCCTTTGTCATTTGGACCTCCAGCTTCCTTCCCTGAGGCCAGAGGACATGAAAACCATGGTGAGTTTTCCGTCACCACCAGCTTTTGGACGGAAGCCTTTATCTGGCTAACAAGAGGATGCAGAGTGTTACGAAGAGCATTACTTGTCTCTCCTCTGACCTTTCAGTTTCTGCCAGAAAGGCAGCAGGGGATATGAGGTGATGGTTTCTGTTTAAACGATTAGATAGGGATCTTTAAACAGCTCTTTTTTATTTTATTTTAATTAATTAATTTATTTATATATATATATATATATATATATATTTTTTTTTTTTTTTTTTTTTTTTTTTTTTTGAGATAGGGTCTCACTATGTAGCTCTGGCTGGCTTGGAACTTACAATGTAAACCAAGCTGCCCCAGAATTCACAGAGGTCCTCCTACCTCTGCCTCCAGAGTGCTGGGACTGAAGGCTTGCGCACACCCCGACATCCAGCTTACAAATTCAATTTTACCTTGAGGTACATACTGCATACCTCTTTCCAAGGTGCTACAGGATGAGAGAGCTCTTCTGGTAGATAGAAATGCGGTTATGCTCTGTCTCATCTCTCCAGCCCATGAGTCTTCTGTGAAGACACGCTGTGTCATGGGCAGTGAAAACTGGTCATTTGCTTCTTCAAGTCGACACTAGCACTAAGTATAAATCCCAACTAGTGGAGAATAAGACCATCACAATTTTGAACCAAATTTGAAGCAAGCTTTAATTAAATTAATTAAATACTGGCCAGGAACAGACTCTGACCAGGACCATTCTGAGGTTCTGAATGGGGTACAGTATGGTGCAGTAGGATTAACCAAATGGGATCTAGACAGACCTCACCCAACATTCCAGGAGGTTGTCTGTCCTTGGGCAGGGGAGGGAGATTACAGGATTCTGTCTTTCTGTACCTCACTTGAACAGTCCCACCCAGCACTCCAGGAAGTGATGGTCTTGTTCTATAGATCTTTTAGGCACAGTAATTAAAATTTAAA
The DNA here is from genome assembly GCA_026225945.1 of Cricetomys ansorgei. NCBI lineage: Eukaryota > Metazoa > Chordata > Mammalia > Rodentia > Nesomyidae > Cricetomys > Cricetomys ansorgei. The sequence goes on along the minus strand of JAMJFZ010004240.1, from coordinate 2,086,031 downwards.
ATATAACCTTTGCTTTTACATAAGCAGTTAGCTTCTATTTCCTCTTACGTCAACCTGACCCTCACCAAGGCAGCACCATCCCCCTACACATACCCTGTCATAGTGTCTGCCATATTATCCACAGCCAGAAATTAAGGCTGTCAAGTTCTGTCAAAAAGTAAGTTCAGTGTTGGGCCAAGACCTAATGTTTTTATTATTCGAGTTTGAAGTTCACAAGTTTCAGAGAAATCTACAATTGATAAATTGAGAGCCATTTAGTACCGGAAAGGAAAACTGTTTCACTTAGCAAGTTAGGAAGCTGCTATGTGGCACCGTAGTCCTGCCCTCGAGCATGTCCTCCCTGGGAAGAGGCTGTCTCCTAGCCACGGTTTCCCCGTGTAAGGGTGTTATTGTGAGTGTGTTTTCTTTCTCTGGTGGCTGAAACTCGAAGTTGACCTTTATCCTTGGTTCCTTCGCAGTGCTTGACAGAAGACAGGATCAGTGTTCTGCTGCACCTGCTGGAAGAGGAGCTTGACTGCCAGACTGAGGACAGAAAAACCACAAGCAAATCAGGCTTGGACATCCAAGTCCATGCCACTGCCTGCGTCCTCGCTCTGTGTGGCTGGGCGTGCAGGTCAGTGATGCTGCCAGGACAAGAGCCACGGGTGACGGCAGTCTCTACACCACTGGGAAATCACGCTTCCTGTGAGAGAACGGAAAGAGGGGTTGGGTAGGGGCGGGACAGAAGTGGGCACAATACACAGAAGCAGATACTCAGAAGCTCACGGTTCACACCTGCGTTTCCTTGTGCAGCCTTCTCCCAGACAGGAACTCACGTTCCCTAAACAGTGCAGCTCTTTCTAAAAGCAAAAGGGAAATAATGCCCTAGTCTTAGGAAGGAAGAAAGTTAAGGTTGATTGGTAACTACCAGAGGAGACCAGCTGCAGTCCCCAGCCCATGTCAGCGTTCCAGCCCTGCTTCGATTGGCCTTGACCTTCTAAGAAAGGTCACTGGCAGACCAGTCTTGAACTAAGGCTGTCAGGTTTGGTGGCAAGCTGCTTTGCCTGCTGAACTTTGATTTACTTTTATATGTGCATGCGTCTGTGTCTGTGTGAGCAGATGCACACGTGTGCAGGTGCCCTCAAAGGGCAGAGGAGGCTTCAACGTTATAGGTGGTTGTGAGCTGCCTGAAGCGGGTGCTGGGATCCAGACTTGTGTCCTCTATGACCTTAACCTCCGTCTCTCCAGGCTCCCCCTCACCGCCACTACCATTTACTTTCTTGCCGTGGGTGGGCGGGGGCTGGATTTATCATGAATTTTAGGCCAGCCTGCGCTACAGACTGTGACTCTATCTCAGACAAACAATGTAAGTAAATAAATATGCTTTCTTTGGTAGATTGAGGAAAGTATTTTAAGAGGATTGGAAGCTTATAAAGCTTCACATTATCCTTGCCAGCAAGAGCACACCAGGACCCTTAGACCTCTGTGAGAGGGTGACATGGGAATTGGTGAAGGTCAGGTCCTAAGACCAAGGCTCTGAGAGTTCCCGGTTCTCAGCCCACTAGCCCACTGTAGAGAGGCTGAGGTAAAGCACATCATTCCACTTAGTCACGTGGAAGTGTCACCTTTGGTAACACGCACTTTCTTTCCGGTTCCTTCCTAGTTCTTTGGAACCCACGCAGCTCTCCCTGATAACCTGTTCCCAGTGCATGAGGAAGGTCGGTCTCTGGGGCTTTCAGCAGCTTGAGTCGTCAGTGACGGATCAGGAGGCTTCCTTTGGCCTCACTAGCTCCCCCATCTTGGGTGTGGAGGGTAGGCCTGAGCACTTCCCTCTGGTGCCTGAGTCTCCTAGGCGGATGATGACCCGAAGCCAAGACACCACAGTTTCTCCAGGCTCAGAGCAGGTATTAGCCTCTTCAGGGGCCATTGTAACAGCAGGTTGGAAGGTGGAGGCAGGCTTCACTTTAAGCCTGTCAGTAAGACTGTCCTATTGCATTCCCTTCTCAGGTGGAGAAGCTAAGTGTAGAAATACAGTACTCTCTGAAGAGTTAGTTATGTAGGCAGTTGAGATATTAAATTTATATAACCAGTTCTAAAATACTGTTTCATGTGCGTCTAGGAGTGCTCAGAGTAAGACTGTTAACATCATTTATATACTTTCATTGTTCTTTTTCTTCAGTCTGAAAAAAGTCCAGGTCCCGTTGTCTCCCGAACCCGGAGCTGGGACTCTTCCAGTCCTGCTGACCGGCCGGAGCCAGAGGCAGCCAGCCCCACCACCAGGAGCCGCCCCGTGACCCGGAGCATGGGAACTGGAGACTCGGCTGGCTTGGAAGTTCCCTCAAGCCCTCTCCGGAGAGCCAAGCGAGCTCGCCTCTGCTCTTCCGGCAGCTCAGTGAGTCTACCTCTATAGGTAGCCATGACAGCACAGATAGCAGAAGGTGCCTCCATGTGCAGCAGGGAGAAGTGGGCACCAGCCCCCAGGATGCCAGCCAAAAGCAGACGTAGTGAGTGTGAAGACGGGACAGTTCATCACTAATCCCACGCTCGGGATGTGGAGGCCGGCCACAGCTGCAAGGCCAGTCCCCTGCTTCCGAGTTCAAGACCAGTCTGTGCTATGGGAGACCTCGTCTCAAACAAAAGCAAACCAGTGAGATAGCTCAGTGGGAAAAGCCTGATGCGCGTTCCCACGCACACACGTGCAAGCACACACAGAATAAAGGGTTTAAAAGAAGGAGGAGGGGCAGTTAGTTGTCAGAGGGAAGCGTTCAAAGTGGCCTCTAGAGCTAACGGGTCAGCGGCGCGGCAGGGCCGCAGGTCGGGTGGACGAGGCTCATGGTTGCTCTCCACTCCCTGCCAGTTCCATGCTGTGCTAGATGGCCACACCGGGGTCCCAGCACTCAGAGACTGAGGGGGGTGGCAGATCAAGGCCAGCCTGGGCTACACACTGGTACCGAACCCCATCTTAGCAGAAAGGGGGCAGGGCTGGGGCAGGACGGTGGCCAGCCTCACTACAACGCTTGACTATCGCAAGACAGTAAGATGGCAGTAATGAGCAGCGCTAGAAGTGCAGGCAGTCACGTGCTTCTGACCCGAGCGGCTGCGGTGCCTCCCTGACCAGACCTAGCATCTGTCCTCAGTGCCTGCCTCTTCTTCCTCCTCAGGACACCTCTCCCCGAGGCTTCTTTGATCCCACCTCTCAGCATAGAGATTGGTGCCCTTGGGTGAGCATCACACTTGTCACAGAACACAGGGAGGACGCGGAGACGGAGACGGGAGTCAGCAGCCCCGCAGAGCCAGGCTGGAAGGCCGTGTTGGAAGCCCTGTTGTCCCACAAGCATTCTCTGCAGCCGGCTGAGATGGACTCCACGGTGAGATGGCGCAGCCTCGTGTGCAGCTCTGGGATGAGCACAGGCTAGCGCCTGCTCTCTCCGCTCCATATGCTGGCAGGGGCCGGGCGTCGCAGCCCAGCTGCTCTCTGTCACTCACCATCACTTGCGTTTGGAGTCTGACCAGTTAGCTCTGTGCCCTGATACCAAACCCTGGTTTATTTCACAGTCAGGACTGCCATTGCAGACCTGAGCCAAAGCAAAGCCATCAGAGTCATTTGGGAAGGAGAATGGGATGTAAGGAACCTGGAGAACTGGCGTTGTCTCTTTCCAGGCTCAGTTGCCTGTTTGCCTCATAGCTTGGCCTAAGTGTAGCCATTTCTGTCCTCTTCCACGGACCAGGTGAGAAGCACTTGCCTGCCACGGTTCCATTCGTGGTGGTCAGGTCGCAGGACTTCCACCAGAGGGAGCTGTGGTTACACGGAGCCGGGAAAATGCGTCGGTCATGCCCTCAAACAGAGCAAGGCCTGCCAGAGCCCTTCTGCTTTTTTTTTTTTTTTTTTTTTTAGAAATATTTAGGTCAGGAACTAGCAAAATGGCTCAGGGTGCTAAGCCTGATGGCCTGAGTTCAATCCCAGAACCCACAAAGTGAAAGGAGTAAAACTGATTCCAGAAAGTTCTCCATGTGCCCACCTTGGTATGCATGCACGCGCGCACACACGTTAAGTAAATAAATACATAGCACAATAAATTTTTAGTGTTCAGGTTAGACGTGGCGGTACACACCTGTGATGCGGGCCGGCCCTCCGTAGGCTAGGGCGGGGGGTCACACCGGAGGCCAGCCCACCTATATAGGAGACCAATCTCCAAAACAACAGCAACAAACAGAGATTTGGAAATACTAAAAAATGTATAAAGACAAACACTCCACCCACCACTCAAATTGGAGATGTTAAATCTGTCTACAGATTCAAGAAATAACTGGTTCGTTAGTTGTCTTTAAGATGCTTCTCTGTTGCCGGCCTTTAGTGGTCAGAGGCAGAGGCCAGTCAGGGCGCACGGTGAGACCCTGTTACAAAAAAGATTCCCATTGCTCTCTGTCACACTAAAACACTAGAAAGACAGCTCACAGGGTTTTGTCATGCGGTTCAGTTTGTAGAGTTAGCTCATGGTCCGCCCTGGCTTGGGGGTTTTAAGTTCCTCTTTGGCTGTTTGTCTCTCAGCCTCAGTGCTGTGTCTGGGTGGCAGAGGCTTAGCGGGCTGTGAGAAGACCCTGATGTTGAGGAGTTTACTTACACTGATTTTCAATTTAGGTTCAGCTTTGCCAGTAAAGTAAGTAAATTCCCCTCAGCCCTCTGACTCCCAAAGTAAGCTTCCCTTCTGGAACTTATTTAAATACCCAAAAGGACGATGCACTTTTTGTGGAGTGGTGGTGTCTGTTTTAAGATTTATTTTAGCTGGGCCTGAGCATACCTTTAATTGCAGCACTCGGGAGGCAGAAGCAGGAGGATTTCTTGAGTTCAAGGCTAGCCTGTCTATAGGGTGAGTTCCAGAACAGTCAGGGCTATACAGAGAAAAAAATTTCAGATGGTTGTGAGCCATCGTGTGGGTGTTGGGAACTGAACCTAATCCTGAAGAGCAGCCGGTGATCTTAACCTTTGTGCCGCTCCAGCCCCGTGTTTGCTTTGTCTTAAAGACTTGTTTTTAATTATCCATAGGCCTCTGCTTCCATGTGGGTGCGTACTCACAGTGCTGGAGGGACAGGTGGCTTCACAGCCTGGCGTGTGTGCCGGGAGCCACACGGTCCTCCGGGAAGTCATCTCCAGCCACACTTCTGTTTTGCTTTTTTTTTTTTTTTTTTTTTTAAAGGTAAGAAAAAAGATTTAAAAACAATACAAAGGGGGCAGCGTGTAAAGGCACTTGCCCCAGGCCTGATGGCAGAGTTTGATCCCGGGACCCACAGGGTAGGAGAGGACAGGCTCCTGCGAGTTGTCCTCTGGCTTTCACACACATCATGGCATACGCACGCCTGCACACAATAAATAAGTAAATGTTTTGTTTTAATTTAAAGAGGAGCCAGGCAAAGTGGTACACACCTTTAGTCCCAACACTTGGGAGGCAGAAGCAGGTGGCTCTCTGAGTTCAAGACCAGCCTAGTGTACACAGTGAATTCCAGGACAGCTAGAGTGACGCAGTGAGACCCTGTCTTGAAAAAAAACAATCAACCAAATAAATAAATAAATTTAAAGAAGGTGAGGAGACCGTGGAAATGGCATGTTTTATAAACTGAAGGCCACTTTGTCTTGCTAAATATCCTTTGTTAGTGTCACTGGGACCCTTGCCAGATGAAATATCTCTTCTTATTGTCACTCAGAGGCAGGTAGAACCAAGTGTTCTGATTGGCGGAGAACTTTTATCTATAGAGGATTGCTTTGTCTTCCTGTGACACCATTGCTCAGAATCTCAGAACATTTCCTAGGTATGATCAAGTAGCAATGAGAGCCTTTCTATTTTTAGTTCTGTTGACTAAATCATGAAGCTGAGAAAGCCAAGGTCAAGTTTAAACTCTCTGAGAGTCATTCGGTTTTATTTCTCAAACATTGATGATACAGTTAACCCCAGCTGGGTACCACATAAGTCATTGTTCATGGGAAGTGACTGAGTCCAGCTGAACACCCTGGTAAAAGCCAGCGAGGCCATTGTCAGGGACAGAGGCAGGGCAGGTGCAGGTGTGTGGAGGGACAGGGTGAATGGGTTTGGAAACCCAGCGTTAGCAGTGGCCGACAGTGTGACACAGGCTACTTGGCTTTGTTTAACTTGAGCTGTGCCTTGTGTATAGCATAATATAGAATGAGTTTTATTCAATCTTAGATATGCCTTGATCATATCTTAGAAAATATTTACCAAGGCTTACCTAAAGCTACGCCTGTCTTTTGTCTTTATGAGAGTATGTAATTGTAACAATAAGCTTTTCTACCTACAGAGTCTCTCTGAAAAATCAAGGAAAGTGTTCCGAATATTCCGGCAGTGGGAGACTTTGTGCTCGTCCTGAAAATGCTCCAGGCAGGACTGATGAGGGAGACTTCTTCGGGGTCAGCTGCTGCTGCTTCCCTCGCTGGTGTAACTGCAGGTGCGGAGGCCTGCCATCTGCGTGACAGAGACCCACTGCCCTCAGGGTGCAGACAGGGTGATGAGGCACAGAAAGCTCTGTTAGAGGACTGCGGGCTGTGAGACCCGCCACAAGACTCAGCACGGCTTCTGAGCACGAGCCCAGGAAAGCCGCACTGTGTGTTAATAAAGTGTTGCTAGGATTCTTGCTGCTGGAGAGCCGTTTTCTCCTCTCTGGTCCCCCAGGGAGCGTTCATAGAATGTAACTTTGATTTGTCGTTGGGACCGTAGAAAGGTCCAGCGTAGGTATTGTTTAGTCACCCCAAGGAGAAAATTCTTGCAGTAAGAGTATTCCATCTATGCCTTGCTTTAGTGCGTATATCTAAGAATATGACTTTACTATACATTATGTCCAGCAAAACTCCCTCCCTGGACGCCACTCACTAGTTATATTCAGATTTGTAATTAGGGGACTGGAGGTGTGACTTCATGGTTAAATATGTTTCTGGCATGCAGAAGATTCTGGGTGTAATTCCCAGCATGCCCCAGAAATCTGACCCCAGATTTCTAACTGTCCAAATATGTTTTTTTTTCACATATAATTTGTCTATTCCCAAAGGCTAAGGATAGTAAAATAGGAAGTTCTCCAGTATTTGGGAGGCTGAGGCAGGAGGATTATTGGGAGTTTAAGGCTAGCCTGAGCTACAGTGTGAAATTCTGTCTTAAAAAAAAAAAAAAAGAGGCCTGGCGGTGTTGGCGCACGCCTTTAATCCCAGCACTCGGGAGGCAGAGGCAGGAAGGTCTCTGTGAGTTCGAGGCCAGCCTGGGCTACACAGTGAGTTCCAGGACAGCCAGGGCTACACAGGGAAACCCTGTCCAGGGTGTTGTGGGGTAGAATGATGTTTGAACCAGTAAGGGCACACACCCATAGCTGCTCCAGAGGCTGGGGGGGGGGGGGGTGAGGAAGGGGAGGAGAAGAAAAGAAAGAGGGCTGAATCAGTAGCTCAGAAGAAAGCCCATCAGATGGGGTGCGGCTCGGGCAGAGTGCTCACCTGGTCCACTTGAGGCCCTAAGGCCCAACCCGTACCTCAAGTAAAACCACCAACAAAGGACCTTTGGCCGAACAACACTGAGCACAGAGCTCCGTGTTGGGCACTCCAGAAAGGGCAAGTGTTCTGCGTTGACGCAGACAAGGAGACAAGCTGGGCCGGATTGGAGGCTTCTGGGACTTAGAGTTTGGGTGGTTCTGTGGGGAAGGGAAGCTCAGGAGCAGTTTGGAGCAGAGAGTTGCCCTTCGTGCCCAGGAAACGTGCTAGTCCTCCAAACACTCAGCATAGGTGAGACAGGGTGAGGCAGGGGCCGTGGCGGAGGTGATTGTTAGGAATGACACATGATTGGTTGGCTGTGAAAAGGGGGGCGATGAGAAGTTGAGGAGGTGGCTCAGTCATTAAAGAAGTGACCGCATAAGCATAAGGACCTGAGTTAGGATTGCTGATGCCCGTGAAAGGCAGGGCATTGTCTGGGTTGTAAGGACAAGAAGACCCCTGGGGCGGGCTGGCTGGTGGAGCTGCACCGTTGGCCTTCGAGTCAAAGACCCTGTTTCAGAAAAATAAAATGGAAAACCTCTGACCTCCATGTATACACACGCCACGATCACAAACACAGGCTGCACACAGACGCAGGGGCTGTCATGAGTCAAAGACAGCCTTGCAGGTGCAGCCTCGCCGGGCAGGGTAGCTCAGCTGGGGAGGCATGGCAGCCATGTGCCATTTTTGAGAGACCCTGTACGTCAGGCCAGCTGCAAATTTGGATCTTCTACCTCCTCTCAAGTGGGAGATGGCAGGCCTGAACCCCATTCCTAGTTCATTTTACACTTAGCGCTGTGACTTCCTGTCTAAACATGGTGTTCTGAAGTCCAGGCGGAGGTTCCAGTGCTGGTGAAGAAGTCCAGAGTGAAGAGCGTGCCACGGTGCGCACGTGGGGTTGACCCTGTGGAGAGACCTCCACCTGGAGTGGTCCTGGGAATCGGCCTCGGGGGGAGCCCCTCCCTGCGCCGTCTCACCAGCCCTGCTCTTGCTTGCAGTCATGTGTTTTCACCAGTTGTTTATGGGTGTTTCGTCTGCATGTATGTCTACGTACCACATGTATGTCTACATACCACATGTATGTCTGGTGCCTGTGGGGACCGGAAGAGGGTGTCTGATGCCCTGAAACTGAGCTGACGGGCGAGTGCTAGGAACCACTGAGCCCTCCTTCAGCCCCTCTGTCCCTGTGTTTTCTTTGTTTGAAATTGGGTCTCCTGTAGCCGAGGCTGGTTTCCCTCTTGGCTGAGGATGACCTTGAACTTCTGATCCTCTCACTTCAGCTTCCCAAGTGATAGGATTACAGGAATATACCACAACATCTGTCTGATTTAATTATTTGAATAGTTGTGTGTGTGTGTGTTCATGTGTGCATATATGTGTGTGTGTGTTCATGTGTTTGTGCATGTGTGTGTGTGTTCATGTGTTTGTGTGTGCGTGTGTGTGTTCATGTGTTTGTGCGTGTGTGTTCATGTATGCATATACGTGTGTGTGTGTTCGTGTGTGTGTGTGTGCATGTGTGTGTTCATGTGTTTGTGTGTGCATGTGTGTGTGTGTGTGTGTGTGTGTGTCGTGTGTGCATATACGTGCGTGTGTGTGTGTTCGTGTGTGTGTGTGTGTAGAGGACAAAGGACAACCCTGCATGTCATAAGAGCCAAAGTTACTCTGATTAGGAGATCTATGGAGCAAGGCCATAACTTCCTGGAGTGCTAGGTGGAGCTGTTCAGGTGAGACAGTCCTGAACCTCCCTTGCCCAAGGACATAACCGCTTGGAATGTTGGGTAGGGAGTGTCTAGATCCCATTTAGTTGACCTTACAGCACTGGATGTGCTCCAGATGTACCAAATGTGCTTGTAGGCGGGAGATAACCCAGACAGGAAGTACATCAGGATGGATGCTTGTCACTGATTGGACCTGGTGGGAAGTGCCCTGCCATTTTAAGCACCTGTGCCATTTCCTGGGAACCAGGAGGTGGCGGGGACCCCCCCCCCCCCCCCGTGGCCCTCACAATGACCAGCTCAGAGTATATCCTCCTAGCCAGTGTTTACTTAACCTAGGCCCGGCTTGCTCAAATTTGCCGCAACTGCAGTGGTCTTTTTCGCGACCGGATTTGGGATTTACAATGTCACCCTCAGAAACTCTGTCACTTCCTTTGAGCCTGGGTCTGCCAGCGAGCTCCAGGGATCTTCTGTCCCATCCCCCAGGGCCAGGATTACCAACACTCGCCACGGCACCCTGCAGTGGGCTTTGGGAACCAGCCAGGTCCTATGTTTATCACGGACACTCCCGGCTATCTGAGCCATTTCCCCAAGCCCTTCCACTTTCCTGAGAACACGCTCTCACTCATCACCAGGACTACCCTTAAATTCAAGATCCTTCTGCCGATGGGTCCAGGAGCAGGCCTGAGCCACACACCTGGCTTGAATAATTTAAAAAGATTTAAGTTCTTTTTGTATTTATTTTGCATGTGGTCAGAGGACAACTTTATAGCAGTCAATTTCTCTTTACACCGTGTGAGTTTCCAGGATTCGAACTCAGGCTGTCAGGCTGGCAGCAAACCTTTACCCGCTAAGCCATTTCACTACCCCCTTGAATAACAATTTTAATGACCCATTTAAGAGAAATAGTTAATTCAGTATTCATTTTTATTAGTTTGCAGCTGTGGTTTGAACACCTTTCTTCCCCACCCAAACATGTTAGACTAAGAGACCATCCCTTGCTGGGTGTTGGGGCCTATGACAGAGGTTAATGCTTTCCTTGCTGGAGTGAGCCCTGGCTCCCCTGGGACTGCTGTGATCACGAGAGCACATTGTTTAAGGTCGGGTGTGGGAGCTGCTGGGCACACTCAGTTGAAGAGCTTGCTTAGCAGGCCTGGAGCCCTGACTTTGGTCTCCAGCATCGAATAACACAGACATGACGGTGCGTTCCCATGTCCAGCGGTGGAGGCAGGAGGATAGGGTTTCAAAGCCTCCTCAGCTACACCAGGAAGTCCAGACCTACCTGGGCTGCAGAGACGGCTTAGCAAGTGAAAATGCCTTCCAAGCCTGACCACCTGAGATAGACCCTCAGGCCCCACAGGGTAGAGGAGAGAACGGACTTGTTCAAGTTGTTCTCTGACCTCCTCCACACAAGACAAAAAGAGCTCTGGGATCTCTCTCTTCCTGCTTCTCACAATCCGTTATCTCCCTCCAGAAGCCAATGCTGACTGCTCTTGGGCCTCCAGAACCAGTACCCAGTCTTGGGTGTTCTGTTACAGCAACACAAAACAGACTAACACATTTATCACCCACGAAAATAGCATTGTAAGAATCCCCACTTTGTTAATAATACTGGATAATTTTGTGGGATGTTTGTCTAACTTCCGTCTGTCTGTCTTCTGGGAAACAGCTCTTGATAGCCTCCTCTCTGCCTCCCAGGCAAACATCTTTCTCAGTCTACAGTCCTAGCCATCAGGATAGTTATGGAGAGTCAAGGTTATCCTTTTATCTGCTCAGTCCTCCCGGCTTCAAGGTGACCTATCAAGATTTGTCACTAGGGCCTCTAGGATTCTCTGTTTTGGTAGAGGTTGGATTTCTCATGTAGTTGATTTGCTTTTATGGGAAGAAGAGCAAAGCTCAAAGGTATTTAATAGCCAGCTGTGTCACAGCTAGAGTGCGGCAGGGTGACACTTCAGCCATCCCTCCGGCCTTCCATTCTTTCCATTGCAGTGCAGCTGGGAATAGCTTTCAGGCCTCGTGATTCTGTAATTTTCCTTTCCCAAGCCCTGAACTGAGCTCTGCCTCCCTTGGTAGAAAGAAAGATCCTATTGCAACCACTCATAAAATACTAGTTTCCTAGCTTTTTTTTTAGATTTTCCAACTTTAATAGACTCAGCAAGTGGGGCATTGCTTGTGGGAAGGGGTTTTCCACATTGGGTCATCCCACCCATCGACAGGCGCAACAGCTTCTGAGCCAGCTCTTGAATCCTCTCCATCTGGTCCCATCGTAGCGACAAAAACAGCTGCTTGTACAGCTTGACCACCACAATGGCTCGGGTGCTCCTCCTCCTCCTCCTCAAATTTTCCTGCCTATTTTTAGTCCTGTTCCTATCCTGGGTTTTCTTTGGCTTTATATAGCCGTCATCTGGGTCGGCTGACCCATGCCCGCAGAAGAGAATGCCACACCAGAGCCCTTCAGTGAGAGAGCGCTCTTTCCATCTTTAGGCCGTGTCTTCTCTCTCTCTGTTCAGTGCCTCCCTGGTTAAATTGATGCATTGTTGAAGCCAACAGGAGAACATGCACCAGCCTCTGGGTAGGGCAGTTAGGTCATAGAGACTTGGCCATTTATCTGGAGCGTCAGAGCGTTCTAATATGTGTATTACCTTTCCTGTGCTCACTGCTGTGCCCTGTCCATCCAGCACTTCAGTGGGCAAATATAGAGGGAAGTGAACCGTCCCCTGTGGTGTGTCAGCATCAACCAGGCATAGAACTGGAGCCTAATGGGAAGGCCTTCAGAGCCTCTGTCCATTTCCAGGCTAGTCCTGCCCAGCCCAATGAGAAACAGTAAGAAGGAAGGGCACATGCAGTCCCCACACACGAGGCAGCTCTAGAGCCACTTTGGGTGACGACGAAGCAAAGGCTGGAGCGTGCCTTCCTGTGCAGTGTGAGGGGGATGGGCAGGAAGAACAGGGCTCAGCAGGAGAACCCCTGAAACTGATTTTACTGCACTTAAACACTGAGCCTGTTGCCATCATTTAAGCGTCACTGCAATCCTGAGACCACAGGCGGGACCCCTGTCTCACAAACGAGAGTGCTGAAACGTAAGTTAATGCTTTGCTCAAGGTCACCAGCCAGCAAGTGAGGACCAACATTCAAGTTCGGACCTTTTGCTTCCAAAGCCCAACTACGGTGTGCTTCCCAGCCAAGGCTCGGCAGGGGAAACACACGCGTGACACGTCCGTTATGTTACTACTTGAAATAAGTTGACAAGAACTCAAATGTCTCGTAATTAATTGCAGAGTATAACTTGGTAAACTGATTCAAACTCTTAAAATGGTGGAGAAATGGTTCAGTTCTTGACTGAGAGAGGACCCAGGTGCAGTTTCCAGCACCCACGTGGTCCATAACCCCAGTCCTAGAGGATCTGACGCCCTCCCTAACCTCTCACTCCAGACATGCATGGTATGTAAACGTACAGGCAGTGAAACACTCATGCACAGAGAATAGATCTGAAGAAGGTTACTGTAGACAGCCATGCTGGCACATGCATTTAATCTCAGCACTCAGGAGGCAGAGTCAGGTGAATCTCATGTTGAGGCCAGTCCGGTCTTCATAGTAAGTTCATGAGACCCTGTCTTAAAAATGATTGCTGTAATGTAATGTATTCATGTGATGGAGTGATATTTGGCCTTAGAGGAAATCTGATTATAGCTCGCAACACAGATGAATCTGGAGGACGCGCTGCAGTCATAAACTGCGTGATCCCAACAATGAAATACCATGGGAGCATACAGTGGGACGAGGTCCGCAGAGGCTGCGGGAGGAGAGAGAGTTCACATGTGTGGAGCTTAGTTTTTAAAGATGAACTTTGTAAAGTTCTAGATATCTGTTATATGGGGGCTAACTTTGTCGAGCTGAATGAAAGCGACTAATTTGTTGTTAGGATTTGCCAATTTTTAAAATCACAATAAGAAAAAGAAAATCAACCGGGTGGTGGTGGTGGACGTGTGAGCAGAGGCAGGCGTCTCTGTGAGTACAAAGCCAGCTTGGTCTATAGAGCAAGTTCCAGGACAGCCAGGGACACACACACACACACACACACTTTCTCGAAAAACCACAAAAAGAAAGAAAAGAAGGAAGAAAGGAAGGAAAGAAGAAGAAGATCAAATAGCCATTTCTATTGACTCCAACTCTTGCACCTGCAGCTGTTTTTAAGACAAGGTCTCACTGTGTAGGCCTGACTGGCCTGGAACTCACTATGTAGACCAGACTAGTGGACTCCAACTCAGAAATCCGCCTGCCTCTGCCTCCCAAGTGCTGGGGTTAAAGGCGTGCGCCGCCACTGCCAGGCTTGACTTTTTAACATGTGAGAGATCACACTTGAATTCCGTCTCCTTTGTCCTTGCTGGCGAGGCTTGGGGAGCACCGCCTATCACGTCTGTGTCTTCGCTCTGCGATCCTCCGTTGCCACGCCCTCCACGTCTAAGTGGAGGGAAACAGTCCTTTTCTAGTCCGGGAGGAAAACAGATGTGAAACTAAAGTGAACTCTTTTCTTCTGCAGGTCCTGGTAACTTAGACATCAAGGAAAATGTGGCTTGTAAGAAACTAACTGGCTAGAAAACTCCCTCTTCCCAGATTCCAGGACTCCGCTGCAGATGCAAGGTCGGGTTGTGGCCTCGCGTGAAGCGGGAACGCTAACAGTTCCCAGGAGCGCCCCTAGGGGTCGCCAGTGCTTCACGTTGGACTCCCTCAGCTTGATGTCAAGCTCGGCCCACTTTACCAATCCCCTTTCCAAAAGGCTCACCCTCATTTCTGCATTATTTTGTTTGTTTGTTTTGCTTTTGTTTCGAGACAGGGTCTCACTATGTAGCCTTGTCTGGTCTGGAACTCTCTAGACCAGGTTGGCCTCAAACTCACAGAGATCCGCCTCCATGTGCCTCCCCAGTGCTGGGACTGAGAGCAGGCGCCAGGACAGCCTGCCCGCACCCTTCTGGCTTGGTCTTCCCTGGGTCAGTGTCTACTGCTGGAAGCTGAGCCTGCCTGCTCTGTGCCATGGACTAGTCCAGCCACAGGGGAGCAGTGAGGTGGGTAGTCAGAGAGGAGCCAGGGAAGTAGAGGTGTCCTTCTCAGTTTAAGTTCAGGGCTGATCCCTTGTATAGAAACATGAAGAGAAGAGTGATTATCTGCTTGACTGGGAAGCCTGAGGGAGAAACCCAAGGGCAAACAGGCCATCAGTAGCCACCTTGGTGCACACGGTGGACTGAAGCCAGTGTAGTTGTACACCTACTGTGTGGCTCATCAAAGAAGACACGGAGACACATGCATAGGTACAAACCCTGCCAGTCCTCAGCAGAGGGACCCACCATCATGGCAAGCGCCATCTGGCCAGTGGAAGGAACCCTGAGCATCTCATCTCAGGGGTGTTTATTGATTCAGAACTCCTCAGGTGTTCTACTGAGAGCACGTGCAGATCATGAGCAATCAAACATCCCCCACATAAAGCCAACACCTGTAGATAATGCAAAATGCCAAGGCCTAGGCAGCCCTTCACCCAACAGGGCACAAAACAACCCTTTTAAACAGAACTAAAAATAAACTTCTACAACCAGCCAATCCTCCCAAGGTATTGTCAACACTTGGGCGGGGTCACCCCAAAGCCAACCCACAAAGTTAAGCCAGTTTCAAAACCTGGAGGACACGTCCACAAGTGCACAGGCCAGAGCGGTGTGTCATCACCACGACTGTGCAGCTGAGGCCCGGGAGATGACCCTTGGCCTCTGAGAATTCCCAAACATGTGACTGATGCTCATTAACCCTGACTCATGGCAGAACTGGACGCAAAGAGGTTGTTATTACCCTTGATCGAGTGGGGAAACTGAGGTACAGAGTGGGGAAGCGGCTTTGCCCCATTATTCAGTGGTGCCTGGTCATGGGTTCGTTACCACCGTCAGGTGCCTGTGAAGCTGCCCTTGGCAGTCAGAAGTAAACAGGGCCACAGAGAAGGCAGGGGCTGCCATTCAGTGGCCTTTCCATATCTGTAGCAGAGAGTTACAGGACTGGGCTGACTCCTTGCATCGAGGATCTGGAGGCCAGAGTGGGAGGTGACAGCCAAGATCACACAGAGGTCGTGGCCCAGCCGGCCTGGACTGAGCTAGATCTGGGTTCAAATTCTGAACGCACTTGTTATCAGTCCGTGCTCCGCTGAGCCAGCTACTCACCTCTGCTTCTTTATATGTAAAAGGGACAATAGTAGTGCTGTGTGGCAGGGCTGCTCGGGAGCTGAAGGGGCTGACGTGTTGTGGGGCTGCTAAGCAATCTTCAGCTGCGTACCCAGCCGTTCAGCCGCCCTGTTGGCTTAGGTCACCATCTCTGCAGTCGCAGGTCTGCAGTCCGTCTAGGCTTCCGGGTCCGCTGAGGAGAGGGATGGGTGTTGGGCTCAGGGAAAACATCCCGGAATTTCCCCCTTCTTTATCCTTTCTTAACCCAACAGCTCTCTGCCTTCGCAGAGCAGGTGCCCATCCAGCTTCAGCACCATCAGGAAGCACCTTGGGTAACACGGCAAACTAAGAAAACCACATTCTTGCCTCCTCCAGCCCCGGCTCGGCGCCAGGAGGCCACCCTTGGGAGACGGCGGTATGATGGCATCAGGAAGGCTAATTACAAGCTCACCCCGCTGGCATGTAGATGCTGCTGCTTGACCTGCGGCCACCCGAGCCTGGAGCTGGCCCGGCAGGCCGGAGGGATCCGGAGCACCTGTGCTGTGCTCAGCTTGGAGGCGACAGCACTGCCTGTTTCCCCCTTCAGAGCGCCAGCTGAGGCAGATCAGCACTGCAGATGAAGGAGGCCCAAGGTCACCGTGAGGCAGACACAGAGCTGAGGGCCCAGAGTCTCTGGAAAATCAGTCCCAGGTCAGACTAACAGGCAGAGAATGAACAGGGCAATAGCTTCTTCCTTCCACACCCTCCACACCACCCTTCACCCCGAAGGGGCCCGGGCTCTCTTGCCAAACTTGGTGGGTCAGCTGCGATCTGGGCCCAGTTCCCATCAGCAGCCCAGGGGTTTTCCAGAGTAAAATGAGGACAAATACGGGTGCAGTGTTTAGAAAATCAGTCAATAACCACACACAAAATCACAATAGGGTTAGACAACATTCTTAAGGCATTAAAAGTGAGAATGAATATCAAAAGGAAAAGAAAAGAAATCCCCGCTCCATCTGTCTTTCTGCATCAGGGAAACAAGGACATGGCAGAGGTGGGCGCCCTCCTCCAGTCTGGGAGGGGAGCGTTTGCACGCTGAGGGGAGTTCCATGCCAGGGTTCATCTGCATGCCCCTGGCATGACCTCAGAAGGTCAAAGGGGAAGCTGTAAACCTGACTTGGAAGGTAGAGGCAGCCTGATCTGGAGTTCAAGGCCAGCCTTGGCTAAGTGGTGAGTTCAAGTCTAGCCTACCAGAGACCAGGCTTAAAAATAATAAACCAGCGTAGAGCCGCTAGTGGTTGGGACCAAAAACACAGGGAACAGTGTGGATGCTGGTTTGTTTGCTTTTGCTTCTGTTTTTATTTTAAATAGTGTTTGTGTGTGTGTGTCTGTCTGTCAGTGTCTGTGTCAATGTCTGTGTGTCTGTGTCTATCTATGTGTGCGTCTGTGTGTCTGTGTCTGTGTGTGTGTGTCTGTGTCTGTATGTGTGTATGTCTGTGTGTCTGTCTGTGTGTGTCTGTGTCTGTATGTCTGTGTGTGTGTGTGTGTGTGTGTCTGTATGTCTATATGTGTGTGTGTGTATGTCTGTGTGTCTGTGTCTGTGTGTATCTGTGTCTGTGTGTGTGTATGTGTCTGTACGTCTGTGTGTCTGTGTGTGTGTATGTGTCTGTGTGTTTGTGTGCAAGCGTATGTCTGAGGAGGACAAAAGTCATGGTTGTCTTGGAGCAGGAGCCACGTCACGGACAGTGAGTTGTCTGACATGGGTGCTGGGAATTGAACCCAGGTCCTTGAAGGAATAACACTTTTATTCTTAACACCAAGTCATCTTTCCAGCCCCTGGTTTTTTATTTTAAGAAGCTTTTATGTCTTATTATCGTGAGTGATTGGAAGGGCCTATCAGGGTGCGAATGCAGAGGTCAGAGGCCAACTTTGGGTCCACTCTTCCCTCCTCCTTAGGTGGTTCCCAGAGGCAGGTTCAGACTGTCAGGCTTTCCTGGCAGGAGCCAGCACGACAACCCTGGTTTTGGATTTTTCTTTTCCTTTTTTTTGCACAGGGCCTCACTGTGAAACTTGCTATGTAGACCAGGCTGGACTCCGACTCACAGAGATTATGCCTGCTGTTCCCCTGAGTGCTGGGGGTGGGAGCGGGGAGGCTTGTGCTAGCTCAGTCTGCTTTGTGTTTTGGTTCTTGTAGACAGGTTCTTGTAGCCCAGGTTAGCTTTGAACTCTTGATCCTCCTGCCTCTACCTTGTTGAGTGCCAGTACCATGGGTGAGTACCATCATGCTCTGCTCAAAGGACACTTTAAGGGAGCCATCCTACAGGCCTGGGAGTGTCACTTTCTGCTCCTAGGAAGGAGAGCAGCTTGCCAGGAGCAGCACAGGCCTGTGTACTGCCTTCCCTGGCTGCCCCTGACCCTGCAACTCCACATCATTAGAGGGGTAGTGGCGCCCTTTGCCACCTGACACTCCCCGGCGCCTCCCACAGACCCAACCACGGACTGTTCCCGCGGGGAGGGCGAGGAAAAGGGTGGAGGGGGACCTAGTTCTGGCCTTGATGACTGAAAGGATGACCTCAGTGTCCTAATGACTGGCTTCTGGTTAAGCTGCCAGCCTGGGTGCCGCCCCACTCTGGCCTTTAAGAGAGCTTCACACAGGCTATTGTGTTGGTTGGAAGAGCATCTGGGCTCCCATAGCAGGAATCTGTCTGAAGCCCCAGCCTGGTACTACTCCATTAAACAGGGCCTCTGGAGGGGGAACTCCCCAGGATAAGCCTTGAACCTGTGGCTCAAGAAGACTTTTATCACTATCTAATCTGAGGGGAATACATGAAGACAATACGACAATTAGAAAATGGGAGTGCCAGGGTGTGGTGGTCCACATGTGTAATCCCAGCACTGTGGGGGGTAGGGGGCAACGCCTGGAGACCTGAGTTCAATCCCCAGAACCCAAAGTCACAGAGCGCCCTGCTCACTCCAGTGCTTTTTGCTGTTGCTGTTTTGGGGAACTTTACTTCTAGTTGTGTTTATAATAACTGTTTGTACATTGTTGGGGGGAGGGCTACCTAAGCCTGGCAGTCTGTGTTATCCGCAGGTGTTGGCTTTATGTAAATCTGTGATTAAGATGGTTGCTTCCTCGTGACCTGCACCTGCTCACTGCTCTCCGGCAGAGCCTTTGTGGTCCACTGACATCTCCATATGAAGAGCAGAGTTGCTATGGAGGAATTCTTATGGTTCCTTTCCCACAGTCTCAGGCAACAAGGAGAGAACACTTCCCTTAGGCCTTGAGTTTCCCACCATAAAGGTGACATAGCTTGGCTGCTAAAGGATTCTGGGATGAGACTAGGCTACAGGTTTTCTTCTTTATGCAAATAGGCCTTTGGATGAGGGGGTGGAGTTTTTGTATCAATAGAACACCTGAGGAGCTTCTGTATCAATAAAAACACCTGAGCTCAGATAACCAGTTCCACTGCCCAGTAGGCGCTGCCAGGCAGTTCCCTCTGCTGAGGTCTGGCAGGGTTTGCATCTATGAAAGTGTCTCCTTGTCTTCTTTACGGACTGACAGAGTAGCTACTTGGAGAGGAAAGGGTTTGTTTCATCTTCCAACTCCATCACTGAGGGAAGGCAGGCAGGAACTGAAGCAGAGACCATGGAGGGACGGAGGGAAGCTGCTTGCTGACTTGGTTTCCCTGGCTAGCTTAGCTACTTTTATTATCCAACCAGGCCCACCTGCAGGGATGGCACCACTCACAGCGGGCTGGGTCCTCCCACGCCAACTAGCAACCAAGAGAACGTCCCACAGATACACTCAAGGCAAGTCTGACAAGCCACTTCCTCCATGGAGCATCCCTCCTCCCGGGCGTGTCAGGTTGGCCAGATTAGCTGCCAGGTCAACAGCAGAAGGCAGGTGGCTCGGAGAACAAAGGCCCCAGAGGCCGGTTCTGAGGAACAGGGCTGAGAAGCAGACCATGGACCAGATGTCCTTCTCACTAGGATCTTGGGACTGGGCCCCACCGCTGGACCACTGAGCCGGCGGCAACCGGGAGAGACTGCAGACTCTCACAAATGCCAGAACTGTCATTAACTCTGCTGGACAGGTCAATCCTAGGCAAGGAAGCCTTTGAGAAATCTGATTCACCACGCCTCTCCGACCACCATTGGTGGTGAGAGTGGGGATCCCTACAGTTGTTTGTTTCTGTGTTAAGGCGGGGTCTCACTATGTGTCCAGGTTGGTTTCAAACTCCTGATCCTCCTGCCTCAGCCTCGGAAGTGCTGAGATCACAAGCCCGCGCCAACAGGCCTGCCTATCCCCAGCTGTGATATTTTGAGGAATCCCTAATGGCACTTTCCGTGTGTTCCTGGATAAACCAGTCTGTCAGGGCCAGTGATGGGCAGCTTTTGTCAGCCTCCGCAGCTCCTACTTCAGCTCCTACTGGCTGACCGTGCACCCCTAAGCCACTGAGAGAGTCAAGGCCTCAATGTTCTAGATAGTGTTCCCCCATCTATACAGGATGGCCCCGCCCCAGTTTAGTGCCAAGCTCATTAGTTACCTCAAAGCCATTATGAGCAGTTGGGCTAGCCTCTGATTCTGACCCTCTGTGTTATGACCACCCCACAGTCCAAGGGTCTCATGTACTGCAGGATAGCCATTCGTGAGACCCAACACAGAAACATAAAATTACTTAAGACATTAAGAGATTTTCCTATTAATTTTGCAGCTCAATTTTCTGTTTCATGAACACGAACTTTGTAGATAGCAACGTCAAGCCGTAAAGTCACAATGCTGGGACCCCTGGCCGAGGTTGACCTGAGGCCAAGAATGAGAGGAGAGGGGACCTCCCTGGCCAGCTTCCCTGCCTTCCTCCCTGGTCCTCCTCTTGCCTCTTTTCTTTGGCACCTGAAGGCAGTTTTTGTTCCCTGGAGTCAGAGCGGGCACACCTACCACCACCTCCAACTCAAAGAAGCTGCTCCTTCACCAGCGACTTATCAGAAGCATCAAAGTTAGTGCCTGCGACAGAGGAACTGGGTGTCCTAGAGGAAATGGCACTTTGTACCAGAACAGGACTCTGATGAGAACTCATTTTGATCACCCTCTCTGAGGCACGTTGAGAATCCAAGGACCGAGTTTCTTCAGAGCGCAGTGTCACATCGGGTAGAGGGGACTGATTGAGCACGATGACCTTTGACCTCTCGGAACTCAGCTGCCTGGTTGGCCTTGTTCTGTGCGTCTCTTCCCACGACTGTACCCTAGCACTCAGCACATGCCTGGCCCAGGATGGGGAAGGGAATCTGGAGGTGAATTTAGGTAAAGAAGTATTGCAAACTGTGTGTCCAGCAAGTTTGTGGCCTGACTTTATTAACAGGACTTTTTTTTCTTTGAGTTACTAATTTTATTTTATGTATACATGTGTTTTTTTGCCTGCATACATTTCTGTGTACCCCATGTATACCTGGTACCCTGAAGAGACTGGAGGAAGACATTGGCCGGCTGGGAACTGGCGTCATGAATGGTTGTGAGCCACCCTGTGGGTGCTGGGAATTGAACCCAGGTCTACTGCAAAAGCAGCAAGTGGCTCTTAACCACTGAGACATCTCTCCAGCCTATTAACAGAAATTTATGTAAGAAATGTTTTTCTGTACTTTCTTTCCACCTCACTTGATATTCTCAACATGGGACGAGTAAAGGAGAGAATTAATGCAGCTTTCAGTTTCTCTTTAAAGCAAGGGTAACCAGAGGTGACGGAGTTTTGGGCCTGCGTATGGGAAGTATGGAGGGCTATGTGTGTGAGGTGTAGGTGAGCATGAACAGGCACACCCAGGGCAGTGGGGGATCGGGTGTCCCCCTCCATCATTTCTGCTCTGTTCCTTTGAGGCAGGGCCCTCTCCCTGAACGTAGAGCTGGTGTATTTTGGCTAAGCTGGTAGCCAGCAAGCCCCAGGTACCTCCTGTCTCCAGCCCCTCAGTGCTGGGGCTATGGGTGTGTGCGGGGTCACGTCCAGGGTTGTGCATGGGGCTATGGGCTGTGGGTGTGTGTGTATCACATCCAGGGTTGTGCATGGGGCTATGGGCTGTGGGTGTGTGCAGGGTCACGTCCAGGGTTGTGCATGGGGCTATGGGTGTGTGTGTATCACGTCCAGGGTTGTGCATGGGGCTATGGGCTGTGGGTGTGTGTGTATCACATCCAGGGTTGTGCATGGGGCTATGGGCTGTGGGTGTGTGTGTATCATATCCAGGGTTATGCATGGGGCTATGGGCTGTGGGTGTGTGTGTATGTATCACGTCCAGGGTTGTGCATGGGGCTATGGGCTGTGGGTGTGTGCGGGGTCACATCCAGGGTTGTGCATGGGGCTATGGGTGTGTGTGTATTACGTTTAGGGTTGTGCATGGGGCTATGGGCTGTGGGTGTGTGCAGGGTCACATCCAGGGTTGTGCATGGGGCTATGGGCTGTGGGTGTGTGTGTATCACATCCAGGGTTGTGCATGGGGCTATGGGCTGTGGGTGTGTGTGTATGTATCACGTCCAGGGTTGTGCATGGGGCTATGGGCTGTGGGTGTGTGTGAGGGGTCATGTCCAGGGTTGTGCATGGGGCTATGGGCTGTGGGTGTGTGTGTATCACAGCCAGGGTTGTGCATGGGGCTATGGGCTGTGGGAGTGTGTGTATCACGTCCAGGGTTGTGCATGGGGCTATGGGCTGTGGGAGTGTGCGTATCACGTCCAGGGTTGTGCATGGTGCATAGCACACACTCTTACCAATAAGCCCTCTCTGCTGTCTTCTTTATGAAACATCATAAGGAAATCGTATCCAAAGGGAAACGGTTTTACAGAAATTGACAGAAACGCACCGTTTTTGGAACCATTTTGCAAGTGGGGCTACGTAGTTTTTGTCCCTTTACATTTTATACTCTCTTCAATTTTTCATGTATTTTTTCTGTTTTTATTCACATGTGCTTACTTTCCAAAACAGGGCTACCCTCAGCTACAAGTGGACAAACAAACAAAAATAACCTCCTGCCTAACCAGAGCCCAGTTATAACTCTGGTTAACAGTTCCTGTTTTGTGTTGTTTTCTTGTTTTTTTCAGGCAAAATTTCTGTTGTAACTCTGGCTTTTCTAGAACTTACTCTGCAGACCAGGCTGGCCTCAGACTCAGTATGTAACACAGGGGTCCCAACTGCAGGGTCACAGGCATGGAAGCCCTGGCTCTTTCTGTTATTGTTATTGTTTTTGTCAATTAAAAATTAGTTGTGTGTGTATATGTATATGTGTGTGTCTGTGTGTGTGCATGTGTGTGTGTGTATGTGTGTGTGTATATGTGTCTGTGTGTGTGTGTGTCTGTGTGTGTCTGTCTGTGTGTGTGTGTATGTGTGTGTGTGTGCATGTGTGTGCATGTGTGTGTGTGTCTGTGTGTGTGTATGTGTGTGTATATGTGTGTGTGAGTATGTGTGTGTGTGTGTATCAGAAGACACTGTACAGGAGTTGGTCCTCTCCTCCTACCACATGAGTTCTTGGAATTGAAATCAGGGCATCAAGCTGGGCAGCAAGCACCTTTATCTGATGAGCCAGCTCACTGATCCATCTGTCGTTTGTTTGAGACAGGATCTTTCTATCTAGGCCTGGGACCTACAGTGGATCCTCCAGCCTCTGCCTCCCTCTTGCTAGGATTAGAGGTGTGAACCTCCATGCCTGCTAGAGTACACTGTTCTGACTGGCCCGTACAGTAAGTGACGACATGTCCTCCCTGAGGTGTCACACGTGGGGACACAGTACCTTCTAATGGGAAGTTGTTTTGGTCTGTTACTATGTCACCCTGATCACACCTGATTGGTCTGATCTTGGAAGTTATGCAGGGTCTACCCTGGTTAGCTCTTGGATGGGAGATGCTAGTTCTGATCACGTGGTTAAGATGTCTAGTCTCTTCTCCCCGTTATTATCTGCTCTTTTGCGATTAAAGAGTAGATTAAAGAGTAATTTGTGGCAGGACAGTTTGAGACTCCACCAGTGTCTCATTTCTCACCAGTGCCCCGCCCCCAGTTCAGCGTCCGTCCGATGATCACTGGCCTGGCTCAGTTTTTACTAAGATGGGTCTTTGTTGCTACTGTACCTATGGCCCAAAGCTTTTACACAGAAATACCTAATAAAATGTTTGGTATGGAAAATATGCAGTCTGGCCCTTTTAAAGCAGAGCTGGAAGGATGATCTTACGTCTTGAGCCCAGCTAGGGAGGAGCTTGACCCTCTACCTGGAGGGCAGCACTAGCTGTGGGCTTCTTGCTGGCTGAGGGCCCAGGAGCTGCTGGCAGACAGGACCAGAGCTCAACAGAGCTTCTGGGTGTGGGTGGGGTCTCTAGGGGCCCTGTCACCCCTGACGACCTGTTCTGTGTTTTCTTCTAAGGTTTCTGTCCCTTTTCCTTCTCTGGCCCAGACTTGTCCGGGTCGCCACCCTTTCTCATGGATTCCTGCATGAGTCCATCTGGACATCCTGTTATTACCTCAGACTTAGCAGAAGTCACATTCTGTTTTCTGTAAATGTTGTCACAGCTATCCCAGTCACAAAGGCCAGACGCCTGGGGACAACTCGGGTATATCCGCGGAGTCTTCTGTCGGCCTCTTTCCATTTTTTTCAGCAAGATCTCACTATGTGCTATTTAGAGCACCCACCCCAGGGGAGAGCAAACCCTGGGACTAATATATGCTAGGCAGTGCTCCTCCGGCAGTGCTCCACCGTCAGTGCTCCACCGTCAGTGCTCCTCCAGCTGTGCTCCACCGTCAGTGCTCCTCCAGATGTGCTCCACCGGCTGTGCTCCTCCAGCTGTGCTCCTTCGGCACTGCTCCTCCAGCTGTGCTCCACCGTCAGTTCTCCTCCAGCTGTGCTCCACCGTTAGTGCTCCTCCAGATGTGCTCCACCGGCTGTGCTCCTCCAGCTGTGCTCCTCCGGCAGTGCTCCTCCAGCTGTGCTCCTCCGGCAGCGCTCTCGGGCAGTGCTCCTCCGGCAGTGCTCCTCCGGCGGCGCTCTCGGGCAGTGCTCCTTCGGCAGCGCTCTCCGGCAGCGCTCTTGGGCAGTGCTCTCAGGCAGTGCTCCTCCGGCTGTGCTCCTCGGGCAGTGCTCCTTCGGCAGCGCTCTCCGGCAGCGCTCTCAGGCAGTGCTCTCAGGCAATGCTCCTCCGGCAGTGCTCCTCCGGCAGCGCTCTCAGGCAGTGCTCTCAGGCAGTGCTCCTCCGGCAGTTCTCTCGGGCAGCGCTCTCGGGCAGCGCTCTCTCCGGCAGTGCTCCTCCGGCAGTGCTCCTCCGGCAGCGCTCTCGGGCAGCGCTCTCGGGCAGTGCTCCTCGGGCAGTGCTCCTCCGGCAGTGCTCCTCCGGCAGCGCTCTCGGGCAGTGCCTCCTTGGGCAGTGCTCCTCCGGCAGTGCTCCTCCGGCAGTGCTCCTCCGGCAGCGCTCTCGGGCAGCGCTCTCGGGCAGCGCTCTCGGGCAGCGCTCTCGGGCAGCGCTCTCGGGCAGGCTGCACCCCAGGCCCTGTCCTGCTGAGACAGTCATCGTCCGATGTTTCCTGTTTCCATTCGCTGCTTGTTTACCAACCGAGCCTACGGCCCGCGCGAGGTCGCAGGCCTCCAGGCAGGCAGCCGCGCCCACGTCCCCACGGTTACGTGCCGGCCATAGTGCTCCCTTACGGCTTCCAGGTCCTCGCGTTGCTCACCCGTTCGTCCGTTCACTCAGAAGCGTTATTTCAGCAGCTAGTGCGGTACCGTGCGCTAAGTGCTGAGGTGCAGGCCCGAGGCCTGGGGCGGTCGTCATCCGGTGGACCGCCTGGCGAGGATGCACAAAGCCCGGGCCGGGCCTGCGCAGCACAGATGGCTGTGGTGTGCCGACGTGCTGCAACCCCGGGGGGCGGGGGGCAGAGGACCAGGGGCTGCAAGGGGTCCTCAGCAGTGGGGGGGGGGTGCAGAGGACCAGGGGCTGCAAGGGGTCCTCAGCAGTGGGGGGGGCAGAGGACCAGGGGCTGCAAGGTGGTCCTCAGCAGTGGGGGGGGCAGAGGACCAGGGGCTGCAAGGGGTCCTCAGCGGTGGGGGGGGCAGAGGACCAGGGGCTGCAAGGTGGTCCTCAGCAGTGGGGGGGGCAGAGGACCAGGGGCTGCAAGGGGTCCTCAGCGGTGGGGGGGGGCAGAGGACCAGGGGCTGCAAGGTGGTCCTCAGCAGTGGGGGGGGCAGAGGACCAGGGGCTGCAAGGTGGTCCTCAGCAGTGGGGGGGGCAGAGGACCAGGGGCTGCAAGGGGTCCTCAGCGGTGGGGGGGGGGACCAGGGGCTGCAGAGGACCAGGGGCTGCAAGGGGTCCTCAGCAGTGGGGGGGTAGCGGGGGGGGGCAGAGGACCAGGGGCTGCAAGGGGTCCTCAGCGGTGGGGGGGGTGCAGAGGACCAGGGGCTGCAAGGGGTCCTCAGCGGTGGGGGGGGGTGCAGAGGGACCAGGGGCTGCAAGGTGGTCCTCAGCAGTGTGGGGGGGGGTCCTCAGCAGAGGACCAGGGGCTGCAAGGTGGTCCTCAGCAGTGGGGGGGGCAGAGGATCAGGGGCTGCAAGGGGTCCTCAGCGGTGGGGGTGCAGAGGACCAGGGGCTGCAAGGTGGTCCTCAGCGGCACAGTTGGAGGCCGGTCGCTGCCACTTTAGGTTCTGTCTTCGCAAGAAAAGAATTGAAACTTGCAGAGGAGTGCTTGCCTCTGGGTGTGACACAAGGGCTGGGAAGAGACTCAGCAATACGCTTCGGTACTGAGTTCGATCCCTAGGACCTGCATAAAAACGCTGGGCACGGAGGCACACATTGATAATCCCAGCGTCGGGGTGGTGGAGGCAGGACCTCTGTGGTCACTGGCTGGACAGCCTTGCCTACTGGCTGAGCTCAGGGCCACAGAAGAGACTCTGTCTCAGAAAACAAGAGGGATAACTCCTGAGAAATGACACCTGGGCTGACCTTTGACCCTCGAACTCATACAGACACACATTTTCCTCCCCACAGAACACATGCAGGTACATGAAGTTATGAGATTAAAACCTGCCCCGCCCCCTGACGAGACTCCCTCTGCTCAGAAGGTTGATCTGTTTTTATAGCCTTCCCCGGCCTCCTGAAATAGCTTCCCCAGCCTCTGGCACCGTGAGTGGCCTATCCTCCGGTGGCAAAGCTGACTGGCTGGTCTCCGCTCTGACTTGCAGAGATAGCCAAGGGCATGCCAGCTAAGGTCTGGTAGGTAATCCTCATGACAAAGCCAGGCAATGGCGTTGTGGGTCAATGGATAATAAACCAGTGCTCCTCTCTGGGAGGTGACTCCAGCAAGATCTGCTTCTGGAGGCAACTGGGACTCTAGAGAACAGGGGCCTTGGGAGACACACCAGAGTTGGCAAGAGCAGAGCCGAGGGCGTGCGGAGCAGGGCCAGTCGGTCACTGCCCAAACCGTGGACTTGCTTTAAACTTAAGAGCTTAGGACCCTATTTTTGTGTATAAAGCAACCTCCCAAAAGGGGGAAGGGGCCCCCAGCTGCGTCTTCGTAGCCATTTGA
The DNA here is from genome assembly GCA_026225945.1 of Cricetomys ansorgei. Lineage (NCBI taxonomy): Eukaryota > Metazoa > Chordata > Mammalia > Rodentia > Nesomyidae > Cricetomys > Cricetomys ansorgei. The sequence goes on along the minus strand of JAMJFZ010004240.1, from coordinate 2,059,111 downwards.
GCAAACCGCATTTAGGATGGTGTCGTGCAGGGTCATCAGCCCAGCCTGGGGTGCCCACATCTGGAATCAGATCCAAGTTCTGTCCCTTGGTCATCAACCAAACACACGTGACTTAGCTTCTGCACGTGCAGGTGTTCAGAGTGTGCTGTGTCTGGAGGCCAGAGGTCAACCTTGGGTGTTCCTCGGGCATTCTCCCTTGTTCTATAATTATGTGTGCATGGTGTGGGTGCGGGTGTCAGGTTGGGTGACGTGCTCCTTTACCCACTGAGCCACATTCCTGGCCCCACTGTGGGTCTTGTTGTTTTTGTGTGTTGGTTTTGACGGGGTCTCGCCACGCAATGTAACTCTGGCTGTCCTGAAACTCACCATGTAGACCAGGCTGGGTTAGAACTCAGAGACCCTCTGGCTCTGGCTCCTGAGCCCTAGGCCTAGTGAGGCTCCCAGTCCCTCCCTCCCCCTTGGGTATATGGTTTCTCAATGGTCTGGAGCTCGCTGATTCTACCAGGCTGACCAGCCAGTGAGTCCCAGGGGCCCGCCCGCCTCTGCCTGCCAGGGCTGGGGTTGCGAGTGCACACCGCCGTGCCAGCTTTGACATGGGCTCTAGAGATTGGACTCAGGGCCTCGTGCCTGGTTGGCAAGCACTTTGCCGACTCAGTTGCCTCCTAGACCAGGCGTTCAGAACAGGAACAGTCTCAGTGGTGACTTCCTGGAATCCACTCTTGACGGCAGGAAACTTCAGGGAGTGGGGTTCCACAAGCGCTCCGAAGGCAGTGCCCGCTCACAGGGCTCCTCCCTGGCTTTAGCTCTCCCGCAGGGGTCAGAGGTGCGCTTCTGTGTTTCATGGTACCTGCCATGGATTCCAGAGAGAGAGAGGAAGAAAGAGAGAGAACATGCTCAAAGATTTGTTCTAGAACTGTAATCCCAGCACACGGGAGGAAGGCTGAGGCAGGGGACTGCATAGTGAGTTTAAGGCCAGTCTGGGCTATCTAGCAAGACTGTCTTTAAAAACACATGCACACCCATTTGTACACAGAGAGAAAGAGAGAGGAGAGAGAGAGAGAGAGCGCTCCATACCCTAACACACATGTGCTTAAGGAGACAGCAGGCCTTCTTCATGGGTACGCCCCTTATTGCAATGTCTGTCTTCTGCCTTGGTTTCCCACAGCTCAGAGACTCCGAAGTTCTCTGCTCCCTGGCAGACAGACAGCAGGGGTGTGGGCAGCAGGGTGAGGGTGGGGTGGGTGCAGGAAATGGAGGGCTCTTTCTATTTTAAGCGCTTGCTTCAGCTGTTCCTTGAGAACTGTACATTAGGGATTTAAATAAATGGAGCCCTTCTGGGGACCAGGGCAAGCTAGCAAACCTGCTGAGGCCCGGACTGCCCAGCCCTGAGAGGCCTGAGGCCAGCAACAGCCTTCATGTGGGGTCACGAGTGGGGCCGCCGGGGTGTGGGAGCCCCAGGGCAGTGCTCAGAAGAGGACTGTTGTTCCCCGAAAGCAGCACAACCTCAGAGATCCCTCTATCAGAGGGGAACCTCCAGTGCCCGGGCAGCTAGCTTCTTGTGGCTTGGGCCTATTTTTAGGCCCTGTGGTAGGCTGAGTTGTCTCTGTTCTCAATACCCAAGTTGCCAGCAAGACTTTCAGCAACACAGCCATGTGTGTCTCTTCCTCAGAACTTCTGGGAGAGCAGAAACCGAGTCACGGAAAAGGTGAGAGGCCCAGCTGCTTCTGGCTGGGTCGGCAAAGTGCCCGCTGAGACAGCGTGAAGATCTGAGTTCTGCTCTCCAGTATCCACAGAAAAGCCAGGGGTTGGAGAGATGGCTCAGCAATCCATCCCTAGGACCTACGCAGTGGCTAACAACCATCTTTGATCCCAGTACCAGGTGATTCAACAGCCTGTTCTGGCCTGGTGCACAGACATACATTCAGGCAGGGCGCCTGTAGACATAAAAAAAAACAAACAAAACTTAACATGACTGCACAGACTGTAATCCCGGCGCTGGGGGAGGGGCTGGGGTGGAGGCGGAGTCGGAGCGGATGACCTGCAGGGCCAGGGAGACACTGACTCAAAAATGAGACAGAGGGCAACCGAGAAAGCACATTTATATCTGGCCTATACATGTGTTAACTCACACGCACATGCGCACAGTCCGCGGGAACAGGCATAAATTGTTGGGAGCCGAGTTGAAACGCCATTACAAGATGGCGCCGGTTTCCTGCTTCCAGGTTCTTCTTGCTCGCATTTGGAGTAATTGCTTGCATTTGGAGTAAACAAGTTACAGCACAGGCGCAGGAGAGCAGTCCTTGCCGCCTCCCTCCATGCTAATGAGGGTCTGGACGAGTATCCAATCATTGACGGTCACGTAGCCCTATGCTCTATATAAGCAGGGTGCTTTTTGCAATCAGGGTCTTCGCTCTCAACACTTAATTGAATGGCTGTCCTCAATAAAGCGTAAACCAGAAGAATCCTGTGTGCGGCGTCTTCCTTGCAGGCGAGGCGGGTGTCCACAATAAATACCACAACAGTACGCACTCCCGACACAGAGCACATGTACACCACATGCTCAGTACATACGCAGGAAATACACACTACACACACACCACACACACCCAGCAGCTCTCTTCTATCCTGAGCCTGCCCATGCGTGATCTGCTGATCTGGTGGTCTGGTGGTCTGGTCCAAACAGCCCCAGAGTGAAGCTCTGCCCACCCCGAGGAGATCACAGCCCTCCACACACGCCCAGGAACAACAGCTCCTTCATTCCCTTCCTCATTCTTCCTCAGGTCAGACTCTTCCTCCAGCAGGCCTGGTGGCTTGTTAAAAACATACTGCCTGGGCCCCAAAACCCATGACATCAGAGTCTATGAGACGGCAACACCGGCCATCTGAAATTTTTAAACAGGGTTCCGGGTGACTCTGGAGTCCTGTCGGAATCAGTGGTGTCCTCTTTGATCCTGAGGCTCAGGCTGAAGCCAACATAATTTGAACCTCTCAATAAAACAGACTCTGGAACACACACACACACACACACACACACACACACACACGCAGAGGACTCTGGATCTTCATTTTGAAGAACTGGCTTCTCGTTTATACAGGGACTAGAAGCTCTTGTACTATCAGATTCTGCCTTTTCAGTATAAATTATGATCAATATCGTCAGGAGTCACAGGGTCAGACAGGTGGGCCGCCGGCATTGCTGTTTGTGTCATGGCCTATTCTTAGGCACTGGGATTACAGTGAGGGGCGGGCCAGACGGTTCCTGCCCTCGTGGAGTTTGATGTCTTGATGAGAGAGACAGTTAGTGAATATATAAGTAAATAAACTCATTTCCGACGAGACCTGGTCAATGAATGGATGTTCTTCACCACAAGAAACGGAAAATCACAAGTGCACTGGCTAAAGTTGTAAGATGATTGTTTTACCCTATAGTGGAATGTACTGTGCCCATTCAATATTCATATGTTGAAATTCTAACTCCTAGGACCTCAGGCATGGCTAGACTGGGAGCAGAGTGCTCATCTAGCACGCACAAAGCTCTGGATTTGACCCCCGGTATAGCATGAACCAAGTGTTCTGCGCACACCTGTGACCCAGCACTTGGAGGGTTGGAGGCAGGAGAATCAGAGGTTCAAGGTCATTGTTAACCCTCAGCTACTCATTAAAGTTAAGGTCAGTTTAGGCTACAGGAGCCCAGAAAGAGAGGGGAGAGGAGGGGGGGAAGGGAAGGAAGGGAAGGAAGGGAAGGGAAAGACAGGAGATCTGGAAAGATGGCTCAGCAGATAAGAATGCTGGACACCTAAGCCTGCAACCTCAGTTTGGATCCCCAGAACTCATATAGAAACCAGGCGAGTGGCTTGTGTCTGTACCCCAGCATTCCTAAGCAAGATGGGGGCAGTAACAGGAGAGTCGCAAAGAAGCTCAGACCAGCTAGCCTGGATGGAGTTTGACGTGAAATGGGAAGCAGCCAGAAAGACCCTACCTCAAACCAGAAGGAATCGAGGACTGCGGCCTGAGCTGCCCTGACCTCCACAGGCGCCGTGGCGTGTACGTGCCCTTACACACAAACACAAGTAAATAAGTATTTTTAAAAGAAAGGTTTCTTGCTCTGTATCTCCTTTCCAGAAAAAAAAAAAAACTTCGCTAGAAGCCCCCCAGTAGATTCCCCTGACATGTCATTGGAAGTACTGCTCTCCTGTGCTCAAGCCCTAACGAAGAGGCTGCCAAACACCAATCAGGATTTATCACCAGGATGAACGGACTGGGAAGAGTAAACCGGACAGACACAGGGCTGCATGGGCTGGAGCAGGGGGACATGGCTACCTGCTACAACATGGGGAGGGGGCCAATGCTGGAGAGGTCAGGGGCCTCTGGGAAAGTGACATTTCAGCCCCTACCCGACTGAAGTAGAAGAGTCGGTCAGCAACATGGAGGAGCATTCCAGACAACACAGATCCTGAGGGGGGAGTGGTGACAGAAACCCCAGCCTCAGAAGGGAGCAGCTCCGAGCTCCTGTAACAAGACCTTCCTTCTCTCCTATCCGTTCTCTGCCTAAGTCTACTCACCTGAAAAATGGGGTGAAGGGTAATTCTTTCTTACTCGGTGTACCTGAATCATCACCAAGGTAAAGCCACTTTGGCTCCTGTAATAATAAGCATGTCAACAAGTCCAGGAAACCCTGGGAATGATGGGACAGGCATTCTTTTCCCAGAATGGTCGGGAAACACCAAAGGGAGCCTGTCCAGGTATCCTGTGAACAAGTACCTCAGAGCATTGGGGTTCCCAATGAAAGACAACTTACAGAGTTGATGGAGAAGAGGCTACAGAAACCCATGTCTCAGGGACTCAGGGAAGCATTCGCCTGCCCTCCGGGAAGGGACATGGCTCCTGCCAGCTGTCCCCATCTGCTTCCACCTGACATCATCTGCATGGGCCAGGAGAGAGAGAGGGAGCGGAAGCAGATGCTGGTCTCCTGGCACAACTGAGGGGCACCAGAAAGAGATGGGCCACCTGGCTGAAAGAGCAGGCAGCAGTCATCAGACTCTTCCCTTCTTTCCCTCCTTTTTCCTTCTTTCTGAGAGGGGTGGGTGGTACTGCCCAGGACTGACCCGAGGGCTTCATGCTAGGCAAACATCACTAAGCTGTATCTGCAGCCCTGGTATTTTTGTTTTTTGCTTTGTTGTTGTTTTGGTTTTTTGTTTTTTTAATATATTAGAAAATAGATCTTTAAACCTTGCATAGTGATACATGCCTATAACCTCAGCACCCAGAAGCCAAGGCAAGAGAATCCCAAATTCGAGACCAGACTGGATTATATAGCAAGATCCTGCAGTGTGGGGAGGCCTCAAACCGGAAGCAGTGACATAGGCCTGTAATTCTAATATTTAGGAGGCTGACAGAGGCGGCTCAATGCCTGCGCTGGCTTACATAAGTGAGCTTCGGGACCCCAGGGCTGTCTCGTGAAAGCCTGGCTCAGATCAACTACACAGAAGTTTGAAGGTGACGAGAGATACAGCTCAGTGGTCGAGCACATACCCAAACTCACACACATGTTGGCGCAGGAAGGAAGGGGGTGAAGCCAGGTGTGCAGTGTGTGCTTGCAGTGCTTGGGAAGGCAAAGACTGCCACAGTTTGAAGTCGGTTGTGGGTACATAGGGAGGTCTTTTCTCAAAAGCTGGAGGAGGAGGAGGGAGAGTGGAGAGAAGGTGTTTGCACAGGCTTACAGAGGGGGAAAAGCCTGGTAGGGGAGCACCCAGGAATCTTGGGAGCACTGTATTAGCTGCCCCCAACTCCCACCCCCACCCCCCTCCCCCACCTCCACCCCCACCCCCCTCCCCCACCTCCACCCCCACCCCCCAGCACAGACATTTGACATTTGATGCTGAAGCAGGCAGGTCTCTGTGAGTTCAAGGTCAGCCTTCTACATAATGAGTTCCAGGCCCCGTCTCAAAAAGTAATAAGTTGTGGTGTTCTCTGTCAGGATGGAAGGTACACAGATCATTGTTTTGATCCAGTCTGCTGCTAAAACAGACCACCCAACACTGGGCATTTCTCTCTCATAGTTCTGGAAGCCGGCAAGTCCAAGATCAAGGTGCTAGGATCTGGTGTCTGCCAAGGGCCTTCTTCTGTTTCTTTTGGTAGTGGAAGGCAGCAGGAAAGGACAGCTACACCTCACAGCAAGGAGGGACTACACCTTACACCTCACAGCAGGAGGGACATGTTACATCCTCACTGAAGGAGTGACAATGCTTTACACCCTCTTGGACCAGAGGAACAGAAACAACTAACCCCACCTGCAAGCCTGTTACACTATTTCATCCTGAGGACAGAGCCCTCCCCCAGCAGCTAACCACTTCTCAGAAGGGCCCCGCCCAGCACCACCCTTTGGAAATCTAGTTGCAACAGGAATTTCCGAGGGAAGGAAAACATTTAAACTACAGCTGGTATACAGATCTTCCCCCAACAACACAAGCTAAAGTCCTTGGGAGTTATTTGTGAAACAATACTAAGATTTGAACAGGTTGAAAGAAAAAAGCCAACCAGTAGGGACTCCAGGTCTCAAAGAGTAACGCCTACTCCCAGGGTGCAGCTGAGCAAACCAACAGCCAGGAAATGCGGGGATCCGGGAACTTACTCAGGCTCAGAGAAGGAAAAGCTAGTGTTGCTGAAAAAGAAACAGAGCATCAGGAAGGGTAGAAACCAGGGAGTCCTCTCCTTTTACTCTGGCGTTTGGTTTTGGTTGGTTTGGTCCTGAGACAGCATTTCTCTGTGTAGCCCTGGCTGTCCCAAAACTCGCTCTGTAGACCGGGCTGGACCGGAACTCACAGAGATCCACCTGCTTCTGCCTCCCGGGTGCTGGGATTGAAGGTGTGCACCACTGCCCAGCTTACTTTATTTAGCGTTTAAAGGGTTGCTTGTGTATGTGTGTGTGTGTTTGGTGTGTCTCAGCGTTTCACCTGAGTGTGTGTCTGCGTGACAGCTTCGGGTCCTCTGGGGCTGGAATTACCGGCGGGTGTGCCCACCAGGTTGGTGCTGGGAACCGAACCAGGTCCTCCGGAAGAGCTCAGCCTCTGGGCCATGTCTCCAGCCCCCCGTTATTTATTATTTACTTATTCATTTATTTTGAGGCAGAGTCCTTGAATTCAACAGGTGGTGAGGATGACCGGGATCTCCTGATCCTCCTGTCTGTTAGGTCTCAAACTCAGGACAAACTGCTGGCTGAGATACTGATCTAGCATATTAAAGTGGACCTGGCTGCCAGGATCTCCCAGCATCCCTCAGTCCTTGTTAGAGGGTGTCCCTACCCTGAACTCTCCAGCCCAAGGGGCGGGGCTGCCCTTCCCTATACACGCCAGCCATTTTGGCTAACCCCTCTTCTTTCGGCCTCCTGGCCTGTGGTCTCCTTTCTGTTCCCTCATTCCCCCCCTCCCTCCTCACAGGGCCTAGCGGCTCAGTCTGGTCAAACCCACTCTGGATTCTCCCAGATGTCTCTGCCTCTGGCTGTGCTCTCTCTCATATCTATGATAAAACCCCCCCCATACCTGGAAGTGGGCATGTCTTTTCCTTTTCATTCACCACTCCTACCATCCACCCCCCCCCCATTTATTTCTATTTTTGGCTCTTTTGAGACAGGGTAGCAGACTGTAGAACGCAATCACTCAGCCTTAGCCTCTCAAATCTGGGACTGAAGGCATGATCCACCAGGCTTGGCCTGAACGGCTCAAGCTCTCTGTTTGAGGCAGGGTTGGTGAAGTCCGGTGATCTCAAACTTGCTCTGTGGCTGAGACCCGTTCTCTGCTCCAGTCTGTGTGTGCTGGGATTGCAGGTGTGCACTGTGGTTTCTAGCTACTCTAATTTCTTAGTCGATCTTTCGGTTTCTGCCCCACCCCCACCCTCCACCCCTACCCCCAACCCCGTGCTGCTGATTGGCTCAGTCTCTCGGTTTTCCAGCTTCACACCCCCAGCAGAGAAGTCTGGCTGGCTTGTTGTTCTAATTCCGTTTCTGTTGCTGTGATGAAACACTGAGCAAAAACAACTTGGGTGGGAGAAAGGACTTACTTCATCTTACAGGTTACAGCTCACCATGGGGGGGCGTCATCCTGGGGGTGGGGGGAGCCGGAGGAACCCAAGACAGAACTGAAGTGGAGACCATGGAGGAACACTGCTGTTGGGCTGGCTCCCGGGCTTCAACTACCTTACACAGTGCAGGTCCGCCTGGCTGTGGATGGCACCGCCCACAGTGGACTGGGCCTTCCTATATCAATCAGCAATCAAGGAAATACCCCCGTAGAGATGCCCACAGGCCAGTCTGAGAGTGGCGGTTCTTCAGTTGAGGTTCCCTTTTCTCAGGTGAGTCAAGTTGACAACCGAGATTAGCCATCACATTCAGTTTATCTTGGTGTGAAACAGGTAGTTTGGCAGCTGACTGTGAATGGCTGAATTGGTTCACTGTCTGGCTCTGGCCCGGTTACTTGTGGGCAGAGGGAATAGGGGTCTTGTTCTTAAATGCAGGAGAACAAGTGTTTTCCTCAGAAGAGACAGGAAAGGGGCCGGCACCTGAAAAAAAATACTTACACACACACACACATATATGTATGTATATATGCATATACACACACACACATATATGTATGTATATATGCATATACACACACATATATGTATGTATGTATGCATATATATACACACACACATATATGTATGTATATATGCATATATACACACACACATATATGTATGTATATATGCATATATATACACACACACATATGTATATATGCATATATATACACACACACATATATGTATGTATATATGCATATATACACACACACATATATGTATGTATATATGCATATATATACACACACACACATATGTATGTATATATGCATATATATACACACACACATATATGTATGTATATATGCATATATATACACACACACACATATGTATGTATATATGCATATATATACACACACACACATATGTATGTATATATGCATATACACACACACACATACATATATATATACATACATAAAGGCAAACATATAAATTACAGCAGAGTATAGTTAATACCTGACAGTAACTCTAACCCTGGAGAAATGTCTGAAGAAAGCAGCGTGAAGCAGGAGCAGGGTTTGCTGGGAAATGTGGGTGGGAAGTCCAGGAGGAGAAATAGCGGGGCAGATGGCAACTACAACAGGTCACCACCAGTTCAGAGCAGAGAAGTTCAAGGATCCTGGAGCCAGAGCATGGGGGAGGTGGGAGCTGGGAGATAAAGCGAGCTCAGATTGCAAGTGACCAGGTTGACTGGAGAGCTGGGGTGTCAGCATCCCACAGGCACTGAGGAGCCAGCATGCTCTTACTAAGCAGGGAGACAACAGGATCTGAGGTTTTCTGGAATCAGGTGGACCGTTGCACATAGAATCACCACTTTGGTACCATGTCACAGCTACTGTGCTGGGCTTTCTTTCTTTATCTATTTATGTATTTTCATTTTATTTTATGTGTATGTATGTATGTCTGTGTACCATGTACACGCTGTAGCTGTACATTGCTGTGGTGGCTCACCAAGAAAGACAAGGAGGAATTCTTATATGCACAAACTCTGCCAGACCTCAGCAGAGGGAAACACCTTCATGGCAAGCACCAACCTCGACAGTGGATCCCTAGGGTCTCAGCTCAGGTGTTTTTATTCTTTCAGAACTCCTTAGACGTTCTACTGACAGCACGTGCAGATCATGAGCAATCACACATCCCCCACAGAAATCCAACACCTACAGACAATACAAAACGCCAAGACCTAGGATTGCCCCTCACCCAACAGTGCCTAAAACAATTTCAAACGTAACTAAAAACAAACTTCCCAACACATGCAGTGCCCAAGGAGGCCAGAAGAAGTCAGGCATCTGATCCCTTGGCACTGAAGATGCAGATGGTGGTGAGCCACCCTGTGTGCCGGGAATCAAACCTGGGTCCTCTGGAAGAGCAGCCAGTGCTCTTAACTGCTGAGTGCCTCTCCCCAGCCCTGTGCTGGGCTTTCTATCCCCGTTAGGGAATGATCTTTCTTTTGGGGAGGGCCTTTTGTTCCCACCCTAAGTCTACCTTAAATATCTACACATTTCAAGTTGTAGATGGGGCGTCCCCAGGGTTTTGACCCGAGAGACAGGTACCCCAGGCTTACCATTTTTTATATGGTAGCCATATAAAATTAAACCAGAAGGGGCCCTGTAAGAGGAGGGGCCAGCTAGGCCATTCCTCTGATGGATGAAACCCAAGCCAGAAGTGAAGAGAACCTGGACCAGACTAACGAGAGAGGGAAGAGACTTCCAGGGGACCTCATGGTTCTAAGAGCTGATCTGGGTGAGGGCAAGACAGAAACCTGTAACTAGGTGAGTCAAAGCATGGAAGGGTCTCAGGACCAGGAGCAGGGGTGAGTCAAAGCATGGAAGGGTCTCAGGACCAGGAGCAGGGGTGAGTCAGCATGGAGGGGCCTCAGGAGCAGGGTGAGTCAAAGCATGGAGGGGCCTCAGGACCAGGAGCAGGGGTGAGTCAAAGCATGGGGGAGCCTCAGGACCAGGAGCAGGGGTGAGTCAGCATGGAGGGGCCTCAGGAGCAGGGGTGAGTCAAAGCATGGAGGGGCCTCAGGACCAGGAGCAGGGGTGAGTCAAAGCATGGGGGAGCTCAGGAACAGGAGCAGGGGTGAGTCAAAGCTGTACATGTGTGTACACGTGTCTGTGTGTTCTGTTTCTCACCGTCATGCGCGTGTGGTGTGCATGTGTGTGTACACGTGTCTGTGTGTCTGTGCCACCTGAGGTGGTCTCGAACCATTTCCGATAGCTCTTCCACCTTCTTCATTGAGACGTTCTTTATTTTTGTTCTGTTTTTCTGAGACAGGGTTTCTCTGCTGTAGCCCTGGCTGTTCTGGAACTCACTCTGTAGACCAGGCTGGCCTCGAACTCACAGAGATCCACCTGTCTCCGCCTGGAATTGAAGGCTTGTGCCACGACTGCCTGGATGAATTTCTTAACAGTTACCAGGTAGACAGCAGAGATTGTCGCAATCCCAGCACTCCGGTGGCCGAGGACGGCGTAGTGTTATGAAGTCAGTGCCAGCCTGGGCTAGTCTCAGGTACACAGCAAAGCCGTGTTCCCGTCTTCTACCTCTCAGAAAGAATGTACTGGGCCAGAGAGACTCAGCGGTGAAGAGAACTTGTCCGTGTTACAGAGGCCTAGGTTCAGTTCCCAGCATCCACGGTAGCTTATAACCATCCATAACTCCAGTTCCAGGAGATCCCTCTCCCTCTTCTGACCCGTTTGGGCACCAAACATGCAGGTGGTGTGAATACATACACGTGGACAAAACACGCATACACATAAAAGTAAATAAATCCAAAACAATGCCATATATCTAGGCAAAGATGACCTATATATTGCCAAAAGCACAACCCACAAGAGGCCGTGAGTGTGGGGGGGGGATGAGTGAAAAGGGGGTCCCACGTTATCACTGTGGGGGACAATTCTACCTTTACCCCCGAGTCATCCTAGCTCAGGCCCAGGCATCACAAGATGATCCTGCCTGACTGTCCCCGAAGGTGTCAGTCCTTCTGGCCAAGTCCCCAGACGTTGTGTAGCAGAAAGAAGCCATTGCTCGTGTGAACTTTTGACCTACGCAATCTATGCTCACAGTAGGCGGTGCCAGAAGGAAGGAAATCCCTTCAATCCTTGAGTCTGGAGACTGGGGACCAAGCGCTGTTAGAGGTGTGAAGCCAGAAGCTGTCTGAGTAGCTGGGTTTACAATCCAAGCATTAAGCAAGATGGGGGGGGGTGGGTTCGTAACAAAACCCTAAAAGAAGGGAAGGGAGGGAGGGAGGGAGGGAGGGAGGGAGGAGGGAACCGCACAGTGAATAAAACACTTGGTGGTTTAAGTCCCGAGTACGGGGTTAGGTAAACAGCCCTGGTGTCCGTGGTGGAGATGAGGATTTGGGGACACAGCAGAACAGATACTCCACCTGGACAGCAGAGCTGACCCACCGACAGCTACAGTTAGAGCTAACTGTCTCCATGACTTGAGCTGCAGTCCCCTAGGCAGCAAGTTCCCAGATTCCCTGAGAGGGCTCATTTACCCTCTGGGCATGCCTATGAGGGACGAAGTTGGTGAGGTTAATTGCGGCTGAAAACCCGCACTGAAAGAGGGCGGGGCCGTGCCTGGGCTTGGGTTCTAGCTGTATAGAGAGGGGGAGCGCTGTGCCAGAGGGTCTGTGCTCTCCTGCTCTGCCACTTTGCCATGTCTAGTGACCAGCTCCTTCAAGCTGCTTCTGCCTCCATGTCCCCACCATGGACAATACTCTTGGACTGTGAACCAAAATAAACCCCTTCTCCCTTAAACCCAGCCACAAAACAGCTGAAGAACGTTTCCCCAGCTGCTGTGATCAACTTATGCAAAGGGGCGGCTTCAAGTGACAGGACGGCCTCTCCCATACCGCGGCCGCTCTCCCCACGCCCTGGCCCCCACTGCCACCTCTGCCTCTGCTGTCAGAAGGCTCTTTCCAGCATGCATCCCAGTTTCCATATGTACATAGTACATATATATGTGCTTATATAAAAATAGTGTTATGTATGTGGACATGGGCCAGAGAGCGATATCGGATGTTCCTTAATTGCTGTGCTCTCTTCTTTTTTAAAGAATTGTTATAAATATATATGTACATATATATATATATACATATATATAATTTATTTTACTTTATTTTATGTGCATTGATGTAAGGGTGTCAGATCCCCTGGAACTGGAGTTACACACAGTTGTGAGCTTCCATGTGGGTGCTGGGAATTGAATCCAGGTCCTCTGGAAGCCAGTGCACTTAACCACTGAGCCATCTCTCCAGCCCCCTCCTCCCCCCCTCCTCATTCTTCTTCCTCTCCTTCTTCCTCCTTCCCCTCCTCCTTCCCCTCCTCCTGCTTCTTCCTCCTCCTCCCCCTCTTCCTTCTTCCTCTCCCTTCTCTTCCCCTCATCCCCCTCCTCTTCTTCAATCAGGGTTTCTCCAAAGCTCCAGGATCCCACTGTATTCCCCTCCCTAGCTCTGGGATTACAGACAATCACCGCCCTGCCAGATTTTCATTTTGCTTTGTTTTGCTTCTTTCTGAGGGGTTTGGTCGCTAGGGATCTGAACCCAGGTTCTCAAGCTCACAGGGTGAGCACTTTATGGCTGTACCATCCCTAGTACCACCCATCCCCTCCCACCCCAGTGATTCTCCCCTTTTTTTGAGACAAGAGTCTCATCACTGTGTAGCCCTGGCCTGAAACCTGTGGACAATGCACAGAGATGCCTCTGCTCCTTTCTGCCCCTCTCTGCCTCTCTCTTCCCCTCTCTCTGCCTCTGCCTCTGCTTCTGCCCCTCTCTGCCCCTCTCTGCCCATCTCTGCCCTCTCTCTGCCCCTCTCTGCCTCTCTCTGCCCCTCTCTGCCCCTCTCTCTGCCTCTCTTCCTCTCTCTGCCTCTCTCCTCTGCCCCTCTCTGCCCCTCTCTGCCTCTCTCTGCCCCTCTCTGCCCCTCTCTCTGCCCCTCTCTGCCCCTCTCTCTGCCCCTCTCTGTCTCTCTCTGCCTCTCTCTGCCCCTCTCTGCCTCTCTCTGCCCCTCTCTGCCCCTCTGCCCCTCTCTGCCCCTCTGCCCCTCTCTGCCCCTCTCTCTGCCCCTCTCTCTGCCCCTCTCTGCCCCTCTCTGCTTCTCTCTGCCCCTCTCTGCCCCTCTCTCTTCCCCTCTCTGCCTCTCTTCCTCTCTCTGCCCCTCTCTGTCTCTCTCTGCCCCTCTGTCTCTCTCTGCCCCTCTCTGCCCCTCTCTCTGCCCCTCTCTCTGCCCCTCTCTTCCTCTCTCTTCCTCTCTCTTCCTCTCTCTGCCCCTCTCTCTGCCCCTCTCTGCCCCTCTCTGCCCCTCTCTCTGCCCCTCTCTCTGCCTCTCTTCCTCTCTCTGCCCCTCTCTGCCCCTCTCTCTGCCCCTCTCTGCCCTCTCTGCCCCTCTCTGCCCCTCTCTCTGCCTCTCTCTCTCTCTGCCCCTCTCTGCCCCTCTCTGCCCCTCTGCCCTTCTCTGTCCCCTCTCTGCCCCTCTCTG
>JAMJFZ010004240.1:1785000-2040000 GCA_026225945.1 Cricetomys ansorgei | reverse complement strand
GAAGCCTCTTAGGTTGTAAATATCACAACTCTGGTATTTACAGTGATCACAGTGCCTGAGTCAGGGGCGGGGCTTAGTACATGACCTTGCCTGCCGCTTCCAAGAGAACCTTAGGAAGCGCCAATTAAATGTGTTTACCTTTTAACTAATTGATTAATGTGTGTGCGTGTGTGGTGGGGAGCTGCATACGCCACCATTCCTTTGGGCAGGGCGGGGCCGACTGTGGGAGTTGGTGCTTCCCTACCACCTCTGGGTCTTAAGGGCAGGCAGGTCTCAGGTCTTCAGGTTTGTTTGCAAGTGCCTTTACTCACCGAGCCACCTCATTTAAAAATGTGTTTATTGTTATTGTGTGTGTTCGCACATGGATGATACGGTGTGGAGTGTGCAGGAGCATGTATGTCTGGCACACATGTCGTTAAGAGAATAGAGGGACTGGAGAGATGGCTCAGTGGTTAAGAGCACGTGCTGCTCTTCCAGAGGACCTGGGTTCGATTCACAGCACCCAGGTGGCGGGTCACAGCCATCCCTAACTCCAGTTCCAAGGATCCAGTGCTTCCTTCTGACTTTGAGGGTGCTGAGCGTGCGTGTGGAATACATACAGACACACGTACATTCGGGCCATAACTCACACATTAAATAAAGCAAATCTAATATGGAGTTGCGGGGAGAGGATAGAATCTCTGGGCCCGGTGTATTCCTAACATCCCACACGGATTGGACCGTTACCTGGCCAAGGGCACACCCCTAGAAGGCGGGCTCTCGGTCAGCCATGCTAAAGAGACAGGTGGGATGGTTAGCGCTTTAAAGGCAGTGTATCATTCCTCCCCACGATCTTGCTTCCAGGGCAGTGGCCTTAACTGGGTAGCTGCAGGTCCACAGCGCCACCGCCACGTAGCCTCTATATCTCTCCGCTATGGAGTCATTCTGAAAATCCTAACTTTCCCTTCTCTTATCTCTGTTCTAGCCTGCTTTCCTTAACACGTTGGACTTTCCCCTGCCGTTTGTCTAAAGCCTCCCCACATGCCTGTCATGTGTGGGGCCTCCATGCTGGCTTCCCCCCTCTCTCTTTCAGTGACCTCCTCTGGGCAGCCCTGAAGTTACAACTGGCCTTTGCGGGGTCTTTGAAATTCTAGTAAAATGGTCCTTGAGCTTCTTGTTTGAGCCCATTCGTGAATTCTTTTATTGATGAGACTAAGAACCCCAAGAGGCATCAGTGTGACAGTCAGGACACAGCTCCCACTGTGGGCTCTGGGGCTTGAACTGAGGTCGCCAGGTTTGTGTGGCAAGCACTTTCATCCCTGAGCCACTGACCAGCCCAGAAACAACTTTTGGGAGAAGTGACTGGTTAAAGCTGTGAGGTTTTCTGTTACCTTTTCAGCCCTCTCTCTCTCTCTCTCCTCTCTCTCTCTCTTTGCATATGGAGACTAGACTAGGTGCCGCCCACCTTGTTTCTTGAGGTGGATCTCTGTGGGACGCAGGCCCCCTGATTAGTCCCAGAGATCGGGCTGTCTCTGTCTCCCGGCACTGGGGCTACAAACTCATGCCAGGATGTCCTGATCTTCTGTGTGAGTTTTGAGGGTCAAACTCCTGTCCTTACACTGATACAACAGGCACTCTACCAGCTGTGTTGAAACAGGGCCCAAGTGGCCGCGGGTGGCTTTTCAGCCGCCAACCCTCCTGCCTCTGCCTCCCGAGTGTGGGTTCACAGGGGTGTGCCATCCTACCGGGTTGCTGTGTGATTTTCTTGAGACAGACCCTTATTCTGTAGCCCAGACTAGCCTTGAATTCTTGGCAATCCTCTTGTCTCAACCTCATGAGTGCTGGGATGGGGATTATAGGTATATAATCCCACCAGGCCTGGTTAATATGACCAATCTGTGTTCCACATATTTATCTAAGGCAGTGGTCCTCAACCTTCCTAACGCTGTGACCCTTTGATACAGCTCCTCATGTTGGTGACCCTAACCATAAAATTGTTTTTGTTGCTACTTCATAACCGTAATTCTGCTGCTGTTAGAATCATAATGTAAATATCGGATATGCAGGTGGTCTTGGGTGACCCTGTGAGAGGGTTGGCTCCCAAAGGGGTCCTGACCCACAGGTTGACAATCACTGATCTAGGCTCTTGATGCCTAGGAGTAGTAAGGAGACAGACATAACTTCCCTCTCGGGGACATCGTGTTCTGGCGGTAGGAGAGGACAACCAGCAGGGAACAGTTGTGTCCTGTGGAAGGAGGAAGTGAAGTGCTGAAGTAAACTGAGGCCATGGAAGGCTCTGTTGGCTTCAGCAAAGACTCAAGACTTAAGAGAGGCTAGAGAGTATTTATCCCCTCGAGGAAAAATATTCAGGCTAAGGCAGAGAATCAAGTTCAAAGGCCCAGGAGCATGCTTTGTGTATGTGAGGAAGAGCAACCAGTCTTGTGCCTCTGGAGAGAAGAGAGTAAGGAAAGGGGGTGGGCTACCTTCTGCCAGTCCTTGGCACCTAAGATGGCTTTGGCTTTTTACAGTTTAAAACAGGAGGGTTTTCAACAGTAGGGAGACAATAGCTGGTACATGGTTTCAAAAATACATGTTTTGTAGGCTGGATGAGTGATGTACGCCTATAATCCCAAGTCTGGGGATGCAGAAGCAAGAAGGTTGTAGCAGAATAGGCCGGTGTGAAAGCTAGGGAGGGTCTATATTCCATGAGTCTATATGAAAGAATCACATCCAGAGGCCTGTGTGGTCTGGATGGAATGTAGAAAGAATACTAAGAAGGTTGGTACACATCTTCAATCCCAGAATACAGAAGGGAACAGTGGTCCATGCCTTTGATCCCTAAAACAGAAACAGAGTATGGAAGCAGACACAGGAAGCAGAAGTTCAGTAATAGTGTCACACAAGAAGTGACATCTGTGATAAGTCAGTGAGGGACATGCAAAGTGACTAATCAGATGAAGAGTGAGGACACATCCAACTCTCAGGAGAGAAAGGTGGGCTCTCAGCTCAGAGTAGTGAGTTAGAGCAGAGTTAGTTACAGAGGACTCAGTTATGGCAGTCAGTCACAGCAGGCAGTATGAGGCAAGCAGTCTGAGGCAGATGGAGCGGCAAGACACAGACAATGAAGGGGTCCGACAGGATGAGGTAGAGAAGCAGAGAGGCTGAGGCAGTGTGGAGCAGTGAGAGCTCAGGAAGAGACACAGAGGCAGCTCAGGAGAAGTCAGTATCAGGCAGGAAGGGTGAGTCAGTCAGCTGAAGCTCAGCCGAGCAGTTCAGTTAGAGGCAGTCAGAGAATCAGCCAGGATCTGCCAGCCAGAGTCAGAAGAGTTTGGTTGGAAAGTCAGCCGGATCAGAAGATCAGTTTGAACCAGTCAGCTTGGAGAAGAGTTTGAACCAAAATGAGTGAATTGAGTTGAACCAGAAGAGTCAGAGTTCAGAAGGAGCTGGTCAGAGTGGCTCAGTCAGCGGTAAGTCTCAGAGGTGGATTAGATTATTTGAAGGCTTAAAAGTTCTAGATTGTATGGAGGCTGAAGCCTTCCCATTCTAGGCTTAAGATTAGACTATACAGAGGCAGAAACACTTTTGGGCTCCAGGACTAAGAGCCAGTGATTGAGAATAAAAGAATAAAAAGCCCTTGACCATGAATCAATGGCTACATCTGGCATCCATGCCTACAAGGGTTACCACATGTTAGAAGCAGCCTGGTCTAGACCATAATTCTAGGTCACTCTGGGATATGTGAGACCTTGTCTCACAAGCAAACAAGGGACTGGGGAGACAGTTAAGTGCTTACCTGGCAAGCATGAGGACCTGAATTTGATCCCCAGAAGCCACATAAAAGGAGTGGTGGTCCCACTCCTAGTGCCAGTACTGGGGAGGCTGGGGAGGCCGCGGAGGAGAGGCAGGTGGATCCCAGGCTCGGTGGCCAGCCAGCCTAGCCTATATGGCAAGCTCCAGGCTAGTGAGAGACCCTGCTTCAAAAAGGTGGACAGACTTCCAAGGTTGACCTCCTGTGTGTGTGTGTGTGTGTGTGAGAGAGAGAGAGAGAGAGAGAGAGAGAGAGAGAGAGAGAGAGAGCACGAGAGCACCCAAAGGTTGTGGATCTATTTGGATGGTAGAGGCAACAGATTTCTAGGATTTAGAGAAAGATCTTAAACAATGATCATGGTCTTTGGATGTATTAGATTAAACAATGGTTCTTAACCTTAAAGAGTAATTTCATATATTTCTACTAAACAGTTGTCATTTTCCAAGATAAAGAAGCCCTGTGAAGAAGAGGCACATGGGTGGCACCTGACACACTCTGGGTCCTCTGCAGATGCTGAACAGGCCTCTGTTTACAGGTCTGGCATTGGAGGTGAGGGTCTGAAACACAGATGTCTTCTTGGGAGTCTGGGAGGGACAGCAGCTGAAGCTCTGAGGCTGGATGAAGTCATGTGGGGATCAGGCAGAGGCGGACCTGAGATCTAAGGTATCCAGATCTCCAGAATGGGGAGAGGCAGTGGAAAACAAAGGCGGGGTACCACCTGTGGAAATGAGGGCTTTGGCTGGGGCGCCTGGCTTAGGCGAGCGCTCCCCAGATGCGGGTGTGAGTAATTCCCATGTTTCTTTGGGCTGAGTGAGTGTGAGGTTGCGTGTGCATGCGTGTGTAGACACAGCACGTCACACATCACTGATGCCATAGCGGTTGCAATATCTCTGTGAGCCAGACAGAAGCTGTCCTCCTGTTTTCAGATGAGAAAACAGAAACACAAAGGCCATGACCTAATCCAAGATTCTCTCAGTGACAGGTGGGAGACGGGATCCCACCCTAAGCGGCGACTGGGCCGTGGTTCAAGTTCCTTAGCTCCCATTGCTCCGGAGGACACTCAATGACCAGGTTTCAGAGGGATGACTCAAAGTGAGCTTCAAGGCTTTTGTCATTGTTGTTCTGTTTTAATGTGTGTGTGGTGTGTGTGTGTGGTGCATTGGGCGCACGCATGTGTGCGTGTGTGCATTCATGTGTGTGTCAGGTCAGGCACGTGGAGGTCCTTGCCTTCCACTCTGTGGCTTCCTCTCTTGTTTACTTGCCACTGGGATCTCGGGGCTCCCTGGCCCACAGGCTTCTCTGCACGTTCTCCTGCTGCCTGCTTCCCATCTGGCTGGAAGGCACAGGACACTACGTGGGGAACTGAACTCACGTCCCCATGCTAATGTGGCAAACACTCTGCCTACAGAGCTGTGTCCCAGTGCAGAGTTTTACAGTTTTGAGTCCATGGTAGTAGAGAGTGCTGATCTGTCCAGCCCCTGAAGGGACCTAGGGCTGTTAGAGTGTGCTAGCTCAAGGTGGACTGCCTTCTCTGAGAAACAACCCCATGGAAGCAGGAGGCTGTATGGGGGAGGGGGGCTTACGCTGGGTGTGAACTGCCATAAATTCACCTTAGGGGTTAATAGGTCATTTCAGAAACTGTTCAGTTTCTCTTTGGCCACGTCCACTTACTCCACCGAATAACTGGTTTCATCTTAGTGTCTTCTTACTGGAAGCATTTTCCCCAAGTTTATTTCTCGACTTGTAAAAACTGCTTCTGCGATCGGAGGCCCTGCTGGTCAAGCTTGGCCCTGCCCCGGGCAGAGATAAACAGGCCCAGAATCCATTTTTCAGATTGCAAGTCTGGTGAGTCAGGCAGGGCCGGACAGCTGCTCCCTCTCCGGCGCCCTTGGCTGTACCTGATAAGGAAGCACATCGCTCATTCCAGAGCTCTGTCTTGTGAGTGCACAAGTATAAACAGACACGCCCAGGCCCTGGTGTTGTCTTAGAGTAAATTATTGACATTCTGAATGGTTGAAGCCTGGGAATAAGGCAAAAGCAGACCTAACAGATTCAACAGTAACTCCAGTTTTCTTTAACTAAACAGTGGAAAAGTTTTTGAACTTACTTGGCCAAGGGCAGGCTCAGGAGCTCCCTGAAGCTCTGAAGTAGGAAGGGAGAAGGTCAGACTAGGGGAGGTACATCATGAAAGAACAAATGGCAAAACAGAGAGAAATTGTGTATCTCTTCTTCACATAGAGAGACCATGGATGTTATAGCATCCTCAAAAGCAAGGAAACAAAACCAACGCCCCCAAGGTGAAGCCTTCCTCCTATAATCGGTGTATAAGCTGTGGGGGAAATGGAGTGTTGAGAGCAGAGCAGTTGTGTGGGACCAGCACCAGCGCCGCAGTCCCCCTGGCCAGCGCTTACTGCTCCCTCTGGAAGCAGTTCATAGCTTCTGGGGCTTTCGCGCTGATCTTTTCAGTCGACTCTGTTAACCTACTCCAATGGGGTAGGGTGTCGGAGTCCACATTTTACAGATGAGGAAGCGGAGGCTCTGGGGTGATATGAGCAATTGACTGAAGCCTAAGTAAGAGTGGAGAGGGGTACATTTGTTCTAAGTAACCAAGAGTTGGGTACTTCCTACAGCCGGGGAGATGGCTCAGCAGTTAGGGCCAGGTGCTGCTCTTGCAGGGCATCTACGTTTGGTTCCCAGCACAGACATGGTGGCTCACAATTGCCTGCAACGTCAGTTCTAGGGAATCTGACTCTCTCTTCTGACCTCCAAGGGCGCCAGGCACATGGTGCACAAGCATTCACACATTAAATAGAAATAAATAAATCTCTAAAAAATAAAACAAAATGCTTCCTAAGGATATCGCAGCTCTCCTTTAGGGCCATCCCTTTGCTAAGTGCTTGGCGGGCTAACCCTCCACTGGGTGAAGCCTTGCCACCACCGCGGCCTGCAAGTTTCCGTGGCAAAACACTGCTCTGATCATTTTGCCAAGTTCTTCGCTCATAGCAGTTGTACCAGGAAAGAGAAAAGCACCAGGTAGAATTTCTAGGCCCCCACTCCAGGCCTTTCTGAGCGTTCCTTCCTTGACCTGCTTTTTCTGTTTGTTCTGTACATACGCTGTGGTTTTAGAGACAACTATGGGTCCTCTAAATGCCACTGTATGTGTTGGAGGCCACACAGCTCCTGTCTTCCTGGCACAGGACTTTATAAATGTACTTCACAGCAAGGGGTGGTCAGGTAGGTGTTCTGAGAGTGAGATGCCTACTGGAATCTTGAAGGCAGAGCTCTCTGACTTTGGCCAGATCAGAACCATCTGGGGCGCTTGTTAAAGATGAGGATATTCAGGCCTCTCCCCAGACCTTCTGAGTCAGAATTCCCAGGGGCAGTTCCTGGACACGTGTGAGCTTAACAAGCTCCCCAGGTGATTCTAAAGTGTTGGGTCAAGCTTGAAAACCATTGTCTGAGCACAGGGGTGGAAGTTAAGCAGGCGAAGGAGGGTGGGCAAGCCACTCTAGGTGTGTGAGCAGCAACAGTAATGCTCTGGGAGTCCGGTACAGACAGTGAGAAGACAAATCTTGTTTTTTTTTTTCTTCCTTCAATAAAGTGATAATAAAGAGGTTAGAAGTCTTCACATATATCTGCTGACAGGTGTGTTGTAGGAGAAAGCAATGAATAGCTTTTTTTTTCTCTCCAGATCATAGAATGGAGGTTACCAAGGGCTGATGGGAATGGGGATAATGAGTTACTACTTAAGGGGTACACAGTTTCTGTTGGAATTGATGAGAAGGTTCTGGAAATAAACAGTTGCAGTTGCACAATATTTAATGTTGTTTAATGCTGTTGCATTGAATTCTTAAATATGGTTAACATGGCACATTTTATGAAATGTTACAATTAAAAAATAGCTGGCATATTTTGAGGGGTAGAACTGGATAGGAGCAAATGATGTCCACCTTCAGCCGTTGCTTCTGTTCCAGGTGTGCGTGTGTGAGGCTTTTAAAGGGCACCCAGCTCGCAGCACTTGTCCTGACAAAGTACAGGTGTAGTCCCGGGAAAAAGACCACAGATGCAGCTCTAGAAAGCTAGGTACTATTCTGCCTCTTTTGCCTGGCCAGCTCCTTAGGTTCACTGTCATTCCTCAAAACTCACTGTTCAGAGAACCACCTGAGAACTTTGTTCAACTGCATGTGCTAACTGAGTAGGCCTAAGGCCATTCTAGTGGCATCTCTAGTTCCCAAGTGTGTCAACACACCGTCCTATCTGGGACCTGTGTAAATTTCATCTGCGTTCCCACTATATCCTCATGAAGTCAGTCCTAAGAACACAGTGGCACTTTGTTAATTGGTTGAACAAGTACACAGTGGTTGATCTAGGATTGGAGGGCAGAATCAGCTTTGTCTTCTTGAACTATAGCATATTCAAGGAGCTTCTATAAGTCACATACCTTTTTTTTTTTTGACTTACCTCAAATTCTGTAGAACGAGGATGCTAGTACCAAATTACTTCTGTCGCTGCCACCTTGCTGCTTCTACTGCAGTCCTGGAATTATTGGCCTTGTGTGTGGAGGGTAAAGAACCCTGGTTTGCAAGCTCTGAGGAAGCCTTGATGTAGTCTATAATCCCTGCAAACAAATTCCTTCCATCTGAAGAGGGAGCAGAGAAGAGAAGTGCAGAGAAAATGCTGGTGTGGGAATTTCCAGATTTGTGCGCCAGCCCGAGTAATTGCCACTTTGGCCGTCTCCATATCGAAACGGCCCTTTGTAACACTGTGTGAGAGGGTGGTTCATAAAGCACACGAATGTAATCATACTGCCATTATTTACTACCATCGTTTATGTTGGTGGTAACGACTCTGGCAGTTGAGCGATGAAGTGTGTGGGGAGGTTGGGGGAGGGGGCGGAGGGACGCGGGCGGGCTGGAAAAAGGGGAACTACAACTCCCAGAACTCCTCGGTCAAGCCCACACCGCGGCGGCGACGCTCCTCCCCTCCCGCCGTCGCCCCGCCCCTCCGATGACGTCACAGAGGTGACGTCACGGCGCCCAGAGCGAGGCTAGGGTAGAGAGGCCGACCGAGCCGGAGTCGTCCGCTTGTGGAGGAAGCAGCCGGGAGCTGGCGAGAGCGTGAGCGGGCGGGCAGGCGGACGAGCGAGCGCAGGCGGGAGGGAGCGGCGCACGGCGGAGCAGCGCCAGCCCGGGCCGCGGCGGAGCCTCAGCCGGAGGGCAGCCCGAGCGGGCGCTGGTCCCCGCCCCCACCCGGCGGGGCAGTGCCCGGTGTTCCCCCGTGCGGGGGGCGGCGGCGGCTGAGCGGACCCACGGGACCGCGCGGGTATTGCCACCTCGGCGGAGGAGCCGGCGCGGCCGCGGGGCCCTGCGAGCCGGGCCCGGGGCCCGTGACAGACGGGCCGAGGAGGGGAGAGAGGCGGCGGCGGCGCAGGCGACGGGGAGGCGGCGGCGGCGACACCATGTCATCCCCCAGTCCCGGCAAGAGGCGGATGGACACGGACGTGGTCAAGCTGTATCCTTCTCCGAGGGGATCCGGGCTGCGTGTGGGGCGGGTGGGGTGCCCGGCCAGGCTCCGGGCGCTCCAGGCCACTGGCCGCGCCTCCCTCCCTCCCCGTGCCTACGGCGGCCCCTTGGCACCTCTCCGGGCCGAGCTCTCCAGGCCCCTTTATCTGCAGCCCCCGGTGTGCGCGGCTCCCTGGCTGCCTGCACCCCCGGAGCCCGTGACTTCCCTCCACGACGTTTGGATTCCCGGGACGGCCCTTCCTCGGGTGGGGGGTCGCCCGCCGCTCCTTGGGCGCCGGGCTCGTCTTCGGGGTCCTTGCTTCCTGTTTGTAGCTTTGGGCGTGTGGACTCAGGAAGGCGATCCCTGAGAGAGAAGCCTTTCTCTCTTGAGGTGTCCGGGTTCCGTCCCCTCGCGGTGCTGCTTAAACTGGGGTAACTCCAGCGACCTTCTTTATCCCTAATTCCTTTCTATATTAGGAAGAGAGGCGTCTGCTCGGGGCCCCTCTTGTAATAAAGAGCTCCGTGCGTTCAAAATCAGACACTCGTGTGAAGCTTTGTGGTCCGGAGAACCTTCCTGTTTCTCTTTCTCCTGACAAAGCCTATCCCACTCACAGTGCATGCCGTGAGGACCCCAGGCCCTCCTAGCAGGCAGGCCACCCTCCATGTTGTGGATCTGACAGCTGGGAGGACGGAGAGAAAGAGGAGCTCCTGGACAAAACTCCCTCCGTGAGAGGACGGATCTCGGGGACTGCTTGCCCTGGTCTGGGCCAAGGGGCACCTTTCGTTTTCTACCCCTTCCCCCGAACTTTATGTCCACCCGAGGTTGCAGTGGAGAGCTGTAGCTGATAAGAGTCTCCCAGGCAGTGGTTTTGGTTGGAATCCAGACTGATTATTTCATGACCAGCTAGAGACATTCGCGAAGGTTCCTGAGACAAATCCAGGATTTAAAAAAATGTTTTTATTTTTTGAGGACTAATGGGGAGGGGGGGAGCCCAGTGTTCTAAATAGCTAATCCCTAGGGAAGAGGGTGAAATGGTGGGGGTGGGGGGGGACGGTAGTGTATGAAAGGCTGTTTAAAAGTCCTGTCTCCTGTTTCTCCTCCTGCCCCATCCCCCACCATTTCCCCCTGTTGCAGGATTTTGTTTATATAACTCAAGTTGGTTTGGCTAGATCCTTCAGGTGAATTCCTTCTTTTATTTGTTGCTGTTTTTGATTGTTTTACATTTTCTTAGAGGTCAGCGGTGGTTGTCAAAACCTCAGTTATGGAATTTGCTGAAGTTTTAAAAAAGTAGTTTTTTGCATAAGATTTTAATTTGGAGGACGGGAGGGAAGTTGCCTAGGCAAGGTTTTTGTTTTTTGTTTTTTTATCTTTTTTTTTTTTTTCCCCCAACCATCTTTTCAGGAACAAGAACGTGTTTTTCTCCTTGTCTAGTGGAGATCTGGCTAGAAATTAAGAACCTGTGGGTAAACTCGGAAGTTGAGGATTTGGAGTTTAGAATCTGGGGCAGGGGTAGTGGAAGGGATCAGAGAGCAGCCAGTAATAAAGGGTAGTTCTTATACACACCTAGGCACAAGTGAAATCAACTCTTAGTGAGCTATTTGTGCCTGTGGTTGTTTTGTAAATGTATGAATGATAACTAGTAATGTTGGCTTTTCATAAGACTACAGAACAACTTGTAACTGGCTGTGTGTACATTTTACACAAAGCAGATTGGGGTTTTATTTTCGTTTAGAAACTAGGAAATGACATGGTGGTCGACTTAGGAGTTATTTTTGTCTTGAGAGTTTACTGTCACACCTAATTCGAATTTCACCCTAATGTATAATTGGGGTGGCTGGGGGAGAGAATTCCAGCTGTTTTTGATCTATGTCAATTCCTCAATTAATGTTGGTACATAGATTTCTAAAAGATAGTGGATAAAGACTGAGGCCTAACTTGACCTAATGCCTTTTCCAGACAGAGCCTTTTGTTCATGTAGTAGTTGTGGCATCTAGAATGATTACGCATTTAGGAGTCCGTGTTGGGGGGTGTAGGGGGGGTGACGAGAGAGGGAAACAGACAAAGAGCAGCAGGGTGCCTTTCCCCCCCTCCCTAAGTGGCTTATTTCATAGCTTATTTTTAGTAGAAGATGAAGAAAGGCAAAGAAGCATTGGCTTCTGTTCTTTCTCCACCTTCCCTCTTGCTGACAAAAGAAAGCAGGGCTCTTGAAAATTGCAGCTCTCTGAGACGGGAGGGTAGCAGTTCTGATTTGAAAGCTGGAGGTCATCTCTGCTTCGAGTTTATTTTCTGGTTGAATGTAATTTAGAAGTTGAAGATTTCAGATTTCATCTTGTGTGTGTATTTGTGTGTATTGTGGAGGTGAGAGATTTTATGGCCTCCTTCCTCAGTTGAATTCACTTCAGTTAGGCCCAAGTGGAGTTTACAGTTTTGGGGTAAGGTATACTTAGTTAAAAAGATTTAAGAGCAAATTCCCCAGCTTCTTGCTAAGATGAGTACCATTGCATGTCAGTGCTGAGGGTTAAAAATGAAAGACGGTGGTGAGGAAATGGGAAGGTCTGAAGGAATGTCTGGTACTTCTTGCCTCTCCTTGTCCCTCGATGATTTCTTTGGTGTAGAGTCTCCTGTTCAGCCCATTCCTGGCTGTCTTCTGGGCGTAATTATACCACAAGGATTTACAGCCTGGCAGGGACCCGTAGTAGGAAAGTAGCGGTGTGGGGGCAGGGACAGATGAGGATGTGTATGTAACTAATCGGTCACTGCTTTCCATACCTTGCTGGATACCGTCTCTCCTTGGAGTCGGTGATACTTCTTTGTGACTGGTTGGTAGGAGGGTAGCTGACTCCCAAGTTATGCAGGGAGTGAGTGTTTTGCACCAATGCACTTAATCTGCTGGGCGATTATGTTCTGAAACTCTGACTCATTCATTGTTTCTTTTCTGATCCTCAGCTGAGGGTTGTGCAAACCTCCCCAGGAGCCTAGAAACTGATTTACATGACTTTTGGGTGCTGTGGAATCTATGCACATGTCCTTAGCCTAGGTGCTGCGAAACGGTCTTGGGTTGTGCAGCCATTTGCTTGCCGGAGTCGGGGAGATTGCCAGCCCTGAGAGCAACAGGATCACCAACCTTTTAGGTTTCCATCGGCAACCACCGATTATTTAGATTCTCTGGGAACTGGGACTCTGGTGACCTTAAGCGTGATTTGCCCTAAAGGAATAGTGGTTGAAGTTCTCCCTGTGGAGGAACAAACAGCTCAGGTTACATGGGCTTCCTTGTTGGTGGGGGTGACTGTCTCGCCCTGTTGCACAGCCCTGGTGAGCCTTTTATCTGTGAACCAGTGCCCCTGCTGAAGGCTAGAGCTGCTTGTTTTGGAAAAGCGTATGCAGGCAAAAGGCCGCAGGCACAGCTCCTTGCAGCTCATTGGCTGCTCTGTTACTACCCGGAAAAGGAGGAGGGGTGGAGCTACCAAACAGCTGATGGGAGTGTGTGACAAGAGTGTGTTTACATACAAAAGAGGTGGGGGCTGGGGACGCCTTGTGAGCTGCTGACTGGACCAAGTGGATTTTCAAGAAACGTTCAGAAAATTAAACCAGAGAACTGAGTCATAATCATGGGGACTCGGAAATTTAAGTCTACTGTGAGTTTTCAAAGATTGTCTTTTCCAGAAGGATCTCAGTAACAAAACAGGATATGCCATTTACATGTCCTCAAGCCCAGGGTTTAAAGGTGTGGTGGAAATGGGGAATGGGCGCTGCAGATCTGGGGGGGGCTGGGGGTGTTTACAGAGAGTCTGGTGCTGCTGTGGCTCCAGAACTTTGCTGTAACAAGTTCAAGCCCTTAGCTGTTTGTGGACCCTCCTCGTGTTTCTGCGTGGGGGCGTTAGTGAAGTTGGTGTTGTAGACATGAGGATGGCGGATGGCGTTAGTTTTTAAGTTGTTGTTTTAACCCAGGAAGGACTGTTGTGTCAGGTCAGCTCTGTATGTTATCATCTGTTTTTTGAATAGTTTTTATTTTCAAAATTGATTTCTCTCTCTCTTTTTTTTTTGGCCAGGGGTGGCCTCTCCTACCTTTAATCCCAATAATTAGGAGGCAAACGCAGGTGAATCTCTGTAAGTTCAAGGACAGCCAGGACTGCATACAGACTAGATCAACAACAAAACCTGATTTTTTTTTTTCCTTAAGAAATTGGAAAATTAAGTAATTTTATGTGATGGAGCTGCGTATATGTACACACACACCTGAATGCTCTTTTCTTTTTTAATGTATGCATTAAGACAAAAGCAAACATGGAAATGTGGACTGACTTTAACTTTGGTGTTTGGCTGTTAGTCAGCAGTTATTCTGTTCTCAGTGAGTTGTCGTTACTGTTTAATTTGTGTTCAAAGTGTGGGCAATCTTTTAACCATCCCAGTGTCCATCAGCAATCTGTGGTTGGCCTCTCATTTCCTGTGGCCGCTCAGCGAGTTGATGAGATGAAAGAACAATTTTATAGTCTTAAAGCGAAAAGTTAGAGATTTGGCATCTCCCAGTATTTCGAATTCATATTCCCTGACTAGATTTTGGTGGCAAATAGATGATTATAGCATTTATTTTGGTAAACCTGTTTGAAAGTTTTGCAATGAAGTTGTAGGAAATTGCAAACAGGCCTAAAAATTCAGCTTTTAGGAGAGAAAAATGTTGTGTAGGTGTGAGCTGTAAGATACCCTTTTCTGTGTGCATGCATTAAGGTGGCCTAGGTTTGTTGGTTTGGGCTGAGTTGTGACATACCCGGGACTTGACTGGTGTTTATACAGACAAGCCGTTGGTATCTTGTTCGGAGTTAACAGATTGATGGTTCTGAGAACCATTGGATTTTTTAGACATGCAATTCAGATCTTATAGTGCTTACAATGTAGTAGCTTTTTAGCTGGAGACCCAGAGAATCTGTGTTTTAATAAAATACTTTAATGAAAGACTTAGTTGGGTTTTGAAAGTGTTATAATAAAGTAATTGAGGAAAATATAGGTTACAAAAAGGGAAAGAAAACAGCCACTCATAATCTTATCCCTTAAATAATAGTTTTCAAACTTGAGTGTGATCTTAATTACTTGGAGGGTTTGTTAAAATGGGTTCTGGATCTCACCTCTGGACTTCCTGCTTCAGAAGGTCTAGAGTGGAGTCTGGGAATGAGAGGAGCTGATGCTCCAGGGCCTGTGGCTGAGAAATCACCCTTAAATGCTAGCATGGTGTTTTCTGAAGGTGCTTTTCTTCTTTCAGGATTTATTGTTCTCAGTATCGGGGCCATATATGTGTCTGCTCTTTTCTGATTAATATTTGCGTAGCAGCTTTTCCCCTGTTAGAAACACTGGAAATAGCTGGTGTAGTGATGGACACCTGTAATCCCGGAGTTCAGCTACAAAGGCAAGTGGAGCTTATCACCATACAGCCAGCCTGGGCCTATAGTGTCTCAATGTCAACCCGCCCTTAAACAAAAGACAAGCAGTGTGAGAGACAGTGGAGTGGCAGGGCTCGCCCAGCACACCCGGCTACTGTGTGTGATCTAGAACCGTCCCCCAAAGGGACGAGCAGGCACAGTCCACAGCTTCTGTGTGGCGCCATCTCACTCACAGTGGTCCTTTTTTATGTGTTTGTTATTTTTGGGACAGTGTCTTACTGTGTAGTTCTAGATAGCCGAAACTTGTTGTTATAGACAGGCTAGCTGCCTCCTGAATGCTTTGTACCTGTGAGGGTGGTGGTTGTTGTTTTGTTGGGTTTGGTTTGGTTTTTCAAGACAGGGTTTCTCTGTTTTAACTTTGGTTGTCCTAGAACTCACAGAGATCCTCCTGCCTCTGCCTCCCAAGTGATGGGATTAAAAGCCTGTGCCTCCACCGTCCAGATGTACCATTGACTTTTAAAGACCACTTTTCAGCTGGGCATAGTGGCACACACCTTTAATCCCAGCACTCAAGAGACAGAGGCAGACTGTGAGTTCACTGTGAGTTCAAGGCCAGCCTGGTCTACAGAGTGAGTTCCGGGACAGCCAGGGCTAAACAGAAACCTTGTCAGGGGTTGGAGGAGGGGAAGGATATTACTTTTCCTGGGCTTGGTAGTGCTTACCTTTAATCCCAGTACTCAGTGGATCTCTGAGTTTGAGGCCAGCTTTTTCCTAAGAGAAAATTCCAAGCTAGCCAGGGCTACATAGTGAGACAAACCTCCCCCGGAAAACATGTGTATGTATATATGTTAGAAGACAACTTTTGGAAGTTTGTTCTTGACACCATTTGGGTTCTGGGATTTGAATTCAGATCACTAGCTTTGGTGGCAAACACCTTTACCTGATAAGCCATCTTATCAGTTCTCAGGAGTTTTTACAAATGTGTGTGTATGTGTATATACACATACACATTATAGTATAATTATATATGTATATATAATACACAATATATATAGTATGTGTACACATGTGTTGTATGCATGCATGTATGTATGTGCAGTGCATGCATGCTTGGTTCCCTCAGAGTCAACAAGAGGACTAGATCCCATGGAACTGGAGTTACGGGTGACTGCGAGCTGCTGTATGGTACTTGGAATAGAACCTGGGACCTCTGCAAAAGCACCAAGTGCTTAGAACCTCCGAGCCATCTCTGTAGCCCTTGGTTTTTGACACACGTGGTCTTGCTGTGTAGCTTGTGGATGACCTCTAGATGGAGATTTAGTTACCTCTGATCCTGAGTGCGAGGAACCTACCTGTTTAAAGTGATAGATTCGGTAAGTTTTAGTGCTGTCTTACGTGTCATCTATGAAGCTTGTCCTCACGATCACGATGAAGCACATCGGGGGCAGGATCTCACATAGCCCAGATAGCCTTGAACTCTGGCACTCCTGCTTCCACTGCCCAAGTGCCCCAAATTTCTTACATTAATTTGTAGTGGTTTCCTCTCTCTTGACCTCTGGTCACTGTGCTTGGGTGATTTTCTATTTTCTAGAGTTATATACAAATGGAATCATAAAGTATGTTGTGCCCCTTTTACGTGTATTCCTTCACTGTCATAAATGTGAAGTTCATTGTATATTCTTAGGCCACTGAGAGGTATTCCATTGTTCGGATGTGCTGTCTTTACTTCCTGTGTGTGTACAGAACTGGGCTCAGGGCCTCGGGTGTGCTCAGCCAGCCCTGTAACACCATGCTGCTCTCAAGGCCTTTTTGTTTTTGAGATATTTAGATACTTTTAATTTTTTTTTTAAAGAGGTCTTTTTTTAAAAACAATTTATTTTTACTTTATGTGCATTGCTGTTTTCCCTGCATGTGTGTCTGTGGTGGTGTCAGACTCACTGTAGCTGTAGTCACATCTGTGAGCTGCCTTCTGGGTGCTGGGAACGAACCCAGGTCCTCCAGAAGAGCAGTCAGTGCGCTCAAGCACTGAGCCATCTCTCTGGTCCCTTATTGTTTTTAGTTGTGTGTGTGTGTATGTGTGTGTATGTATGTGTATGTGTGTGTGTGTATGTATGTGTGTGTGTGTGTATGTGTGTATCTGTGTGTATGTGTGTGTATGTATGTGTGTGTATGTGTGTGTATCTGTGTGCTGTGTGTATGTGTTTATGTGTGTATCTGTGTGTGAGTGTGTGTGCATGTGTGTGTGTATGTGTGTGTGTGTATATGTGTCTGTGTATGTGTGTGCTGTGTGTATGCGTGTGTGTGTGTCTGTGTATCTGTGTGTGCTCTGTGTGTGTGTGTATGTGTGTGAGTGTGTGTGTGTGTGTGTATGTGTGTCTGTGTGTGTGTATATGTGTCTGTGTATCTGTGTGTGCTGTGTGTATGCGTGTGTGTGTGTCTGTGTATCTGTGTGTGCTCTGTGTGTGTATATATATGTGTGTGTGAGTGTGTGTGTGTCTGTGTATCTGTGTGTGTCTGTGTATCTGTGTGCTGTATGTGTGTGTGTATCTGTATGTGCTGTATGTATGTGTGTATATGTGAATGTGTGTGTGTATGTGTGTGTGCTGTGTGTGTGTGTGTAGGTGTGTGTAGGACCATATTGGTATCAGTTCTCTCTCACCATGTGAGCCCTGGGAATTGAACTCAGGTCGTCAGTCTTGGTTGGCACGTGCCTTTACCTTGGCAGCCCTTTCTATTTCAAATTTTGAGACAGTTTCACGAAATTATCCAGTCTGGTCTTAAACTTGTTCTGTAGCCTAGGCAGGCCTTGAATTTAAGATCTTTCTGCCTCAGTTTACCAAGCTGTGATTATAGGCATGCCCTATATAAGAATTTACATCTTGGTGCGTGGGCTGTTTGGGTTAGCTCTGCTCCCAAGTAGCTGTGAACACTGGTGTGTGTGCGCTTTCTTTGGACTAAGCAGTACTGCGCCATGTGGTAGGTGTGTGGCTCACTTTGCTTGAACAAGGGTTCAGTGTGCAGCCCAGGCCAGCCTTGACTTCACCCTGCCCTCTGCTTCAGCCTTCCTAGTTCTGGGCTAAAAAGGTCGTGGCGGCTTGAAAGGTTTTGTGTCTTACCTTTTTTTTGTTTTTTGTTTTCAGGACAGGGTGTCTCTGTTGTAACTCCAGCTGTCCTGAAACTCACGCTGTAGACCAGGCTGGCCTCACGAACTCAGAGACTCTCCTGCCTCTGCCTCCTGAGCGCTGGGATTAAAGGCACACACCACCACTGCCTGGCTTGTGTTTTACTTTTTAGAAGATAATTTGAATATAACTTTTACTAATGACAGTCTCTATTTCATACACAAGTAAAACTCTGATGGTAAGCTTTTGTTTTAGTTAGTGTTTAAAGGACTCACATTAAATAACACCCCCTAGAGTACTGATTCCTAGCCCCACTCTGTCAGAGCTGGCCTTAGCAGTAAGGCTCAGCAGATGGCTTGAGGTAAAGTTTGTGAGAATCAGTTCTGATCCTTAGAATCAAATAAAAGCTGATGCTGTAGCTTGAGTCTGTAGTCCCTGTGCCCTGAACAGGATAGGAGGTGAGCACAGGAGGATCCTGGAAGCTTGTAGGCCAGTTAGCCTGGTGTGCGCCCGGTGTACAACACCCTGTCTCAAACGAGGTAGAAGGCAAGGACCAATACCTGAGGTGGTCCTCTGGCCTCCACACACATGTGAACATGCACACATGAACACACACACACATACGTATACACCGCACACACACATACATACACACTGCACACATGAACACACACACATACACACTGCACACATGAACATGAACATGCATACACACTGCACAGATGAATATGCACATATATACATACACACTGCACACATGAACATGCACACACATACACATTGCACACATGAACATACACACACATGAACGCACACTACACACACATGAACATGCACACTGCACACATGAACATGCACGCACACTGCACACATACACATTGCACACACATGAACATGCACACTGCACACATATACACCACACACATACACACACTGTACACACATGAACATGCACACACATGAATAAACACTGCATACACATACACACATAAAGATTGAGAAAAGGAAGTCAGTGAATTAAATGTTCAGTTTGAAGTATTTTGTGGCCCCTTATGAATTAGTCATCGCTCACTTTTGCACTTGTTATAAGACCATCACTTTACAAAGGTCAGTATGCATTTTGCTAACGATACTTGTTTTTGTGAAGTGTTGATAATAAAATGTAAAGTTTCCGTAGTACCTTCATGAAGGTTACAACAATTGGCTAATGTTTGCATGAAACTCTGGTACCTGTACTGTGACTTTCAAGTCGACTAAACTCAGAAGAGCTGACAGCAGTTCATGACAGAGTTAACGATATCCTTAATCCGCTCTTCAGAAGCAGTGACTGGTAGAGTTTAAGAGTGTGGTAACACGTTGCTGCCGCTGATGTGTACGAAGATGCCATCACTGTGGATGAGCACAATGAATTACTGTTACTCTGTGTACTAACTTAAAAGTTATTAAAGTGAATTTTCGTTTGTATGATGGCGTACGGTACAACCCCAGCACTTGGAAAACTAAGGCAGGAGGGGCAGGAGTTCAGCCAGCTTGGGCTGTCCATAGCAAGACCCTGTCTCCAAAAAAGAAGAAAAGACACATAACAAGACATCACTTTGTGATATTATTGTTACTTTTTTCTGACAAATTACAAACAGTGTTTGTGTGTGGTCTTTACATGTTTGTTGTTTTAACAGACCTCATTAATGACAGCTTAGGCTGGAGTCAGTGACAGCATATTGCGTGAGGAGACTTGTTTTAGTGCTTGGTGTGGTGCCTTGAGCATTACGGTAGCACGTATTTTCTGTCAGGAAGATTGGACTCGAGTGCGTTGTGGAAACCTTTGCAAACAGAGGCTGCTCATGCTTCTGTGAGACCGGCGCCTCCGCGGTTCTACGCAGGATCCCAGGTGAGCAGTTGTCGTTTTGAGACAGGGTCTCGCTGTAGCACTGGATGACCTGGAACTCAGAAATCTACCTGGCTCTGCTTCCCAAAGTGCTGAATTGTCTTGTGTTTATGGGCAAGTGCTGTGGTTATTGTAAATTCTTTCTAGTATCAAACCAGATACTTGAGAAACATGGCTACTTGTTTGCAGACTAGTTCCTTTTTTAAAAAATCTTTATTGTTTTTCTGAGACAGGGTTTCTCTGTTGTAGCTCTGGCTGTCCTGGAACTCACTCTGTAGACCAGGCTGGCCTCGAACTCACAGAGACCCTCCTGCCTCTGTATCCCAAGTGCTGGGATTAAAGGCGTGCGCCAACACTGCCCAGCTTGGTTTTGTTTTTCAGTCATAATGGTCATCTCTCGCGTGCCCTTAGGTTTGCATGGCTGTAGGTTCTCACAGCTGTGAACTGATAATTGGTCAGATCACTCACTAATCCACAGAAGGTAAATTCACTCAGAAATCATCCCACAATGCAGACTTTGGACAGTCTATATTATAAATTAAATTTATATTAAAGTGGATGGACAGGAAAATGAGTCATTTTATGACAGGAGTTTTAGCTTTAAATTGGTAGTAGTATTGCTTTTAAGTATACTTAGTGCACATATATGTGGAAATGTTATTGTTCCTGTTTATCAGAAGGTGGAAGTATAAAGTTATGTGAATTCATAGCATGTGTACTCTATTTTGCATGTATATGTGTTTGCTACATGTATGTGTGTGACATGTGTGCCTGGGACCTGTCAAAGAAGGTGTTGGATTAAAAACTGAAGTTATAAATGGTTGTTGGCCCCCATATGGGAACTGAGACTTGAACCCAGGTCCTCTGGAACAGCAGCAGGTGCTGTTAACCACTGTACTATTTGTCTGGCCCCTATTTTATTTCTTTTTGAGTCAGGGTTTCACTATATAACCGTCTGGCCTGGAACTCGTCTATGTAGACAAGGCTGGCCCTGAGCTCAGAGTGTAATGCTCTGCCTCAAGCACTGGGATTAAAGGCTTGTGCCACCACTCCTAGCTCTTTTTTCTTCCAATTTATGTATATGTGTGGTTTGCCTGCACATGTGTCTGTACCACAAACTTGCAGCCCCCATAGAGGCCAGAAGATGGGGTTGGATCCCCTGGATCTGGAGTTCACACAGTTGAGCTGCCGTGTGTGTGCAGAGATTTAAACCTGGTCCTCTGAAGAGCAGTGAGTGCTCTTAACTGTGAGCCATCGCTTCCTCCCACTTGATTCTAGATTGACTGTGTTTGTGTGTGCATTTGGTGTGCCCACCCTGGAAGTGGGTGTGTGCGGGCCATGCTGAGTGTGTGCAGGACAGAGGACAGCCTGGGGGTTGGTGCTCTCCTCCACCAGGTAGGACCTGGGGATGAACTCGGGTCACTTGGCAGCAAGCATCTTTACCTGCTGAGCCATCTTGCTAACCCACTCAGATCATTTTCTTTGAGAAGTAGTTTGGTCTATTTTACTTTATTTGTCCATTTTACTGCAATTTGGCAATGCCATGTCGAACTTGAACTTTACTAACAGAATATAGTAGTTTACATCCTTGGCATCTGTCTGGAGAGAAATAGCAGGTAAACCTTAAGTACATCAGTTGAATAGAACTTGGCACCTTAATTTTGGTGTGCATTGTTAAAACAGTTTTGAGACTTGAGACAGTCTAATCCTGGTCTGGAACTGTGTGGTTCAGACTAGCTTCTAACTTCAGTGAGCCTCAACCATCTGAGTGCTTGGATCACAAATGTGAGCTACTCTACAGGCGGCGGCTGCTGGTGCTGGTGCTGCTGCTGGTATTGCTGGTGGTGGTGGTGCTGCTGCTGGTGCTGCTGCTGCTGGTGCTGCTGGTGGTGGTGCTGCTGCTGCTGGTGGTGGTGCTGCTGCTGCTGCTGCTGCTGCTGCTGCTGGTGCTGGTATTGCTGTATTGCTGGTGGTGGTGCTGCTGCTGCTGCTGGTGCTGCTGCTGTGGTGGTGCTGCTGCTGCTGGTGGTGGTGCTGGTGCTGGTGCTGCTGCTGCTTACTTTTATTCTTACTAGCATTTTGAGGGAGAGTCTCACTTTAGCCCAGACTGATGTGGAACTTGTTCCATGTGCTGGGCTGCCCTTGACGTCACGTATTCTCCTCCAGCCTTTCAAAGCGCTGAGATTTACGGGTTCAAGTCCACTTGGATTGTTATTCCTTAGAGGTTTTTGTCTAATTGTTGAAAAATTTAAGCTAATCTTATAGTTTGATTCATGTGTTTTGAGATTCAGAAGGTGAAGAAGACCTGTTTTCTCTAGCTTTTCAACAAAGGAGGTGTTGAGATCTCTGATGCCTACCTAGTACCATAGGGAGCAAGGCCGAGGTTGCAGTTTAGCGGTACACTGTTTGCCTGGCGTCTTCAGGGCCTGTGGTGCTTAGCATTACAAGTAAAATCCACTGTTTGCTTGTCTCTTCTCTCCTCTCCCAGGGTGTCTGTGATAAGCAACTGTTCTTCCACAAGCTGCCCCAGCCCTTATGCTCCATTATTTTAGTGACCTGATGTAATTTACTGAAGCCTTTGAACTAGTTTATGTTCATTTAAAGGCATGGATGTCTTTCTGTTTGCTTAATGAGAAGTGGAATTAGAAAATCTATTTTTTTAATAGAAACAAATTGGTATGTGACTTGTATGCTTTTAAATAGGGCCTATTTCGCGGCTGAGTGAGTTGGATAAAACGCAGTGGTTTCACTCTGCCAGTTCTGGCTTATGTTTTCAATGTCATGCAAATGTTTGTCAGCTCTGATGAAGTTCTGATGAAATCTGGTCAAAGTCAGTTTTAGCAGCTAACTATACTCACATAGTTAAGCATGCTTTTATACTTGGGGAAACCTGGATTGTATGTAAGAGCAATATGACACACACTGGTCCTTTCTGCAAGTAAGAGTTTTTTTTAAGTGGAAATTAATAATTATGTCCTCTAAGCAATGCTGTTTTGGCCTTCAGCAGCAGTTTAAGGGAGTGCTTACGTTTGGATCTATGGCTTCATATTAGTGAAGTAAACCCTGCCAATTTGTTGTCCTTGAGACAGCCTGTCTGGCCTGAAACTATAGAACAGGCTCACTCTGAACACACAGAATTCTTTCCCCTGAGTCTCCTGACGGATGGGGTGGTAGGTCTGTCTCAGCACTTCTGGCTTTATAGATAGGTTACTTTATGTGGTCCAGGCTAGCCTTGAACTTGCGATCTCCTGCCTCAGTTGTCAGGTGTTAAGATTACAGGTATATGCCACTATGCTTTTTGTCCCTCTTAGTGGGTTTGAAACAGAAGTTACACTTCGTTTTTTAATCAGAGCAAATTGTTACTGCTTTTAGATAAAGATGGGATATAAAGAAAAGAATGTGACCTAAGAATACAACTTTGGGGGATTTGCTCATCCATTTTCATTTTTCCAGTTTACCTGCTTTTAGATAATAAAGTATGAAAAGGACAAATTTGGAATAGGTTACAAAAACATACAAAGCTATATAACTTGAATTCTTTAATTGTAGAGTGAGACTGGTTAAGGGACTGGGTGGGTACTGACAGTGCCGTTACATTTCTGTATGTAGTATTTTGTTTGTTTTTTCGAGACAGAGTTTCTCTGTTGTAGCTCTGGCTGTCCTGGAACTCTCTCTGTAGGCCAGGCTGGCCTCGAACTCACAGAGATCCGCCTGCCTCTGCCTCCCGAGTGCTGGGATTAAAGGCGTGCCACTGCCCGGCTTCTGTATATGTTCTTGTTAACTAGTTACATAATTAGCCCTAAGAGAGAAGAATATAATTCTCCTGCGGATTTTAGTGGTGCCTCGTTATTTTGATCCATAGACAGTATCTTAAAGGTGCTTTTATTTTCTATTTTGATTGCTTTTTTTTTAAATTTTAAAGCAATTACACTTGTAGTTTTAGTCAAACTCCTGATTTGAAATGTAGCTCAGAGTTTTAATCAGAGATTATTATGACGTAGTTAGCTAGGTAGGGTTTCGCCTTTCTGTTGCTCTGGTAGGTTTCTCCTGTGTTGCCGGCTCAGCTCTGTAACGCTGTTGCCTCAGCCTGCTGAGTAGCTGGTGCTGGGTGCGCACCACAGAGCCTAGTGTTTGTTTCTGGTGTTTTGTTTTGTTTTTGGGTTTTTTTGTGTTTTGTTTTGTTGTTGACTTCAAAATTTTTAATTGAAGTTACTCCTAAATGAAAAAAACTTTAATAGCTTTGGGTATTTTCTTTTTATTTTGCTGATTTTTTTTTGTTTGTTTGTTTTCCTCCTTCCCTGGAAGTGGTTTTGTTACGTGATGAAAGTCTTAATGTATATGCATTATTGAGCAGACAGTATTTGTTATTGAAGCTATTGGATAAGTGAAGCTGTTGGAAAAGCAATACTAAGATACTAAAATGTGGGATCCACTTGATTGCTTGTCTAACAAGCTAAAAGTTTATCTCTGCGGGCTTGAAGGGGTGAAATGCAATGTCGTGGCAACATTTTATAGTATTTACATTATATTTATATATTTGTATAATACATTTATGTTATATATTATATTATCTGAGACTGAAGACAGCTCAGAACTTACCCTTAAGGACACCTGTGTTTCTGTGCAGTCTGTGGGTCAGACTGTAACCAGCAGCTCATTGGCTCAGTAACTCTGCTGGTGTATTTTTAGACCTTCGCATTTAAAAATACAAGCACCTGGCTGTCACATAGGTGCTAAGTGTCAGCTCTGTGACATTTTAGTCCTCCTTGTTGGCTTGTTGACTCTGGGCTGGCGTTCAGCTTCTTTTGAGCCTCTGCTTCCTCTCCTCACCTTAGATTTAAGTGCTCTCGGGCCACTTCAGTAAACAGACCTAGTACTTTTTTTCCTGTAGCCTAGGCTGTCTTAGAACTTAACTGTGTAGACACCTTATGTCTATATAGAATACACAGACTTTTAAAGCTCATGATGATCTGCCTGCCTTAACCTCCTGAGTGCTGTATTACAGGCATGTGCCGCCGTGCCTGGCAAAAGTGTTAACTCTTAAAAGAAGCATATAAAATGTGGAAGTACTACCTTGTAAAACATATTTATATATGTTTTTAATTTCTGATGTTTTACTTTGTTGCTGTTGTAGTTTGAGATAAGGTTTCTTGAAGCCCAAGCTGGCCTGGGACTCTGTAGATGAGGTTAGCCTTGAACATCAGGGTCTCTTGCTTCTGCCTCCCAAGTGCTGAGCGGACCGAGCCACCAAGCCTGCCCTTGAACTCAGCATTCTTCTGCCTTAGCTTCCTGAGTGCTGAGATTATAGGTGTGTATCAGCATATCTGGTATAAATTATAATAACTGCTCCAGGTTTATTTTTGTGCTTCAAAAAACTCTTAGTCTAGCAAGTAACTAAATTTTATAATGTTGATCCATCCAATCTTTAATTTTATTTTTATTTCCAAATCTTTATTGTATATTACAGTATTTTACATAGTGATATATATATATATATGTATATTGTGTGTGTGTGTGTGTGTGTGTATGTATGTGTATGTATGGGTGTTTTCTTGCGTGTATATTTGTGTACCCTGTACATGCAGTGCCTGCAGAGGCCAGAAGAGGGCATCGGATCTTCTGGTACTGGAGATACAGATGGTCGTGAACTACCATGTGGGTGCTGGGAATTGAACCTAGGTCCTCTGCAACACCAACAAGTGCTTAGTAGTAATGTTAGCTCACCATTTGCCCTTGCTGCTGTGTTGACATTTATCTGAGGCTGTAAGACCAATGGCAGGGAAAATGGTCCCTTGGTGTGCCCAGACCATGTTAGCAGCTGTGCACTTCACACCGTGTTCTGCTGGGCCTGGTGTACTGGTTGGTGTGCAGTCAACAGCGCTCAGGTGAGACAGGTGGGTCTGTGTTCCCGTTGGTCTACAGCCTGTCTCTCCCCAGCCTCCCGTTCACAGCTGAGGATAGCCCAGTGGTAGAGCACTGCTGACATGCATAATGCCTTAGGTTTAACCCCTCTACGGATAAATGGAAAAAGAGTGCTTCCCTGTAAGCATGCCCTTGATGAGGAAGGGGTTAAAGTCGGCTCAGCAGTTAAGAGCTCTGGCTGCTCTTCCAGGGACCCGGGTTAGGTTTCCAGCACCTACAGGGCAGCTCAAAACTACCTACAACCCCATCCCGGGGCATCCGCCCTCTTCCTGCCTCTGGGTGTTTGAGTTTCCATCCAAACTGGCTACTTTTGGGGAATGCCATTTGTATTGAAAGTGACTGACAAACTGGTTATTTAGACTTAGGTATTTGTCAGTATTCTCTCAAAAATGAATTAGGTAAGCCTTTATTTCTAGGGAATCTAATAGCATATGTTCCTAGTGATAAAATCAGAACTTTGAAGATCATGCACCTTGTAGTTTTCTAATACATTTCTGACAGTGTTTTGATATTTATTGTGTGAAGGAATATGTCTGTATTAGGAAGATAAATCAGTGAACCACATTCTTTTTTTTAAGACAGGGTTTACCTGTTTGCCCCTGGCTATCCTTGCTTGTTCTGAACTTGCTCTGTAGACCAGGCTGGCCTCAAACTCACAATGATCCTCCTGCCTCTGCCTCTGCCTCCTGAGATTAAAGGCATGTGCCACCACCACCAGGTTCAGTGAACCATTTTCAAAATGCCTAGTGCATGATAAGAAATCAGGCTTGGGTAAAAGACTTACTTAAAGAAGGGCAGACCACTTGGTTTTATTATGAACATGAAAACTTTACTGGTAGAATTCAGATTGCATATTACATTTAGCCTCTGGGAGATTCCTACTTGTCCATGAACCATGTCCAGAAATACCTGAAAAATATTATTATTAATATTTTTGGCTACATTCAAAACCTATTTTGCCAGATTGATTGCAGAAGCATAGATGAGAATCCAGCCTTCTTCTATGAGCTAGACACTAAAGAGAAAATGCATTGATATCTTCAGTAAGTCAAAAGGAAGCTGTTGATAGATGTAATCCACATACAGAGAGCTCTTAGAGGTCCTTACAAGACAAGGAATCCC
Organism: Cricetomys ansorgei; assembly: GCA_026225945.1. Taxonomy (NCBI): domain Eukaryota; kingdom Metazoa; phylum Chordata; class Mammalia; order Rodentia; family Nesomyidae; genus Cricetomys; species Cricetomys ansorgei. Next base: position 2,013,288 of record JAMJFZ010004240.1, on the reverse strand, counting down.
ATATCCCAGGCTGCCTCAAACTTACTATGCAGCTGAGGATGACTTTCTGATCCTCCTGCCTTCACTTCCCTGGTGCTGTGGGATTGCAGAAGGCATCACCGTGGCTTGTTTGTGTGGTGCTGGGGTCTAAGCAAAGACAGGGCCAACTGCGCTGTCTGTAGTCTAACTTGGTGTGTGTGAGAGTGCGCGCGCGAGCTCCTGTTGTGTTTGTGAGCACATGGGTAGCACAGCACAAGTATGGAGGTCAGAGGACAACTTTTGGGAGTCAGTTCTCTCTTTCCATCATGGGTTCCAGAGATTAGACTCAGGTTGTCAGGCGCCTGCTCAGCCATCTCTCCAACCATCTTTTTAAGACACGTCCCTCCCTGAATCTGGAGCTCATTGATTTGTGAGGTCCTGGATCTGCCTGTCTCTGCCTCCCCAGAGCTGGGATGCACTCCTGGCACCATGTACGTAATAGATGCAGGCAAAACATTCATGCACATAAACTAAGTGAGTCTGTAAAGTTTGAAGTGTAAGTGCTGAGACCACAAAGTTGTGAGACTAATGTGTGTTGGAAGAGAAGTTGTCACTGTGACAATGTCTGGGGCGCACTTTAATTGTATCCAGCACAGCGCCAGGCAGATTAGTAGGTTCTTTATAAAATGTATGAGTCATATTGAACTTAATTACACAGCAAGTCGTGAAAATACACATTGAGCCCAGAGGGAAAATTGGTGTGTGAAGATGGCGAGCAGTTTTCTGTTAGTAAACAATGTCAGGCTTACATCACATTTTCTAAATTCTGAGACAGTTTTTCCGCATCTCAGCATCATTGAAATTGAGATGTCTTAAAATCGGTGGTGAGTCATTTAATGCAGCTCTTTTCTTCTCTGGTGTGTCATAACATGATGATGTGCTGTGTGTGTGGTGGGTATGGCAGCATCTTGTGTTGCGAGAAGCATGGGATTGCTTTGGTGTCTAAGACAGGGCTTCTGCTGCATTAGATGTTCTTAGCAGGCGTTGTATTGGCTCTGGGCAGCTGCGAGTGTTCCCATTGTTGGGTGTTCCACTTCCTAAATAGTTATTCGGAGTCAGAAGACCAGACTGAGTGTCTGAGGAGCGGGGCATGCCGGCCCACACCTCTAACCTCTACTCTGAAGACTGAGATGGGGTGGGGTGGTGGTCAGGAGTGCAGGCTTGCTAGGGCTGTGTAGTGAGTACGGTTGACACTGTAGCTGAGTGGCAGAGTGCTTTCCTAGCATGCAAGAAGCCTTGAGTTTGATTCCTGAACTGCACAAATAGCATACCTTGTAAAATTTATGTAAACCTTGGTTTTTATATGCAAATCTGTTTGCTTTTCTGTTCAGTCCTGTCACTGATGTTCTCGACACCCACCCCTCCCCCTTTTTTGAGACAGGGTCCTACTGTGCTCTGGCTGGCCTTGAATTCAGAGATCCGTCTGCCTGTCTGACTCTTAGTGCTTGGATGAAAGGCATGTTCCCGCCTACTTATTTAGATGTGGTTTTCCTCTGTAGCCCAGTCTGGCCTTGAACTGTTGGTCCTCCCACTTTCCGTAAAGAATGCTGGGATATAGGTGGGTGTGGCTCCACATGGTGTATAGTTACTTTTCCATTTCCATGACCAGATCTGTGATGTGATGACAGTTTAAGGGAGTGGAGGCTAACCTCTACTGCAGGAGTCCTGAGTACTACAGCTGCTTGCTTCTGTTTAGTGAACCAGGAAGCAAGAGAGGACTCGACACAGGGCCTAGCTGGAAACCTCAAGGCCTGCTCAGTGACATGCTTCCTCTAGGTAGGCCTCACCTCCTAAGTTTCACAGCTTCCTAAAACAACACCACCAGCTCGGGAACACATTTGTATTTGTTTTTTGTTTGTTTTGGTTTTTTATTTTTCAAGACAGGGCTTCTCTGTCGTAACTCTGGCTGTCTTGGAATTTACTCTCTAGACAAGGCTGGCCTTGAACTCAGAGATCCACTTTCCTCTGCTTCCCTCATGCTGGGATTAAAGGCATGTACCACTATTGCCGGCAGGACCAAGTTTTTAAAACGTGAGCTTGTGAGGGACATTTCACATTCAGACCATAATATCTGCATCCTTTCTCTTCCTCAGACCCCTTAGTTATGTGCGTTTAAGATGACTCACCCAGCCAATGCCGCTAACTCCAGCACTCGGGAGACTGAAGGAGTATAGGGAGTAAAAGGGCAGCCTGGATTATTACAAGACTTTGTTACAAAACCGAAAAGATGACCCAGGCACAGTGACCCTTGCTTGTAGTCCCTGTTCCTCAGGAGGATTGGGATTGGGGGAGGTGGAGATCACTTTGACCCCACGTGTTCCAGTCTGGGTTGTATGGTAAGTTCTAGTCCAGTCTGGATGATACAGTGAGACCCTGTCTCATAGGGGCATGGGTGGTGTTGGAGAGACGGCTCAGTGCTTAAGAACACTTGCTGCTCTTGCAGAGGACCCAAGTTCAGTTCCCAACACCCACATCAGGTAGCTTACAGCTGCCTCTACCTCAAGTAGATCTGATGCCCTTTTTGGCCTCTGTAGGTACCCACCACATATAAATTGAAAACAAATAATAATAATATGTTTTAAAAGTAAAGTTATTGCATTCAGTTATTAATACATTTTGTTCATAAAAACCAGGGTGATAATGTTTGAATAAGAAACATATGTAACTCTGTCATCTCATCTTACTACTGTGTAGCTCTGGCTGGCATGGAACCTCTGTCGACCAGGCTACCCTGAACTCCCAGAGCGACGCCTACCTCTGCCTTTTAGTATTAGAATTAGAGGTATGTGCTGTCATTGCCCAGTTCTTCAGTGTATTTTAAACGTAAATATAAAGTAGGGATCAAGCCTTGGGAAAATAGTCCATTCATTGTTGTTCAGAGTCTTATGCTGTAATCTAGTAGCCCAGGCTGACCTTGAACTTCGGCAGCCCTTTCTCAGTTCCCTAAGTGCTGGGACTTACAGACATAGGCTACCACACCCAGAGAATGCTTCCCTAAAGAAGCTGAATGCTGTAGAGATTAGAGGCAAATAAGAATGGAAGGTGGCTGGTGGTTTATTAGAAGATCCGAGGATATAAATGAGTCATTGTAAATCTGTAGGGACTAGCGTGGTGTTCCTGTCCAACAGTGTGGGTTCCTGTGTGTGGACTTGGAGAAGTACGTATCCACAGAGGTTGTTAGGAACCTCACCATGGATTGGCAGAGGGTCACCCTTCCACTTAAGGGATAAACCTAAGGATTTGGACATGATAGGCAAACACTGCCACTGGTCTATCCTACTCTTTCTCTAGGTTGCCCTTGAATTTAACTCTCCTTCCTTGGTCTCCTGAGTAGCAAGTCCAGCACTGGTCAACATTTTAATGGAATGGCAGTTTTATTGCTTATTAGTTTGCTTTGTTTTGTTGTGACAAGGTCTTCTGCATACCCTTGGAACAGTTTGTAGACCAGAGTGGCCTTGAACGCATAGATCTGCCTGCCTCTGGCTCCCAAGTGCTGGGACTGAGGGCATGCACCCCTGCCAGTCCATTAAAGTTGACTTCTTTAAGTTAACTTAGAATCTCGACACTTTAATCCTGACCGTCTAATTTCAGAGTTGGGTTGTTACTAAAGATTGGTAGAGGATGGAGGGTTGATGGGGAAGCAGCCTGCCTGCCTAGAAGTCTGCCCTTGATCTTGGACTGCCTCTTCTTGGGTGTCTGTGTCCTTATGCACCAGATAAGGCGTTATCTCCATAATTTTGTCTTACCAACCTTAATATTCTGTTTTTATTTGTAGACATTCTGCATATGAATATATTTGTGTATATGTAGGTGAACATATGAAAGGTTTTTACAGACATGTACCTGGTATTGCCTTTTATTTAAAGAGAATTGAAAAAAAGTAAGTTAAATTTAAAAGCTTATTTTGAATTTTTATAGATAATTTTATGTAGTAAAAATAGATCATTTCTGAGTTTGCTTTTTTTTTTGTATAAATTCTTGGTCCAACTTTAGAAATCCTACGTGGAAAACTCTTGACCTTTTTGGTTTTAGAATATGGCGGTGAAGCGCGGCTGCATGTTTAGAAGCTGTCAGCGTGGTGTGAGCAGCTAGCAGACGGAGCCGGGGTGAGGTGGTGGTGCCGTTCATTTCTAGAAGTGGCTCCCTGGAATTAGGTAAGGTGTCGGGGAAAGGCTGTTCCTCTCACGCTAGCCAGTGCTAGCACTAGCCTGCTACCTACACACTCTGTGGTCTCCATGTTCAGGCCAAAGTGTCTAGTGTTCACTGGTGACACTAAGGCAGGGCCTAAGGAGTCCTTGTGTGGTGGGAGAGACGAGTTTAGAACATCTCTTTGTCCTGTGCAGCCGCACATCTGTTATGTCCCAGCCGTGGGAGACTCGTGGTCCCGCGGTTTCGCTTTTCAGGGGCGTCTTAAGAAGCAGGATGATTCAATAGACGGACAAGAACCTGGCTGAGATTCTTAAAATAAGAATACGACTTCAAGCTTTAAATTTCTCTTTTCTCTTTGTTCTGTAATCCTTGGTTTTAAGAACAATAGCCTTTAATTGGGCGTGGTGGTGCATGCCTGTAACCCTAGCACCTGGGAAGTGTAGACGAGGAGGGTCAGGGGTTCAACAGTGACTCGTTCTGTAGTGCTGTAGAGTAAATTTCAGCCCAGCCTACATGAGCCCTCTCTCAAAGCATTTTTTCCAGTGCAGTCCTCAGTCATTTTAACTGGTGTTTGGGATATTGTAATTCATTATAGCGAAGAGCAAAGCATTGATTAGGTACTTTTTGAGATTTTACTTATTATTTTGCGGGACAGCCAGTAGACACATAGGCTGGAAATGAGTTTCATGTTACAAGCACGTAGGCAGCATATAAATTGGAGTGGTGTTTTATTCTGTGTTGTTTGTTTAAAAACAAGAGCCATGCGCAGTGTGTTGGGCATGATCATAATCTTAGCACCAAGCAGGCTGAAGTGAGAGGCGAGGGCAGCCTGGGCTGGATCACAGTAATGGTTAGACTCTCTAGAAGCAAACCGATGTTGTAGCTAGCTCACTTGCAGCTGGGTCTTGCTGTGTCAAACACAGAAACCTGGAACTTGTGACTCCCTGAAGATGAGGTTATTGGCCAGTGCCCTGCATCCTGCTCCGAGTTTTAAATTTTAGTTTCAAACTTGTAAGCTTCTCCCTCTGTTTTTTTTTTTTTTTTTGTTTTTAACCTTTTGGAAACTGGTAGATAGTAGAAATTGTTGCTTTTCTTTTAAGCTGAACCTAGCTTGGTAATTAACTCTCCTAGTGGAAAATATATCCTAGTATTTGGTCTCATCCAGCCTCCTTTGTTGAAGTGGGTCAACAGATGAACTTTGCAGGTGTTCTCTGCTGTCAGATTATAATAAGCATAGCTTTAGTGTAGAGTTGATAACTCTTCAGAATTTGTGTTTTTGGAGAGTGTCTCCATGAGGCTATTTTCACTTTATTTTGAGTAATCACTGTGGTTCTGTTTCCAAAATTTTCATTATTTTTATGGTGTGGGTGTTTTGCCTGCATGTATATCTGTGTGCCACTTGCATGCCCGCCGAAGCCAGAAGAGGGCGTTGGAGCCTCTGGAAATGAAGTTGCAGATTGATTGTGAGCCATGGTGTGGGTTGAGGAATCAACTCCATCCCCTACAGAGCAGCCAGCGGTTACTAACTGTTGTGCCTTTCCAGCTCCTGCTGTGTTTTTCTTTGTATTTGGAGACAGGGTATGTGGCCCAGGCTTCCCTTGAGCTCACCTCCTCCTCCTGCCCCTGCCCCTGAGGACTGGGGCTACAGGTGTGCCTAGCCACCCCTGGCTTGGTGCCTTTTTTAATTGAGGAGAATCCTATCCTTGCAGATTTACTTTTCTGGACCTTACAGTTAGTGTAAGTTTTACTTTTATTTCCTAAATGAAATACTTTCCTTTGTGCTATCTCTAAAAGAAAAGCTTTTTATTAGTCTGTATTTAATCTGGGGGGAGTTTTCTGAGGGAACCATACTTGAATGGGGAGTACTGAAGAGAATTATGTGCTGTGCAGTGCCCCTACCTGGACTTTCTTCTCAGAGCCTCAGGGCAGGCAGGTCCTGTCAGCCTTCCCTGTCCCTGCTCCAGCTCCAGCCTGCCCCTCTGAGCACAGATGTGTCTGCGTACGTAGTATGACAGCTGGGAAGGTATTCTGGGCTGGGCCCTCTGCTTTGCTTCCTGCGTTTAGCAGATGTTAGTGGCAGCAAAAGGGAGCTGAAGCCACTGGATAGAAGGTGACCATTTTAAAATACACAGCATAATCTCAGACTTGTAGGTAAGGTGTGAGCTTTAACAAACTGCACTCTTCAGGTGGTGTGGCCTTTAGTTGTGGCCATGAGCAGGATGTATTAAGCAAATGGGCAGGATGTTCTGTATACTGTGTAACCTTGAAGCTTCTACCTTTTCAGAAATGGAGTCTAAAGTATAAAAGTTGTTTTCTTCCTCTTAGCTTTTAAAACTTCGGGTTTATGGAGAGAATAGCTCTGGCCCTGGATTTGGTGTGTGTGTTTCTTTTTCTAAAAAAATTCAGTTAAAAGTTGAACATAGATGAATGTTTTGTTTTTAAAGTGAGAAGTGGCTGTTGCCTGGTGTGTGGAGGCTTGCTGCTAGACCTGGTAACCTGAGTTGGTCCTCATGACCCATGGTAGAGGGAGAAGACCCACTTCCACGCGGTTCTCTGCCTCCAGTGTGCGCTCCACACACATACCCTTCCAGAGTGAGTGTAGTGAAAATACTCAAGTGAAAAGAAAACACAAAATTACTAACCATTGGTACAGTATTCTGTTTCAAAGAACTGAAGAATTTAAGGCAAAGTTGGTCAAACTGTGTGGAAGTCAAGTGTGTTGGATTCTGTGGTAGATAAAAAAGCTAATGTCTGGAGATTATTTTTCTGCTTTTTTTTTTTGTTTGTTTTTTTGGCTACTCCTCAAATTGAGTATCTTTGTCGGGTTGGGACTGTTACTGTGTGACAGGATCTTGCTCTATAGCCCTGGCTGGCCCTCAGACTCATGGCAGTCCTCTGGCCTCAGCCTTAAGGGCTGGGGTTGTGCGCATGAGCCACTATGATCAGATGAATTGGATATCCTTTTTTTAATTTTTTTTTAATCTTATGTACATTGGTGTTTTGTCTGTATGTCTGTGTGAGGGTGTCAGATCCCCTGAAACTGCAGTTATAGACAGTTGTGAGCAGCCATGTGGGTGCTGGGAATCGAACCCAGGTCCTTTGGTAGAGCAGCCAGTGCTCTCAACCACTGAGCCATCTCTCCAGACTGGAATTGGATACCTTCAATGGAAAATTGAGCCGGTTGTACTGTCCATTAAAACTCTGTTTTTAGAATATTAGTCCTGGAAAAGATATAATTATCTGCTTAGACAAAAAAATTCCAAAGTTATTTGAAGAAAAAACAGGTGTGAAATACGAGCCATTTGAAAGTTTAAAATACATCTTAGAAAGCTCTCTCAGAATCTGAGGGTTTTATGGATTTTGTTTTGTCTTTAATAACTGAACTTGGTGTGGAAAATACATTTGGCTAGATGGTCTTAGGCCAGAAGAGGTCAGGGAATGTTTTGTCTTTGTTACATTTGTTTGTTTTTGTTGCCTTCAACTGTTTAGGTTTTGTTTCTCTATCCTAACTAACCATTGAAAGGAAAATGGGGATGCCAGTGAGATCCTAAGTCAGCTGACATAGAGAATTCTTCTGAAAGATGAGCAGCTTCTGTCTGGGCCATGCAGGCTGGTCTGTTTGCTTCTGCTGTGGTCATAGGTGATACCCTGTGAGCAAGCTGCTCTGCAGGGTTCAAGTCCCACTGCTGACCAGATGCTGTTCTGCCTCAGTGTTCTTCCTGTTGCTCCTGACTGCCTGCTCTGGGGCAGTATATGGGGTGGTGCCTGCAAGCATTAGCAGAGGAATTTAGTAAGTAGTTTAAAGACTGAAACAGCAGATGAAGAATGCTTCCTACCATTTAGTCAAAGGGAGACAAACCAGTGGTTTTAGTCTTATGAAATGTGTTTCTCTCCCTCCTGAGAAGCTATAAAGTTACTTTCGTAACCTCAGGTGCAGACACGGCTTCCCTGAAGACCATGCCTAGTGTGGTGGTGGAGGTGGGTTGTCATTGTCCTGTTGCTTACACGCATAGCAAAAGGCTCTGTGAACACCTCCTCTGAGCCAGACGCATCAGTAGCAATCTCGGTTGCCAGGACGGTGTCCTGAGCCAGGCATGCACTCTTGGAGCACTTGGTGTAGATTCCTCAGAGCGCCGAAAGACTCGAGATAGCTGGTAGTGTTTTACAGACAGAAACTAAGGCTACGTAGAATTGCAGAGTGGGGCGGTCACGTAGGCTTGGCTGCCCAGGTCTGGAGCTTTGGGTCTGGACTACTAAATTCCGTATCATCATACTGCTAACTCCCTGGATTGGGCGGCAAGGAGTGTGTCCAAGGACATAGTGACTTCATAAGGCTGCCGTTATACCTGGGTCAGTTAGCGAGAGCGTATGCTCTTTCTACAGAGGGCATCATAACCCCATAGAGTGCCTGACTGCAACACCGATCATACAGAGATCTTTTTATTTCTTATGTGGGCTGGCCTGTGCGCAGAGGGGCTGTTTAAAAAGGTGACCTGTGAGCTGCTGTCTGGTGCTGGGGATCCATTGTCTTCTGGCAGTGGTCTTGTACCTAGTAGTGGTTCTAAGATGGCTGCCCAGTTGATAACTTTATTGCCTTAAGTCAATGATACTCACCTGGGTTCTAAGATCTGCACTGAGTTCCAGGGGAGAAAGACAAGCAGCCATGTTTTGTACTAGTTTCCAGGTTCTATTTGACCTTTGCAGATGTAGGTAACTAGAAGTATGTGAGTGTGGGTTAGTACAGAATCAGAGAAGTCAGGGCTGGCTCTCCCACCTATTCCCCAGGGATCGTGAGGCAAGGCTTTTAACCTAATTTGTAAAATGTGTGGGTGTTAGGGGACCGTAGTGGGGTTCAGATGAGATAAACAGGCCACAGGTGCTTACATTGGTTTCTGGACGTTGATGGTGTGTAGGAAATGAAGGCAGTGGTGGGTACAGGCGGATGCTTCAGGGGATGGACTATGGCCCAACACGGAATTTGATATAAAATGAAAATTGAGGACGCTCTTTATTTTATAATTGTGTCAAGTAAATTGTCTTTTGACTTAAATGTTGTGTTTTTCAATTTTTTTTTTTTTTGGTCGGGGAGATTTTGAGGTCGGGTCTCCGCATAGCACTGAGTGTCCTGCTGTCACTATGGAAACCAGCTGGCGCCTGCCTCTGCCTCCCAAGTGCTGAGACTAAAGGCGTGTGCAGTGTGCCTGGCCTTCTGTTTTCCAGTTTTTAAAGTTTGAACTCTTAAGACTTCAACTTTATTTGGAAGTACACTTAGTTTGTATGGAGCAGTCGCTTTTCTTTTTAAACTACTTGTGTGTGTGGCGAGGTGTGTGTGCCCCGGTGCACATGTGAGTCAGAGGTCATTGTGAAGCTGGTTCTCTTTCCAGCTTCATGGGTTCCAGGGGTTGAAGAGAGCTAGCTAGACTTTGTGGACAAGAATTGATGTCACCCTCCATACTCTTCCCCCCGTGCTCCGTCTGCTGCGGCCTCGCAGCTTGGGTCTCCTTTACTTGTCTGCTTCCTTCCAGTTTTCTTGCCTTTTTGCTACCAGGCCATTCTGTTTTGCGTGCATTTCATTCTGCGTCTTCCGCTTAAAAGCTTAACCCCGTCCTCAGTCTCAGCCTCCAGAGTGCTGGTTACATATGGATGCCATCACACTGGGGTTTTTCTTTTTTTAAGACAGTTCCACTATGTAGCCCAGACTAGCCTAGAGCCTGGTGTGAATGCCAGGCTGGTGTCAGCCTCGCCAGTGCTAGGCTTGGAGGCGCGAGCTACTGCAGCTGGCTTGAGACTAACTTTATCCGAGTGCACTGGAGTTAGAGGTGTGTCAGGCTCTCTTTTCCCATGGTGCCTAGCAATCTGAGCTCAGGTACTCATAGTTACTGTTTGAGCCATCTCCCTAGCCCTAACCGCCCCTCTTTTTGAGAGGGTCTCATGTAGGCCAGGCTACTCTTGAAGACAAGATGAACTCCTGATCTGCTGTCTCCACGTGCACGTGTCCAGGCATGCCGCTGCCGTGCCGTGGCAGTTCCTGTTCTTTTGTGCATGCAGTTCTCCCACTCCCAGCCATTCGCCCTGACATTGCTCCCTGCGCCTTGCATTACACAGCTGTTCTGATTTGTCTTCCGTTGTTACCTGGCAGCGAGGTCCCGGGGATACAGGCCTTAGCGTGTCAGCTTAGAACTCTGAGTGCATTGGTTTTCTAGCAGAAAGATTGTTACGGAATGAGATTAATACTTCAAAATAAAATATGCATGTCAGATACAAATGAGTAAAATTGACTTTTATTCTGGAGAAATTACTTTCTGACTTAAGAACTTGTGAAATGAAATGGTTGGGTAGCCTGGTGGAATCAGACCCGCTGTAGCCTGCGCCCCAGAAGTGCTTTAACGGGAGAACCTTGGCCCTTGGAAGTGATCGGAGGTGGAAATGAGATGCCCTTGTTCTCTGCAGCCATGCCAGAGGCATTCAAAGCCGTTCTTTTGTATTGGGAAACATTCCTTGATGGTTTGGAGATTGGGCTTGTGTGGATAATTAGCTTGTGCCTCCAGATGAACTGTTTTACTTCAGAAATGTGAAAAACAAGCCGGGTGGTGGTGGTGCACGTCTTTAATCCCAGCACTTGGGAGACAGAGGCAGGAGGATCTCTGAGTTCAGCGCCAGCCTGGTCTACAGGCACAGAACTGTATGAAGTGGCCTTATTAAACCTGCTGCTGTGACAGCAGGCAGCCTTGTCTCTTGGGGACTCAGTGGCCCTACTGGCCCCTCTTCCCGACTTCCTTTGGTGCTTTTAGAGTTCTTCTTTTCTGGCAGATACCTCGGTTCTTGACATGTGTGATTACACTTAGTCTATGCAGGAAACCAAGCTTTCTCTTTCAGATGGTCGCCCTGCTGATGTTTCCTGATAGGCGTATCATGAGTACTGTTTTGTCTGTTTACATCTGCCTTCTCCTCAAAATTTTTTTTTTAAGTTTCAAAGGGTAAGAGTGTTCCCTGATTCCCCCTTTGTTCCTGGGAGGTTCCCTCTCCTCCCAGACATGTGTGTTGGGTTTCGAGTTGAGCTCTCAAAGCCATCTTACTTCATATGTAAGGAAAGTCAGGTTACTGAGCACAGCACCAGCTCCTGTTGAAACCTTCTGCTTCCTCCGCTCCTGGGCCAGGAGCAGAGCGTGCGTCCGAGCCTACTGCACCGCTGCTTTTCCTCCAGTTACAGATGGCTTGTTTGTTTCCTCCGGAGCCGTGAGCTGTCTGAAGGCAGACGCTCGTTTCCAGATCCCACTGTCTCTCAGAACGCACGGCAGCTCCTCTCAGTATTCATTTAGTCAGTTTCTCTCAAGCCCCATGGAGGGCAGGCACTGGGCCGTGTGCCCAGAATAAAGAATGAGTTGGACGGGTTTCTTGCCCTTTACAACCTGAGTTTTATTGATGCCAAGAGAGGATGTAAACGGACAGAACTGTGCCCATAGGCTGAGGAGGAAGTGGGCGCAAGGCCTGGGCAGAATGTAACCGGGAGCTATGCTAGAACAAAAGAGAACTTGTTGGCATAGATTGTCGGGTGTCTACTTTGGGTGCCCAGAAGGGTCTCTGAGGAAGTGGCATTTAAGGCCTACCACAAAGGGAAAGAAGCTGCAGCTGTCTGTAGAAACAGGGAAGTCAGGGCAGGCGAAGAAACAGCAGAGTCCCCAGGAGGGGAGGGCCTATTTCAGGAACCGGAAGACGACCATCAAAGCCATCAAAGCCCAAAGAGGCGAGGGAGAATGCGGCCTCTGTGAGCCCACTGGGTTGGATGGGTGGAGTTAGATGTGACTCTTGTTGCTGAAGGTCTGATTGGAGCTAGTAGTGTTAGAATTTGGAGTTGTAAATGGTTGTTTTTGCATTTGCTTTTCTGAGGTGTTAGTAATCAGAAATAATGATTGAGAGCTGCAGCCCTATCTAGATGAGATGTGCCCTCAGCTGCAGGATAATCAGGGGAAGAGCTAAAATGAGGCCTAGATAACGTGGTGAGATTATGCGCTTACACTGAAGGGTTTCCCTCACAGCTTCCTAAGGAGGCTGTCACATGCGCTCAGTGCCCTGGGCCTGAGCCATTCCTGTTCTGCTTTCTGACTAAATGGCTCAGTGGCACCCAAGGCACAATAGGAAAGCGGGAACTGGGAGTGTGTCAACCTCTCAGATCTTCCTGTTACATATACACCCACCCACTCTTGTGTCTGTGTCTAGGTTGGTTTTCTCCTGATTTACTACATGATTTTGGGTTTCTTTCCCCCTGAATTATTCAGAAGTATTCCTTGTGAGCAACTTGATTCTTTGGTTTCCTGCCAACAGTTCAACCTTATTTTACTGTTAGTGCATATTTAAATCTCAAACTTCTGTTACTTACTAGGGTAGCGTCCATAAAACATAGCCACTTCCATTGAAATTGTACCAAGGCAGCCTGCTCTTGGTGTGTTAATCACCCCTGCTGGTCTTGAGCAACCAGTTGTGTTAGCGTTGCAAGCCCCACCACCTCTACTAGCTCTCCTTATATGGTGCTAAAAAGAGCTCCACAGCACCCTTGCATCAGGCTGCATATCTGGTTCCAGTGTCCTTTCTTGTCTCTGCTCTTGACTTTCCAGGGTTTTGTGCTCATCTATTGGAGGGATTTGCCTGTGGTAAAGTATTTCTTTTTTAATTTATTATCGTGAGTATGAACGGACGCAGGACTACTTTGTGGAGTTGGTGTTCTCCTTGCACGTTTATGCTTCCCAGAATTGAATTCAGGCCCCTGTGCTTGTGCTGCTCACTCTTTGACCTGCTTACACCATGTGTCTGTGAGTGAATGCCATGCGTGTTTGGGTGCCTTCAAAAGACAGAAGAGGGAATCAGATTCCTCGGAGCTGGAGCTTAAGGCAGCTGTGAGCCGCAGGATGTCGGTGCTGGGCACTGAACTCGGAGACTCTGGGGGAAGAGCAAGGGCAACAAAAGCTCCTGTTTGTGCTTCCTAGTGCTGGACCACAGGCATGCACCGCTGCGTCTAGTTGAACTCAGGGCTTCATGCATGCAACACAAGCATTGTTATCAACCAAGCTGCATCCCCCACCCCCCATAAAAATTACTATTTTTCTTTTGCTTATTTTCACTAGATTAAAAAAAAAATCAGATACAGTTGTTTTCTTTCTTTTTTCCATCCTAATCATAAATATAAATAAGACAGCTTCAAATATCGACTTATTTGTATGTATATGTGTATATGCATGCCGTTGGCCAGCATGTAGAGGGCGGAGGACAGCGGGCAGGACTCAGCTCTGTCACTCTGTTGTATGGACTCTTAGCTTGAACTCATATCGTCAGTCTTGGCAACGTGTCCTTACTGCTGAGCCATCTCACTGGCCATTGTAGTTGTACGTTGCTATGGCAGCTCTCCAAGGGAAACAAGGAGGCATAATTGTAGGTGTAAACCCTGCTAGACCTCAGCAGAGGGAACCACCAGCATGGCAAGTGCCATCCTCAACAGTGGATGAACGCTGAGTGTCTGAACTCAGTTGTTTATTGATTCAGAACTCCTTAGGTATAAATCACAGGCAGTCAAACATCCCCACAGAAATCCTACGCCTGCAGACAATCCCAGATGCCAAGACCTCATCCAACAGTGCACAAAGCAGTATTTCATGCATAACTAAAAGTAAGCTTCCACAGCAGGTCGTCTTCCTGGTTTCTGTTTTGAGGCAGGGTCTCACCAAATTGTCCAGGTTGGCCTTGGACTCACTGAGTAGCTCAGATAGGTCTTGAATTCAGAAGCTGTGGGTTCTAGAGTACCTGCACCACCAGGCCTGGCTCCAGAGGATCTTAGGCAGACTTTCATTCAAGAAGAAGCTGCTACTTTCCACATCACTTTAGACTATTTTTTTAAAAATAAAACTTAGGGTAGTAATTACTGTTTTCTCTTACAAGTCTTCCAAGTGGGCAGTAGAAACTGGACCTGGCTGAATAAAGACTAATTTGTTTTGGAACATAGAGTTCTCTATTTGGCAGATCACACGAAGATCACATTTAACATACGGATAGTGTATTTATTTGTACTTTGCTCTCATCTATTTAAAATCTTGGCAGTGAGTGATCTTGAACCTGTTACTCCTTTGTGCCTGTTTCAAACAGGCCTAAGGGTGTGCTGTTCTCTGGCCCCTTTTAGTTTTTATGAAATCAAAGTTGAATTGCTGTTAATGCTACATAATAATTGACAGCTGCTTTTCCTGATGAACATGGAGGTATCAGCTATTCATGTTCTGGAAAACAACTAGCAGGCATGTCTAACCTGCATTTGGGCCCAGAATGTTTGCAGATGGCAGCAGACATAACTGTCAAAAAGGTTGGACAACCGGATAGGGAACAAAGCTGTCTGTGATCAGCTCTTAGTTTAGTGATTTCTAACCTGTTCGTAAAGGGTAAACTAGCTGTGTAGATGTGTGTAATCTTTCCTTTTTTCTCTGGCCTTACATGCCTTGTTGAAGTCCTACAAATAAGGCGGGGATTTTTTGATCTCTGGCACCATACTGGGATGGGGAGGAGAGCCAGCCAAAGTCTGGGTTGAGGACCTCAGCCTTTGTCTAAGTAGCTCTACAACTTGAGGGTATGTTGAATGTTCTACAGAGGCATGACAGCACACCTAAGGTTTTTGTTTTTTCCTTAATGACTGTAGTCCATTGTTGGTCACATTTTGATAATTTTCATCAGTCAAATGGGCAGCGATATCTGGTGCCCTAGATCATTTGACCATATTACCTTTTTTCTTACCCACTACTTTGTATATATATTACTGTGAATATATATACTCTCTCTCTCTATATATATATATATAGAGAGAGAGAGAGAGAGAATATATATTACTGTGAAAAATGCCAGAGAAAACATCTCTTTGTAAAACGTCACTGTTCTCTAATTCACCTTGATTATAATATGTAATGATTTTTAAACATTTAATTGTCTTCACTGATTGAGTTAGCGTTGCTATCTGCATGTTATGTGTAGCATAAAATTGGTCTGTCTCCTCTCTTAAGGGTTAATGAGATTTATAGTCAGATGGGTAGTGGTTTGAATGGAAGTAATATTCTTTAAAATTGATTAACGGTAACTTCCTTGTAGACACAGCACCAGAAAGGCTGAGGTAGGAGATCATGAGTTTGAGCTCGTCTGGGTTACAGAGGGAGACTCTCAGTTAAAAATATGAAGCAATCAAACACATGGAAGCTGGGAGATCAGGTGGGGGTGATGCACACTTGCAATCCCAGTACTTTAAGCTGAGTTGGGAAGATGGAAAGTTTAGGCCACTATAGGATATATCATGAGCTCCATGCCGTGCTGGGCTATTCATAGAAGACCCTGGTTGGAAAGAGAAGAGAAGGAATTAGAAAATTAAGATTAGGAAATAGGTGTTGAAATTTGATTTGTTGTTGTTTTTTAGTCTGGCTGTGGAAATTCACACCTGTAACTAAGGTTCTTGGAAAGTTTAGGGCCTCCCTTAGCCACATCATGAGTTTGAGTCCAGCCTGGGCTACATGAAACCTGTCTTTAAAAACAAAACACACACAAAAATGGGCTGGCTGTGATAGTGCACGCCTGGGAGGTAGAGGCAGGCAGATCTCATGACGAGCCTGGCCTTCATAACAAGCTACAGACCAGCCAGGGCTACACTGAGACCATGTTTCTTAAAACAAAACAACACGTTAGCAGCCTTGGAGCTTTCTAGTGCCTGTGCCTTGCTGAGTCAGCTGCAGAGTCTGTTAATGTCATTTCTCCAACCGTTGTCTTCATTGAAGTCTTGCTTTACGTGTTTGGCCCTGTCCCTCCCCTATCACACATGTCACGACGGGTTTATCTGTGGGCACACTGACGTGAACTGTGTGGGATGCTGGACCCTGGCTTACTGGGCCGGGGCCTGGAGCCCCCTTTTCTTTCTAGCCTTCTCTAGCCTTTTACTCATCCATTTTAGTATTCTCTGAGTGTATCTTCAGTCTTTGCTGTATTTTATTATTTTAACTTTACTGTTAATGAGACAAGATTCCAGACTCCCTGTGTAGCTGAGGGTGACATGTTTCCATCTCCCAAATGCTGGGTTACAGGTCTGCCTTAAATCTTTAAATGCTTGTTCCTACCTCTGCATGTCCAGATAACATTGTTTTTAAGACACTGTGTAAATTTAAGCTGGATGTCACTATACTGTTACATGTATGTAGTATCTTTCTGTGTGTGTACCCGTCACGGTATTTGTGTGGAGGTCAAAGAACAACTCACAGTAACCCATTCTCTCCATGTAAGTCTCGGGGGTTGAACTCGAGGCCATGAGGTTGTCAGCAAGCACCATTACTCACGAAGCCATCTGACTGGCCTTAGAATTCTTACTCCAGATTCTAGCTGTGCTTTGCATTAATTTGTGTTTGGGTCACTTGAAGCAGGGTCTCACACTTTAGCCCAGGCTTGCCTTCTAGAACTCACACTGCAGCCCAAGGTAGCCTCAAACTCTAGTCACCCCTCCTCACGAAGCCTGGGTCGTGTTTCCTGCTCAGTGTGTCTGCCTCCCGCTGCACGCGTAGGCTTTCTTGTGGACAGACACTGTTGGGAGTGATTTTTGTTTGGCATGTGGCGCTTATGTGGAACGTGTAGAATTCTAGTAAACAAGCTCTGATAAATGAAGTCTCTCTGTTCCTTTGTGGGTTTAATAGATCAACACTGTAGTCCCCAAAGACCAGTTTAAGGGGCTCCTCTCATTTCATACAGAAAGCTTAAAATTAGTTTTGGGGAAATACAGAGTATGGAAGCGCTGGCCTTAAAAGGTAGCGTCACGCATTCATTTGTTGTTTGCCCTGCAGTGTTTCCTTCCAGATTCAGAGAAGCATGATTTGCCATAGTTCTTCACGTTTGAGGATTTCGTTACTAGAACCCCTACACATGCACACACGCACATACACACACCATTGCCTTTTCTTTATGCTTATTTTCCTCAGACGTTTGTAGTTTTTTTATGTGCATATGGTTGTGTCTGTAAGTGACATTACAGGGTGTTGTAAGCCACCTGAGACAGGTTTCTGGGAACCAAACCAGGACGCTCTCCTTGTATCTTATGTACATAGGTGTTTTGCCTGTGTATGTGTATTGTTTGTGTATTGTCTGTGCGGTGCCTGTGAAGCTGGAAGGAGGGCATCAGATCCCCTGGAACTGGAGTTACAGATGGTGGTGACCAGTCCTCTGGAAGAGCAGCAAGCTGTCTCCCCAGACCCCTGCTTATTTTCTTAATACCTTGAATCTGTTTATTTTTCTTCGAATAAGGGTTCCAATAGGCTGTCCTAGAACTTGCTATGTAGTCCTAGTTACACCCAAACCGACAGTTCCGCCTCAGCCTCATGTCAAGATTAACAGGCCTGAGTAGTCATGTCCAGCACCTAATCTCCCTTTATGAGTGCAAGGTCCTTGTTCTAGCCAGAACCCTGCTTCTGTGTAACTTAAAGTTGGTTCTAGATTGTTATTCTGTGCGAGGTTGGTTGCCATGGCTCCATGAGAGCCACATTTCCTCCCTTCACTGTGATTGGATTGGTTATACACATGTGTGTGTGTGTGTGTGTGTGTGTGCGCGCGCGCGCGCTATATTCATGTCCTTATAGAGCCATTCTTTGTTTTCTCCCGCGTCTTCCTTTTGCCCTTTTCCTTCTTCCCACGTCCTGTTTCCCTTGTTAGGAGCAAGCAAACCGAGGGCCTCCTGCAGGCAAAACAAGCGCCCAGCCCCAAACCTTGCCACGTTGGCTCTTGATTTACTATCTTGGCAAAGCCATCTTCTTTGATGTGAAATTTGTTTTCTTAAAATCTGAATCACTTGATAGATTTCCTTCCCCAGATGAAGTATCGTGCCTCAGGAAAACGTTAGGTCATTTCATAAATTTGGGGGTTTTTGTCCCCTTCCCCCTCCCATTTTTGAGATAGGTTCTCTTGTTGCTAATGTTAGCTTCAAACTTGCTGTGTCGCAGTGCCGGTCCTGAGCTCTTTGATGCTCCTGCACCATCTGAGTGCGGCGTCACAGGCATGTGACACCACACCAGCCCCCACTCCTCAGCTCTTAAGGCTAAGATCTTCTCACCTGTTTCGCTCATTGAAGCCAGAGTTCTGTTCATGTCTATGTTACTATTTCTCATAGAGCCTATTAGAGAAGTTTCAAAATAAGCTAAATGGAATAGGCTCCCGAATCCCCAGGTTACCCTAATATAGTGATTCTCAACCTGTGGGCCACAACTTCTTTGGGTGTCAGGCAACCCTCTCACAAGGTGGCCCAGGACCATGTGCATATGAAGCTCCTAAGAGTCCTAACAGTAGCGAAGTTACAGTTATGAAGTAGCAGTGGAAACAGTTCATGGTTGGGGGTCACCACAACGTGAGGAACTGTATTAAAGGGTTGTGGTGTTAGGAAGATTGAGAGCCACTGCCTTAATTCCTCAATACAGAATGAAGGAACTAAGAAAATAGGGTTCTAGGAAGGTGCTCTGCAGTCAGAGAGCGCTGGCTGCTCTTCCAGAGGATTGGGTTCATTCACAGCACCCACTGGCTACTCACAACCGTCTTTAACTCTAGTTTTAGGGGATTTGACGCCTCTTCTAGCCTCCGTGGACACAGCGCACAGATGATGCAGATGTGCACACAAGCAAAACACCTATGCATATAAAGTAAAATAAGAGGGCCCAGGTTCCTTTCTCAGAACTCATGGGCGGCTTACAACCACCCTCAGATCAGCAGTGCAGGACCAGTGTCGTTTCTTGCATCCGTCTAGTTCCCTACTCATACTGGCTGTTAGGAAACAAACCCAGATAGCGTGCTTCTTAAGTACAGAGGTCTCCACGTGTCTCCACAAGGAGGCTCTTGGAGAGCACCACTGTCCGAGTGATGACTTTCATATCCATTGACAGTATTGACAGCTGCCCAGTTTCTGCCGCTTTCCTGTGTGGTTGGAACCAGACTAGTCTCAGTGTGGTAGAGAAGCAACATGAAGCTTCTGCCACCAAGCAAAAGCACGTCTTCACCCTGGTCCTTTCTGGGACACAGCTCTGGAGGCCACTCCTTGATAAATGCATTGTCAGCAGGCTGCGGGCACACTGACGTCTGAGTCTGGAATCCTCGGCCTGTACATGTCATTCTGGGGCAAGGCTTACTTAGCCTTTGTCTCCTTTCTGGAACATTTCTGCACTCCATAAAAATCACTTAAAATCCTATAGACATATTTTGCCAAGAATGTCATTTATCTCTTGACAGCTTGGCACTCACTCCAGACTGGACTGTAACCGAGCGCCGCTCAGAGGATGAGGTGTTCTGAGAGTGAGAGGACCTGAGCCCTCACTGCTCATCATGCTTCTGTGAAAACAGCCCTTAAGGTGAAACGCCGAGTAGGGAAGAACTAGTATTTTGTGAATAACTAAGAAATGAATAAAATGTGACTTACAGATTTGACAGTTTTTGTTTTGTTTTATTTTGTTTTTATCAGCAATATCTGAGGAATTTGTAGATTTTTTTAATGTAGTCAAAAAAAAATCTTTTCTAAAACCCCCAGTTGATAAAGAAATGCTTTATATCTTAGCGTTTCATTTTGATTTCTTTTTTAAATTGTTAATTTGGGGTGGGGTGGAGGTGGGAGGAGCATATGCGAATGAGATTGCAGAGCCTGAGGAGGCCAGTAGGCATCCAGACCCCGAGCTGGGGTCACAGGCCGCCTCAGCCGCCTGCGTGCTGTTGGGACCTGGCTGCGTGGTCAGCAGTGTGTGTTCTTTACCGAGTCCTACTGGCTTTCCTTTCTGACTTACTGGGCCTTTTCTTTGTTGGGGTATTTCCCCCCTCGTTCTTCTGATAACATCCTATATTTAAACAGTAACTGAGGAGAATGCCGGAAAGAGAACCCGGGCTCACTGGGCTCTCTGTGCCCCCACCCAGATCACTTTCTGCCCCTTTCTGTCTTGTTCTGTCCTTACCATATGCTTTGTATCTTTCCTTGCCAGCTTCACACGTGTGTGTGTGTGTGTGTTTGTGTGTGTCCGCCTGCCTGCCTGTCTGTGTTTTGTACTGTTTGTGTCTGCTAATCCTTGTGGTTTCTGGCGTGGGTCTCATTTGTTAAGGTGCCTTTCTATAGAAAAGTTTGTTTTCTCTGAGATCTTCACTGCTTATACTGAATTCCATTATCACTAGCATTAAACCCTCCCCCCCATTGACATGGGTACCACTTGAAAAGCTTTAAAAATGTTCTAAACATGTATGGTTTTGGAGTATTTTGCAGGTACTGAGGTGGTGGTCCAGGCAGGACAAAACATTGCCCCCAAACAGGCATACATACATGTTGAAGTGTATTTCTAGTAATGTTTAGAATAACAATTTTGTACATTGCTGGGGGAAGGGCTGCCTAAGCCTTGGCAGTCTGTGTTACCTGCAGGTGTTGGCTTTATGTAAATCTGTGATTAAGATGGTTGCTTCCTCGTGACTTACACCTGCTCACTGCTCTCCGGCAGAGCCGTTGTGGAATAGCAGAGTCGCCGTGGCTGAATCCTTGTGGTCCTTCTTCCATAGTCTCCAGCAACAAGGAGAGAACACTTCCCTTAGGTCTTGAGTTCCCTACCATAAAGGTGATAAAGGATTGTGGGATGAGACTAGTCTACAGGTTTCCTTCGTTTTGCAAATAGGTTTTTGGATGAGAGAGCAGAGATTCTGAAATACCTTAGGAGCTTCTGTATCAATAAACACCCCTGATCAGATGATCGGGGTTCCACTGTCCAGTATGGCACTTGCCATGACAAGTGGTGTCCTCTGCTGAGGTCTGGCAGGGCTTGCATTTATGAAAGTGTCTTCTTGTCTTCTTTATGGACTGACACCATAGCTACGTGTTACACACATTTTACTTGACCAATGAGAAAGGACACCAGCTTTTTTTTGTGTACGCACGGCTTGGATTAATTTTTCCTTTTTATTGTTACAGGGAGATTAGGGCTCTTATCACCAAAAAATTCCATTGCAGAATCATTGGGGTAGAGCACAAAGCAGAAACATAAGACTTGTCGTTTTTCCGCCACGCTGTGCTTGTCCCGCCACGGCGGTCTGGCATCCATCCCACTGTCCGAGCAGGTAGACCCAGACCCAAGCGGCGGGCGGCGTGTGGGGGCCCGGGATCCGTGGTTCGGTGACTTTTCACGGAGCCGTCCACCCGCGGGCCTGAGAAATGTGTGACGAGCCGTGAAGAAGGCCCGGGAGTCCGGAATGAAGGAGACGACATCTGGTGGACCCGAACTCATTTATTCCAAGGCTCTTCCCCAAATAAATAACCTCTCCCCATAAGGGCGTGGCTTCTCCCCTCGAGCGGGGAAGCCTTAATTAGCATGGCAGGGGGAGTGTTCCTAAGCAAGGGACCCGTCCCAATGCAGACAAACATGTTCCTTTAGCTTCTTGTGAAGCGAGCAAGTGATATTATTCTGGCTAGGGACCTTCCCGGGCTGGGAGAGCAGGAATCTGCCAGCGTCTCATCCTTCGTCAACCTTTTTCAGGGGGTAGGGGCACTTGGCCTTGACTTCTACTGCTTTCCAGCCCCCAGGTCCCACAAAGACTGACTTTCGAGCATAGCCTGCTTTCTATTAGTGTGGATTAATTTAGTACCTGTAAGTGAATCTTGCTTGTGTATGTGCGTGTATTTGTAGGGAGTTTGTTTGTAACATGGTCTCACTACGTAACCCTGAGTGGCCTGGAACTTGTTATATAGACCAGGCTAGCTTTGAAACACTCAAGAGATCCACCTGCCTCTGTCTCCCGAGTGCTGGGATTGACATCATACGCCACTACAGCTTGGTTTTTGAGGCAGGGTTTCTCACCAGGACCTCAGGCTAACAGGTTATGCTGGCTGTCCCTGGAGCCCCTGGGATCTGCCTGTCTTTGCTTCCTTGGTGTTTGTTGGCATTACAGCTGCACACCACCATGCCTAGCTTTTGATGTGGTCGCCGGGGGTCAATCTCAGGTCCTCGTTCTTGTATGGCAAGCACATTACCGAGTGAAGTGTCTCCCAGTTCTGAATCTTAATACTATGAAGGAGTTCTCAGGATGGCTCAAGGCTGGGTGGTGTGTGAGGAGGAGAACTAAGCGTGTTGCCCCACTGTGAGTCCTGAGACACGTCTAAAGGGGTTGGAGTGTCAGGAGCAAAGGAATGATGAAAACAAACGCCGTAAAAAGTCTCCCAGGGTGGGGGGATAACTCACTCCAATTTCCTTGCTTAAACTTGGCACAAATCTCATCAGGTGATATTTTTGCAGTTTGCAGAGAAGGAACAAGCAAGGAGTAAATTTATATTACCAGCCCCTTTGAGTCCAAAGCCCGTGCGTATGTGAGAATTGTCTCTTAAGCTCCTGAAGTTCTCTGTGTTTTACATTCCCAGAAGTGTATTGCGTTTGGTAGCACTTGCTGACTGGACGTCTCGGGGAGGTCACCTGTAGCTCCTGTCATGCTGTCAGACCTGTGTCATTTCCTTTACTTTGTACCTCAGCATTGAAAGCAAGCATGAAGTTACAATCCTAGGAGGACTCAATGAATTTGTTGTCAAGTTTTATGGACCACAAGGAAGTAAGTACGCGTGTGGGTATGTGCTCTCGTTTCTAGTCTTCACTCTCGGTACAGCCGGCAACAGGTGCGTGGCTTTGAAAAGTGGTCTAACTGAACACAAGACCCAGTGAGTGCAGTCTGTCATTTGTGCTGCCGTCGCTTCACAGGTTCTGGGTTCTGCTAAGCATGGCCGCGTGGGTGTTCTTACGCGTTTTCTTGTTCTGTTTTTGTTTGGGTGGGAATTGGATGAAGTAGGAAAAAAGGGAACATGACTGTTTCTTACCAAATAATGGAGTCGTATTCAAAGGATCAAGTGAGAGAGTGAGTATTTGCTTAACTCTGGTATCTGAAAGCAAACCTGGTGTGCTTGTTTGTTTTCTGGTCCTGGTGATTGACCCAGGCTCTGTGCATGCTGGGTAAGTGCTCTACCACTGAGTATGTGTTCTAGTTAGAACAGGGTGATTCTAGTTAGAACCAGTCTGTTAGATGCAGCCTCAGCACATGCTATGGTGAACATGGAGCACCTACTGATGTAGTTGGTCCTGGTCTTTTTCCCCGTTGGGACAGGGTCTCCCATGTAACCCGGGACAACCTGGAACTGACAGCAGCCCTTCCGCTCATCCTCCTAAGTGCTAGGACTACCGCTTGAGTCTCCATGTTCAGCTGGCTCCCTACTCGTTTTCTACGCTTGCATTTGTTTTCTGATCTGGAAACATAATTCTCATGGCTAACATGTTTTCTTTCTGTTCCAGCACCATATGAAGGCGGGGTGTGGAAAGTTAGAGTGGATCTTCCTGATAAATACCCTTTCAAATCTCCATCCATAGGTATGTGCTGACTTGGTCTCTCTTAGACAATTCTGAAATCTAAGAAAGAGGAAAATAAAATCCTGTATTTCGTGAGAGATAATTTAAGTCCAGAAATTTTTACTGAACTGAATTTTTCCTTTCTTGGCTTTTTAAAAATAAGATTTATTTACTTTTTCTATGTCTATGGGTGTTTTGTCTGCATGTGTGTCTGCACACCAGAAGGGGGCGTGGGTTCCGTGGGACTGCAGCTGGGCGCTGTCTTCAGAACCAATGCCCAGGCTCCTGCAGCAGACCAACCCCTATGCCACAGCAAAAACTGTTTGTTTTGTTTTCAAGAAATGGACTTTAAAACATTCTGAAGTTTTGCCTTGATTCCAGGCGTCCACATTTCTCTGTAGGGAAATAGTATTAAGGGTCTATTAAGCATGCTCGCAGAATACTAAGTCCTGTCAGAAGTTGCAACCCTGTACTAGTGCCAAACCACTATACTTCCTGTAGAGTTTTATCTCCTAAAAATACTAAAAAGCATCTAGTTCTTTCGTAAGTGGGGGAATTCTTTGAACACTAGGCTCTTCTTTTCCTTCAGGTCCTTGTAGCCACCCAGGAGATGTTTATGGATAAATGGATGAGAAATTACTCTGTGCTTTAGAGCCTGCAAGTTGTAGAGCTAGAGACGGTAGCAGGGTAACCGTGAGGTGTTGCGTCAGAACAAGCACCCTGACGTCAGATCCCTGTGGCTGGGGATGGAGGCTCTCACAGCTTCACTCCACAGCGGCAGAAAGTTGGAGCCACTCTGTTCGGAGGGCTCTGATGCTGTGGTTTCCCATGCCTGGTGTCTTCATTGTCTCTCAACTTTAGTGTTTCTTTCCATTGCAACATTTCAGATACAGACTTTCAAATAGGTATCATAAAAACCTAATAAAGACAGGAAGTTGCCTTTGTAGTTCCAAGTGTAGTTTTGTTACCTTCCAGTGCACTTAGAGAAAACAGCAGGGCTTGTGGCAGCCAAGCGCCACCTCTGGGAATGCAGTCTGTGCTGTACATGCCTGTCCTCAAGCTTTAGCGCGTTGTCCAGGCAAAGGGCACATTGGTGTATTCTGAAAGACTCCCCACTCCGTGGCTGGCGCCGGATCCGGGGCCGTGCGCTGCTAGGCAGGTAGGTGCTCCACCGCCGAGCCGCATGCCGCCGCCCTAGAATACCTAAACTTAGTGTCGCTCATCTGCTAATAAGCAAACCAATGGCCTGGTGGACAGTTGAAGGCAAGTGACCGAGTTAATTTAACGTTCGCAAGTTTTACTTTGCCTTTCTGTACACTTTTCAGAATTTGATGCTCTGTAAAGGAGTGTTATCTTCCCTTAAGGAAGCTGATCTAGTTGAAATATTTGTCCAAGCTGTCCTTTCCTTCAAAGGAGGATTGCATAAGAGTTTTGTGTGAGGGGACCCTCGTTCAGGTCACCACAATGGAATACTGTTAAGATGTGCTTCAGGCATTTGAGCGGCAGTGACTCATTTAGAAAAAGCGGGGCTTACTTCTTGAGTTGTATAGACACAATTAAACAGAAGAAAAATGAGATAAACTCAACTGTTCCTTAAAAGTCTTCTAGTATCTGGCATGTGTGCTGTTCTTGAGTTTAATTTAAGCTCTTAGATACTAAGATGTTGAATCGGGAGATGCTCCGGTTGCAGAGTGCTTGCCTCGCGTATATGAGGCTCTGAGTTTAGCCCCCAGCACTATAAATGGATAAGCAATAAAAAGTGCAATGTCTTTTATGTTTACGCTGTGTGTGTGTCTGTCTGTCTGTCTCTCTCTGTGTCCTTCAATTTGTCCTTTCCCTCAGCCTCCTGATCTCAGACATTTGCCATCACCCCCAGCTTAGACTTTTAAAGTACTTACGAGTGTGTAATTTTTGTGTGTGACTTGTGTGGGTGTGTGTATATGTTGGTGTATGTATCTGTTTGTGTATGGAGACAAACTGGTGGAGGTCTTTAGGAACTGTCTACTTGGTTTTTGAGACAGTCTCTCAGTGGGACCTGGGTCTCACAGGCTGGGTTGGCTGGCCAGTGAGTTCCAGGGATCTGCCTGTCTCTGCCTTCCAGTGCCGGGATTAAAGACATGTGTCACTACATGCA
Source organism: Cricetomys ansorgei (assembly GCA_026225945.1). Lineage (NCBI taxonomy): Eukaryota > Metazoa > Chordata > Mammalia > Rodentia > Nesomyidae > Cricetomys > Cricetomys ansorgei. The sequence goes on along the minus strand of JAMJFZ010004240.1, from coordinate 1,987,611 downwards.
AACGTCCTGGTTTATTTTTCGTAATTTCATACTTATCTTTTCATTTGTAAGCATTTCTTGCCGTTCCTGTTAGCACTACTGACGACTGTTGTAACCACACATGGTTAGGCATGTGTGATTAATCAGTTACCACTGGTTATCAGGGAAGAGTTCTGGACCTGGCTCTCATTTTCCCATAAAACTGGTCTTCATCTGATCTGATGTTTCCTTTCTAGAAAATAAGATACTGGCCAGGAACTCTGGTGCTCACCTGTAGTTGCAGCTATTCAGTAAGCTGAGATAAGAGGATTGCTTGTGCCTACAAGTTTGGGGCCATTTGAATGCATATTGAGCCCATCTCTTTATAAAACAGAAATTGGACCTGGTGGTTCGTGCCTCTGTAGTCCCAGTAATCAGAGGGTTGAGGCAGGAGAATTGCTTGGCGGCAGGAGTTGGAAATCAGCTTTGCATAGTAGGAATATATATATATATATGCACATCTGTAGTCTCAGCACTAGAAGTGGAGGCAGGAGGATCGGGATTCACCGCCAGCCTGGACTACATAGGACCCTACTAGAATTAAAGTGAATTCTGTGTGCTTGCTGCTAACGGATTCATTAAATACTCAAAGTGCATAGCCTCCTCCTTGACATTAGGAAGGTTGGCAAGAAGATGGACATAAAGTGTCAGATGTTCTACAGAAGACACGTGCGGCAGTGTCTTAGTTTAGGAGACAGTGTAGCCGGGCAGTGGTGGCTCATGACTTTAATCCCAGCATGGGGGATGGGAGGGGGCAGACACAGGTGGATCTCTGTGAGTTCAAGGCCAGGCCAGCCTGGTCTACGGGAATGAATTCCAGGACAGCCAGGGTTACAACAGAGGAACCCTTTCTCAAAAAACCAAAAAGAAAAGAAAAAGAAATACATTAGAAGGTAGTATAAAGAAGAGTTTTTACAAAAAAGACTGTGTTTTGTTTTTTTAACCAAGCTTTGGAGATATGAGGTACAAATGGGAACTTTAGAGATTACTCAGAATCCTGGATAAACTCAGTTTGTGAAGACTCTGCTGTGAGCTAGGAAGGTGTTCCACAAGCTGTTGTCTTGTTCCCCAGGTTCTCTTGTTAGCAGTAGCATGTGCTCAGCGTTAGGAGAAAGCTCCACCAGTGCAGGAACTCAGATGGGCAGCAGCTGCACAGCTGAGCCACATATATAAAGAGTAATGTTGTGCACTAAGAAAATATAACATGCGAATGCTTTATGTGTCCTGTGTGGGAGCGCAGCACTCTGGAGGCAGAGGCAGGTGGATCTCTGCTAGTTCAGTGTCAGCCTGCTCTACATATCTGTTTCAGGCCAGCCAGAGCTACATGGTAAGCCACTGTCTCCCATAACAACAAAATGTTTTACGTGTAGCCAAAAGGAGTAAAGATTTAAAACAGTGAAGTAGTATGTAGTTTAGCTACAATGTTTGCTTTTTTTTTTTCACTTCAAAAATTAAAAAACAAACAAAACATAAACCAGGCCTGGAGACACACTTGTAACCCCAGCCCTTGGCAGCAGAGGCAGGGGTCAGGAGGTGAAGGTTCCTCGACTGTATAGTGAGCTGCATCGAGCCATAGCACAGGCCTGTAGGTTAGATCAGTTGTGTGTAAGTGGGATAGGGTCGCTTAGGCGGTCACACCCTGCTCCTAGCTGTGGTACATTCTGAGTGTCTGTGAACCATGTTTTATGCTTCTGCCGGTGCTTACGGGCAGGGAATTTCAGTGCTTAATGCACTGTGGCCAGAAGTTACCTCACTTTGGGGTTTGGGCCTTATAATACAGCTATATTTTATAATACTAGCTCTGGAACTCAGGGTGCTGTTTTTCATGTGTTCCTACATGGAAACAGCCTATAGTTAACCCCCCAGGATTAAGTGCACAGCCGAAGTGAGCGAGCAGTGAATTTTCAGGAGTGGGGAGCGTGTCAGCTGTGAGAGTGGTGGGGTTAGTCACTTTAGCCACCACAATACTTGTACAAATACGTGTATTTTTGTGAGCTAATAAGGAGGTAAAATTCCATTTAGATCATTTTAACATCCTTTCCTACTGTCATGGCCTTAGGTTTAAATGTAGTTCCTCTCAAATGGCTGTCTCTTGAATTTCAGTAGAGAAGTGTAGTAGGGATAGTCATGAAGCATTTTAAAGCCATTGCTAAGAGAATACAGCTGTGAAATGTTCCCTTGTCACAAGAACTCTGAGAGTGCTGGTGGTGAAAGAGCTCTCGAGGGAACGGAGTGGGGTTTGCAGAATGGGGAAAGCAGAAAGAAAGTCATGGGAGTACGGGGTGGGATTCCAGGGAGAGGAGAGAGGGCTGTGCGTGCAGTGGGTCCACACAGAGCTGCTGCGCATTGCGACAAGTTGCTGCATTTTCTTTTTAAAATAAAACTCAGGAAATAGTTGTAAGCGCACAAATGCTCTTGTGCTAACAATCCTCATGCCCAGCAAATACTCGGGGCCTGTTGATTAAAGAACAGTAGAATGAGCGGGTTCCTGCTCAGTGTTACCCTTATGTCCAAGTGCAATTTGCCCTCTAGATCTAAGAATTCTGTATCCACTGACTGAACCACCATGTACCAAAAGCAGTCTGAAAGCTACTTCGTCTGTATGGAATGTGTACAACATTCCCTGGGTGATACAATGCAACTAATTGTGTAGCGTATGCGTTGTATCAGCTATAGGTAATCCAGAGAGGATTCGAAATACACGGGAGGATGTGTTAGTCATAGACAGACACTGTGTCCATGAAGAACTTGAGCCTTTGCGGGTTTCTGGACAGGTAGTGCTACTGGTGCAAACCCATCAAGGGGTGCGGGGGAACACCGGGACAGCACAGACGGTTTCTAGGGGCGGGCATGGGTTTGCCCAGGACTACTGGAGAGTGATGGTAGAAATGGCTCTTCAGTCTTAGGTTGAATAAGGGCTCGCAGGTAGGAAGATGAATGTCAGAAGATCCTTGGAGGGCAAGAGACTGGCAGGAGAGGAAGTGTCTGGCTCTAGGGTTGCAGAGACAGCTGTGTGTAGACACGGCAAGTCTTGGAGTGTCCTGGGAATAGGAAGTGGATTGAGACACAGGATAGTCACTGAGAAGCATAAGAACCAGGGTAGAGTATGGTCTCTGCGGTGGTGGTGCACAGGAGTGGGCAGAGAGAACTGGGCACCGAGTGCCGATGGCCCCGCAGAGAGCCAGTCATTAAGTCAAGTCGGTCCTGTTGACGTCAGCGATGTCACGTAAATCCATGTCACTGTTCCTAGAGTGAATAGTACATTCGCTCTTCTCCCTCCTCTGAGGATTGGCCTTGTCTGTGTGTGCTATTGAAGAGGACTAGCCATTCTTTCTTGAATAATGCCAGTTTAAATTCTGCCTTGAACAGTTAGTTGCTTTTTTCAGTTTTTAAAAAGATGTTTTTGTTTATATATATTAATTATACACAATATGATATTGTATTTTCTTACGTGTGTGTAATACATTTTTGTTGATCACCCTGTAACCCCCTCCACACACACTTCTGCTAATTCCCTTCTCCCTTCTGTTCCCAGTTAGCTGTCCTGCTTTCATGATTGTTTTAGTGCGTGTGACCCAGTGAGTTTTGTTACGGTTGTTGCGGGAGCTTGGATACCTTAATAGTAGCCATACTGAAGAAAACCTCTGTCTAACCATTAGCTTGGCGTAGCTCTTGGGATAGGGCTCCATAGGCCCTCTCTATCACACGACAGAGTTGATGAGCCCAGCCTTTCGGGGATCTTACGTAAGTAATCATGTCATGCCCTGGTGTCAGTGCCCACCCCTTTCCTCTGGCTCTTATGGCCTTCTGGCCTTCTGCTTTACTCCCTGAGCTTGGAGGTGTGGTACAGATGTCCCGTTTATTGTTTGGACATTTGACAGTTGCTTATTCGCAATACCGACTCGTTATGAGTCACTTTGAGCACTGCAGAAAGAACCGTCTCAGAATAAATCTGACAGCAGCGCTCATCCATGGGCATAAACACAGTTATTTAGAAGGCAGTTTGAAAGTCACATCCTGACCACTTACCAAAACAGTATCCGTAGCTTCCTGACTGTGGCCTGTGATTTCCCCAGCCACAGACTTTTGGCTGGGTTTACAGTACCAGGCAGGAGTTTCCTCCTATGGAGATGTCAGATCCAATCAGGAAGTAGTTGGTTACTCCCATAGCACACTTGCTATTGCACCAGTGGTCTTACCTTGCTGAGCGAGTCACTGTTGCAGAGAGTCCACGGCTGAGTGAGACTGTTGATGACAATTCTTCACTAGTAGCCTGCATAGCAGCATACCCTTTGGATACTAAGAGGACTAGTTAGCAGGTAGGAAGCTTCTAGCCAGTTCTAGCTTGATCTACATGTCCTACAACCAAGGCGTGGTTGGTGTCCACACAGTAGGTCTTACCATCTACTTCTTGTGGACAAAGAAGAACAGTAGAAACGGCCTGTGTTGTTTGGAAAGCCTTGGGAGCAGCACTGTGACCAGCAGGGAAATAGTCTACTCTTAGCATAGGGCTTTCGTTTACTAGCCAGTGGCCTCTGGACACTTGATTGTTATATAAGCTTCTGTTGGCTACACAAATCCCATTAGGTTTCCTGCTGTTTCTGACATATTTTTTGATATTAGATCATTTTTTTCTTGTTGAGATTTGATGTTAGAATGCAAACATATAATCTTGGCTTCCCCCTTTTAAACCTATGATAAGGTTGATTTAAATTTACTTTTATTTCTGTGTGTGAGCGAATGCCATCTGTGTGCAGGTGCTCGAAGTGGCCAGAGGAGGGTATTTAGATGCCTGGGAACTGGAGTTAGAGGCAGCTTGTGAGCTGCCCAGTGTGGGTCCTCTGGAGGAGCAGTAAGGGCGCTTAACAATGAGCCGTTTCCCCAGCCCAAATTTATGTCAAGCCTCGCATGGTGGCGCAAGCCTTTAATTCCATTACTGGGGCGTTGAGTCTGGGAGATCTCTGTGAGTTCAAGGCCAGCCTGGTCTACCAAGCAAGTCCCAGGACAACCAGGGTTGTTACACACAGAAACCCTGTCTCAGAGGAAAAAAAAAAAAGTTACGTCTCAGTTCCTTTGAAAAGCATGTTCACCCCACTTTAAGCTTTGTTTCCATTTCTGGTATTGGTGAGAACCTGTTGGCAGACACTTTAGAAATGGTCTCGGGCTGTCTCATAAGGCTGAGATATATCACTGTAACTAGTTGCCACATCTGCAGTTTGACTTCCTTTCTGGTGGGTTTTTCTGATCAATTTGTCTGGGAAGTACCAAATTACATCAGAATGCTGTTTAATAACTGTTGGAATATTGCAAGTCCTATTTTCCACTGTGATGAGATTATGTGAAATTTAGTAAATATCCACCCTTGACAGTTCTTAAGATAAGTGGGCGGGGGGGGTGCCCTCAGTGGTTAGGAGCACTTGCTGTTCTTGCAGAAGACGAAACTTTGGAACCCTGTACACATGTTGGACAGCTCACAACTGTCAGCTTCAGGGTATCCCAGCGTCCTCTCCGGCCTACTTGGGTGTCCGTGAGCACACACATACACACAAGTAAAACAGTAAATCTTTTTTTAAAGAGTGATGTGTGTACGGTGGAGAGTTTCCATTTTTAGGATATGAACAGCAGCACGAAATCACTTCTGGGCATGATAGGGCCTGTAACCCAGCACTTCAGAAGCAGGGCAGGATGCTTGTAAGTTTGAGGCTAGCCTGGTCTTCATACTGAGACCTTATCCCAAAAAGGAAAGAAGAGATGTGGGAGGGAGACAGCTTGCCTAAGCTCACTAAACGGGAACGAAGTTCCTTTTGTTGTTTTGCTTTTGAGGGTTCAGGAGGTTGGACTCGGGGACCTGGTGCGTGTTCAGCACTGCGGTGTACAACCCAGATTTTGGTTTCTTTGTTTTCTCAGCAATTGTGAGCTGTCCAACATGTGTACATGTATTTTCTCTTGTTTGTTTCACTTTGTAGCTCTGCTGTTCTGGAACTATGTAGACCAGGCTGGCCCCTAATTTGTACTGTCTCCTGCTTTTCCCATGGCCCAGGTTCTGGGTGCGAGTACACACCACCATTCCCAGTGGCCAAGGCTAACATTACCGAGTGCCTATAGTATGCCAGTGACTGTTGAGATCTTCACTTGCACCGCCGTGTTCCTTACGTCCCTCTGATGTGTTGATGACGCCATTTAGCCTAGTCTTAGGAATAAGGCAATAGGAAGGCAAAGAAATTAAGTAACTTGTCTGACTTGAGTAAGCTTTAACCATGACGTAAACTTTGAGGTCAGCCTAGTCTACATAGCAAGTTCTGGGCTAGCCAGAGCTATACAGTGTGAGACCTGTCTCCAGTGCAGATCCTTCCTGGTCTCAGTGCCAGCTAGCAAGTGACTGGCACTGAAGACAGTTGTGGAGATGGGAAGCGGTTAGAATGGCATGATGGCCAGAGGTAGAAGAGTTGTGTTGCTGAAGGACACCCTCACCTCCTATCCACCCAGCCCGTCCCTCACATTCTGTATTGTCAGAGAAAGGGCACGAACCGACGAGCGGACTCCTTGAGCGTAGGTGTCCGACCTCACAGGGTCACTTCAGACATTCTCATGATGCGGGGCTTTGAGAATGAGCTCCTTGCTTGATTCCTCGCCTGAAAAGAGACAGCCCAGGTCCGTCTCTCCTGAGCAAGGAAGGCCCTATTGAAGTCTGAGGAGTCTTCTGCCAGGTGCAGCCCCAGGGTGGGCCTGTGTGTCTAAGACGAAGTCTGAGATGCTGTGCCAGCGCACACGGCGGGCAGGTGGCGGCCTTCCTCAGCTGGGTCAGTCCAGCTGGCTACCTGCGTGGGGAGATAGCACTCAGTTGTGTGCATTTTGTGTAGGTTCTTCTTTTGGTCCTGGGAATTGAACCCAGGGCTTCATACTTAAATAAGCACCGGCTCCACCACCAAGCTGTGTGTATCCTCAGACCCTAAATGTGTTTTAGATCTCTTCTTTAAAAATCAGAGTGCTTGGTGTTGAATTATCTGCTTCCTGAGGACATTTATGTGACATGGTGTCCTAACATGAGAACATTTATGCGACACGTGTGTCCTGACATGAGAACATTTGTGCGAACACGTGTGTCCTGACATGAGAACATTTATGCGACACGTGTGTCCTGACATGAGAACATTTATGTGGACATGTGTGTCCTGACATGAGAACATTTATGTGACACGTGTGTCCTGACATGAGAACATTTATGTGACACGTGTGTCCTGGCATGAGAACATTTATGTGACACGTGTGTCCTGACATGAGAACATTTATGTGACATGTGTCCTGGCATGAGAACATTTATGTGACACATGTGTCCTGGCATGAGAACATTTATGTGACACGTGTGTCCTGACATGAGAACATTTATGTGACACGTGTGTCCTGACATGAGAACATTTATGTGACACGTGTGTCCTGACATGAGAACATTTATGTGATACGTGTGTCTTGACATATCAAAACAACAGTGTTTTCACCTACTGTTTCTTCCTAGGAATTCACACGCTTACAGTTAAATTGGTCCAGCCACTTCGGTCCTGGCTTTTCTGTCCCTGGGACAGAGCTGCTCTTTGCCCTGGGCATCCACACACACACACACCCCTGGTGCCGGTTTCCTTAGTCATTTGTCTGGCCTTTCATTTCCTCAAGATAAATCTGGCAAAGTTTCTAGATAGGGGATTGACCCGGGATATTTCTTCACCCAACAGATTTGGTCATTAGTGTGTCTGGTAGCAAGTAAAATGTTAAGCCGTATATGTAGATTGAAATATATAGTGTTCAGTGAGTAGAATGCTTGCCTGGTGTGCATGGGGCCCTGAGTTCAGTCCCCACCCCTAACTCTCTGTCTCTTGGACTTGCTACTTATTCTTACCATGTTTCCATAAGAGCTGTTTTCAAAATAAGTTCTCTTAAAATATCTTCATAATAGTTTCTGGTCCAATGGAAACAGTGTTGGGGAAATTCTCTTGTTGGGGACATATTCATCAGTGTGGCGATAATGTTGCCAAAAGGAAGGAGAATGTGCCAGGGCAAACACGCTCAGTCCTGAGAACCTTCCTTCTCTGAGTTCCTAGTTTGTTCTTTCCCAGTCTTCTCCCTTCCGCATCAAGCAATTTCATTGTTGGTGTCATTGTCCAGAATGCCAGTGGCTTTGCTAGAACCTTTACACACAGCTTGTCTAAGCACAAATGTGATGTAAAACTTCTCTCTTTTATTGATCGGCTTTGGTTTTCTTGGTTTTTTTGACAGTTTGAGCTGAGTGTGGTAGCATATGCCTGTAATCTACGTACTTTGTACACAGGGGGATCGCTGCAAGTGTGAGCCAGCAAGGCAAGTTCCAAGTCGGCCAGGGCTGCACAGACCACGGCTGACAACACATCCGTGTCCGTATTGGGTTAGAAGGGGTCAGAAGTGGGGAGTAGGAGGATGGATGTGGTTAAAACACACTGTGTACATGTGTGAATTTCCCAAAAATTTTTAAAAGAAAAACTTTTAAATAAAAGCCTGTGGTAGGAAGAGTTCTGTGGTCTGGGAAGGTTTCTTGGGTAGCGTTGGTCCTTGAAGGCAAAGTTGTCAGCTGATGTTGCCCACTTTGGAATAGTCGGTGGGTTTTGTTGCTCCCTAGGGTAGTTCTCTAGAACTTACAAAGTCGGTTTCCTTTAAGGACTTCAGCACTGGGTATTTTCTCTTAAATTCTCTGTTCTTGCAGCTTTAGACACTGTTACTAAAGCCCAGATTTTTGGCACCTGTAGGACCTCTCGAAGTGAGAGTGGGGGTTTAAGAGATGATACAGTCGGCTGTATCTGATGGCGTTTGTTTTTACCGACACACTGGGCTGGGCTCTGAGCTCCAAATATTTTGTTACTAAAGTATGTTTATGAAGTTTTTTGGCCATTTCTATTATATACTCCTGTACTCAAACCAGGCCGAATTGAAATTTAATTGAAAACAGTATAGGAACTATGGATTCCAAATGTACGCTCCAGGCCAAGGCCAAAGAAAGGGATACTTTAATCTTTCACAGACAGTTTTGATAGAGGTCTTCGCCAACACTCTTCTTATTCTTTTAAGGTGCCCTGTGGCACAAGATTGCTAAGGCTTACTTCCCGTGTAGGATTCCCGCTCGTTCCATTTTGAGATGTGCTATTGTATCATCTCTCAAGTACTGAAGGTGCTGGGAGCCGATTGAGCTGTCTTTCAGCAAGCCTTTTTTGTTTTTTGACAGCCATTTGTGTGAAAACAAGAAATGAACATGTTCAGACAGTAGCTTCGGAGGCTTCTCATCTCCCTCTTATTAGAAGCTGGAGCCCTCTCTGCCCCTCAGCTCTTCCCTCAGCATCTTCGCTGACCCTTCAGAAGCACGAAAGAAGCAAACCTCTGGGCTCTTTTCACTGTTTCTGTAGCACAGTTGTACTGTTGGGACGATTGCTTCACTAGTGTTCACTGCAAGTTCTAGCAGAAGCAGGATGTTAAAATACCAAGAACATATTTGGATTATTAATAGTAGCTACAAGCTGCTGTAGTCCATATAGGAGAACCGTTCCTTTGAGCTGTTCATTGGAAAGTTTTGAAGGCTGTGGGGTAGGCCAGTTGTAGAATACTTGCCTGGCAGGTGAGAGGCCAAGCTCTAAGATTCTTTATGATTGAGATAATAGTGTAGTCTTAAATGTTACAGATCTTGAGGACCTGTACCTCACAGACTGAGGGAGCTTTAATTTTTTAAAAATGGATTTTGTTTTATTTGAACAAGAGAAATTAAGATGTGAGATCTCAGTATAGTTGATTTTGGTTTTCTTAACCATTTCCCTTCAGAAAATTCAGTACTAGTTAACACACACATAATTAAATCTACTTTAAAAACTTGACACTGTTTCTGTTTATTTGAGAGGTTTTAAACTATTAAAATAAAACGTCATAGCAATTCAGGAGCAACGGGAAAGAAAAGGTAGAAACACCGGAGTTGTCATTCGGACACTTGACTTGTGGCTTATGCGGTGTTGTACCTAGTTCTGGTTCTGAGGGGGGGTAGGGTTTGAAAACACTGCAGCAGAAGTGTTTCCACTGAGAACTCAACACTAGCCTTTAACTGTGTTAGCTTCCCGGTTTCTTCCTACGTGTACCCTGCTGTTCAGGGTCGGGGACAGAAAGACCCAAGCCCTTTCTCTCTCTTATCTGAAACAGGAGTTTTACCTGCGCGTGTGTTTGTGCACTGTGTGTGCATGCTTTGTCAGAGGAGGCCGGAAGAGGGTGTCAAATACCTGAAACTGAGTCACAGATGATTGGGAGCTGTCACCTGGGTGCTGGGAATAGAATCCGGGTCCTCTGAAAGAGCAGTCAGTGCTCTTAACCTCTGAACCTCTCTCCAGCCCCTACTTATTCTTTTTAATTCTTTATTTTATGTGTGTGTGTTTATGTGAGTGCCGTGTGAGGCCAGAGCTTCTGGAGCTGAGTCAACAGGTGAATGTGGGCTCCATGTGCATGCTGGGAGCTGAACAGCATCTGCTGTTAACTGCTGAGCCAGCTCTCCAGACACCTTTGTCCCATTTTAAAAGGAATACCTAATGTTGCATAAAATCTCTTTGCTTTTGGAGACAGGATCTGACTGTGTAGCCCACGCTGGTCTCAGACTTGGAGGCCCTGCTTCTGCTCCTGGTTACTACATAAACCAAGCAGCTGCAGACGTCATTTCCACACTGGGCACAGCACCGAGTGTTACTACTTTGTTGTCGTTTAAACACTGTTACAGTGCACCAGCCTGTTGTGTGGTCTTGCTTGTTTATTCTCTGGCAGATTTATACAAAGTTATACAGAGCTATACATTGTACCCTGATCATAGCCATCCCTCCCAATATGTTCCCCTCCCTTATGTTCTTTCCCTCCCCCTCCCCCAGCTAATTACTAGAGTCCAGTTAGTGCTGCCTGCTGGGATGTTGACTAGCCTTGTTGCCTTGGTCACTTACGGGTAACCATAGCGACTTGGAGTTCCTGTCCAGAAGACAGCACACCACTGCACCCTTCCCGTCCTCTGCCGCCTAACATTTCTTTCTGCCTCCTCTTCCTCGATGTTTCTGAACCTTGGGGTGGGGCTTTGGGGTTTGATAGGAAGTCCCGATGTCCCATTTAGGGCTGAGTGTACGCGCAGTCGCTCAGCATTTGCATAAACTGAAGCACGTTCCCTTGGGCAGACTGAGAGCATCACTGATGTGCAGATTTAAGCATGTATTTAGAAGGCACTGGGCACATGTCCACGGAGCGGAAACAGTAGCAGGCTCTCCTTTGGGAGTCGCTGCCTCCTAAGCCGAAGACTTTTGTGTTTTCTCTTTGACTTAACTTTGGATCTGTCCGAACTGACACGTTTGTGTGCTTCACTGTGCTGTGTAGGGCCGAGGTCCCTGGGTCCTGTGCACTTGGCCATTCCAAGCCATGGGGCTTGGAGTTTTTTAGTTCTTGACTTCTTTTTCTTCCTTTTTGCGTCAAGATCTCACTGTTGCTGTAGCCCTAGGCCGGCCTCAAGCTCAGAGATCCGCCTGCCTCTGCCTCCTGGTGCTGGGATTAAAGGTGCGCACCAGCTGGGCCCAGCTATTAAAATAGTAACTTCTAGAATTCTCAGAGCTTATCCTGGACGTGTGTGTTATTATCCTGTTACTAGAGCTACAAAGAATTGTTCTCCTTTTAAGACATAAGTGCTTCTATTAGTTTGTGGATATCTCCTGAGCATCATTAATTTTCCTTAATGAAAAGTTAACATTGGATGTAGCTTTTTTGCATCAGTTATTTATATATTACAGGAGTTTTTTTTGTTTGTTTGTTTGAAACAGGGTTTCTCTGTTGTTACTCTGGCTGTCCTGGAACTCACTCTGCAGACCAGGCTGGCCTCGAACTCACAGAGATCCACCTGCCTCTGCCTCCTGGGTGCTGGGATTAAAGGCGTGCGCCACCACTGCCTGGCTTTACAGGACTTTGTTGTTGTAATAGTAGATACAGCTTTAGACTGAAGTGCCTGGGCTTTTATGTTCTTGTCCCTTGTTAGCCAATTTGAGGGATTTCCTAAGGTTTTTGGAGACTTGTGATCGCTTACTTCAGGCTGTCCTCTGAGCTGCAGCCTCTGTGTCTCCGTACCCTCTTCCTCTTTCCGTGTGTGCTCTCCTACCGTGTGGACACTTTGTACACATAACAGTTCCTTGTCTGGCCTGCTGCTACCGAGAGCTCTAGAACAGTGTGCTGTCTGAGCTTCGCACCCTGCCAGTGACTGCCAGTAGGGCTGACAAGTGCTCTGTCAGGAAACTGTTCTCTGGGAAAACAGCCCCGGAGGAGAGGGTGCTGGGACGGCGATGGCGAGAGCCATCTAGACGGACGTGCGGTAGAGCAAGCTCGCCTGGCAGGGGCACAGTGAGGAGCTTTGAGACCTGCGTAGGACGTCGGTATCTGCGTTCTTAAAACCTGATCAAATCATTAATTCTAATTTTAAAATGAATACATTTTCCTTTTAAACAGCAAAATTTTTAACTTTATGCTTTAGGAATACATTTTAAAAGTTAAATCTCTGACAGATTGCGCTGTCTTAGAGAATTTATTTTTAAGTCCTTGCATTGTTTCTGGGCTGCTTCAGTTTTAATGAGTAGGCTCAGAGGGGCTGCTTCGGTCACTGCCCTTGTGAGATTTTGCGGTCTGGAAGCGGTGCCCTAGCTTCAGCAGCTCCGTTCATGCTCCGCTGTGCGGCCCAGCAACGCCGCTTCAGAAGTTCAGCGCGGAACCGTGGGCAGAGCTGTGGCGGCCAGCTGCTGACCTCTCAGCCGCCATCGTGACTCCAGCTATAGATCACTTAATGTTATACGTTCTCTTTCCTTCGTCATTCAGATTATCTTATACAAAAGCTGCACGGTCCCAAAGTTTGCTTGCTTGTTATAGAACTCTTGTATTTTCAGTTAGTTGGGGTGAATGTAATCTTATAAATAGCCAAAGGTCTAAGGTTGAAGTAACATTTGAGTGTCACCACCATTTCCAATCCTGAAATGGTCTCCAGTACTGACAAGCTAAAACTCATTGTCCTCTGCATACTTTGTGCTGCTAACTAACATCTCTCTTTGCAGGATTCATGAATAAAATTTTCCATCCCAACATTGATGAAGCGTAAGTAACTATTTAAACAATGTTTAAATTCTGCCAGCAGCTGTTCTTGACTGACTAGAGATCATCTCTCCTCCACTGTTGTAGAAGAACCTTCAGCTATCATTTGGGTCTTCTGGGGCGGTCGGACTGCATGAATGGCACGGTAGAGTCCTCAGGATGTGACCTCTGAGACCTTGATTCAGTGCATGTTGGCTGTGCTGGGCCTTTGCTCTCCTCTGGTGTCCATATCCCGAGTCCTGTTGAATAGGCCCAACTCAGAGACCTGTCTTCAGCGTGTGGATTTACTATTTTCCATCCTTGACATAGTTCTTAGTTCTTGAGAGAAAATATGAGTGATGATAGTTTCATTTTAGTTAATGTTACATATCTCCTAATGACTGTTCAGATGGCTCCACCGCAGCCTGTCTTGTCTTTCCCGTGCCGGCTCTTTGGACTGTTCTGTCTTTGCACAGCTTCGGTTCTGCTGTCTCACTGCACGGGAAACTTTTGTGAGCTTTGTAGGTTGCATGTCTACATTGTGTCCCTTAACCTTTAACACTTGAGTGCATCTACCATCCTAATGGCCAGGATGCGCTCTCGGGCAACCAGAGTGAAGCAGACTGAGGCGTAGTGTGAGGAGTGCTTGCAGCCTGTAGTGCGGTATGCCAGACTCACACACACCTTAGTGTCAAGTTTCCTTAAATAAGTTTAATCAGCTCCTCAGCTTACTTTTGTCTTCTATAAGGCTTTTAAAAATATAGTTATTTTGTAAATTAACCTTTAATTTGAGTTTGTTTTTCTTAGACTCAGAACATGAACACACTTGACTGTATAGTGAAATTCTGTCCTCGGGGAATCACAAGTTCTACCAACCCTTGTTCCCTGGGTTAATGCTCATCATGTGGTTCAGGTGTTTTCTTCCAATGGTTGCTCTTGTTCCTCGTGGGTTCCAGATGAGGCTCAAGGAGCTTTTGTAACACCTGAGCTGCTGTTCATGTTTATCCCAGCTGCATCTTAAAGGATCTGTTTCAGGATATTTTCAATAACATTAGCTGCTGGAAACATGCAACTAGATTTCTAATTTTTTTAAAGTGCCATTTTTTTTCCATCTGTTTCAGGTCAGGAACTGTGTGTCTAGATGTAATTAATCAAACTTGGACAGCTCTCTATGGTGAGTTTGGCCATGGAATATTATTTTTGGAGATACTGAGATATTGCCTCAAAAGAATTGTTTGACTTTTCTTTGGTGGTCCACATGTGTGTTGGGAGTGGGAGAGAGTTTTGAGGGACTGAGTGGGAAGGTTTGCTCAGTGAGAAAAGGGTGGGGAGTTAGGGAGGCGCCTCTGGGATTAAGAGAGCTTGCTACACAGACATGAGGACTGGATGGAGTCTGGATCCCCAGAGCTCAGGAAAGCCGGGTAGGCATGGGGTGATTACAGCCTCTCAAGGCAGAGGCAGGGCATACCCTGTGCAGCTGGCTAGTGAGACTAGCCGCATCAGGTTTGATTTGAGCAAAGTAGAAAGGACACATACGTACACTATACACAGACACGCATGAAAATGGAGTGCACACTTCGGTTTAGTAATACAGATTTAAAATAAGTTAATGAAGGGCTAGAGAGATGGCTCAACAATGGCTAATGAGCTGCTTGCACAGGACCCAAGTTCAGTTTCCTGCACCCACGTCAGGCTGCTGGCAACTGCCTGTAACTTCAGCTCCGAGATCTGATGCCTCTGGCCTCTGTACCTACATTCACGTGAATGTACTGCCTCCCCCACATACACACAAACAGACATGATTCTAAACATTTCTTTAATCTTTAAAACATAAGAATTCTGCAGACCAGGTGTGGTGACTCATACTTGTAACTCCAGCACTCAGGAAGCTGAGGCGGGAAGGAGTTTGAGGAGGGCATTGTTGGCTGTGTAGGGAGACTAGCTGGAAAATTACCAAAAAGAAAAGTTGTGTGTTTTTTATGATTCTGAACTAAAGGTACAGTAATACTATGTATATAAAAACAAATATATATACAAATTTCACAAGTTTGCTTTGCGTTGTTTTTTTTTTTTTTCTCCAAGACAGGGTTTCTCTGTTATAACTCTGAAACTCACTCCGTAGGCCAGGCTGGTCTTGAACTCACAGAGATCCACCTGCCTCTGCCTCCAGTGCTGGGATTAAAGGCGTGTGCCACCACCGAGCGGCTTAAATGTTTTGTTTTGTTTTCTAATGTGTGTATTCTGAAATGTGTATCACTTAGTTTTAGAGAAAATCTCTTGGCAGTGTTGCTCTGAGTGAGTCCTAAGGTGAGTACCCTAAGAATGGCTGAGTCAGCTCTTCAGAATACTGTGTTGAATATCACAGAGGTATAAGGAGTAGCAAGCTTTGGTCCCTGGGCTTTTCACCTGCTTAGGGAGCTGAAAATAATTAAAAATGTATTTGAATTGAATCAGTGATACTAAAGCAAAGGAAATGTTTTTATCCTCGAGTCCAGATGCACAGTCTTGATAGACACGCCCTCTCTGCTGCTCCCACACCATGAGCCTTTCCTGCAGTGCTTCTGCCAGTAGTATCCTCTGGATACACCTTAGAGTTGCGACATAGTCCCACTTTGACTCTGTATTGGCTGTTTGTGCCTGTTAACGTTTTGCTGTGCTAGAGTGTGTGTCGATTCGTCGGTAGGTCCTGGGGCTCGGAGCACAGTGCCTCCCACTGAACGGGTTGCAGGAATGAGTAATGGATGATAGTTGCTGAGGGCAAGGAAAGGAGGGAATGATCACTGAAAGCTGGCTTCTGTTAAAGACTTGTGAGAGGAGCTGAGCCAGGAGTGGTGCTGCTCACCTTTGATCCCGGAGCCTGGCCGACAGGGCAGAAGCCAGCTTGATGAGAGAGACCCTGCCTCTAAATAAACAGAAGGCAAGGAGGGGTATCTGGAGGAGCTGGAGTGAGGGACAGGAAGGAGAAGTGATGTAAGTACGTTGTGATTTCAGCATAAAAGGCTTGAGAGCTTTAGCCCTCTTGGTCCATCCAGAGTCTGAAATCCACTGTTCCCAGACAGCCTTGTCTGAGTTAGTAGATGAGGTCACAGCAGCACACAGCTCACCCCTGTCTGTCTCCTGGTGTGTGTGGCTGGTCCGTTTTTTTTTTTTTTTTTTTTTTAAAACCCTTTCTCACACACTGTGTCTTTCCTAGCCAGCCCATCTCAAAGCCCCTTGCTTTGCATGTTTAAACTGTTCGTCATTTTATCTTGATCTGCTGGGTTGTAAGCTCCACTACAGCAGGGCTTCATAAATTTTCTCCATTTTGCAGCTCCTTTTAGCTCAAGAAAAATTTTGTTTTTAATTTTTAAATTTCATTTATATATTTTGAGACAGAGTCTCTCTGTGTAGCCCTGGCTGTCCTGGAACTCACTCTGTAGACCAGGCAGTTTTTGAATTCATGGAGATCCGACTGCCTCTGCCAGCCAAGTGCTGGGATCAAAGGCGTGCGCTACCACGCCCGGCCAAGAAGAAAAACTTTTAAAGATTTCTTTTTAATTTATGTTTATGGGTGTTCCACCGGTATGTGTATATGTACCGCATGCATGCGTAGGGCCTGTGAAAGGAGTCCATGACCGTGAGCAGCCACGTAGGCGCTGGACCTAGCCCAGGTCTTTTGCAAGAACAGCCACTGCTCTTACCCTCTGAGCTCTCTCTCTGGCCCCTAGCTCAAGAAAATTTTTGTGACACTGGATATATAAGCATATACAACAAATACACAATTCAAACATCTACTGGTAACAAACCACAAAGAAATTTATTTTATTTAAAATTGTATTTTAAAACAATTCTTTGGCATGCATATACTTTTGCCATTTATTAAAAATGAAAGCAAACTTGCATACTGAGATTGAATTTTTGTATTTTTAAAGAACTAAATATTACTGTATATTTGATACTACCTGGTACAGAGCATCTTGGGTGTTTTTCAGTGTTGATTGATATGATCAATCCTGAAAAGGCCACTGTGATTAATGCGTAATACAAGATGACATGTAATTTTAGGAACATTTCAGGAAACGTTGGAACCTCTAACTTGATACTTACATGCGGAGGGCTGATGGTAGAAATGCTAAAAATATTTTGTTTTTGGTACTAAAACCATTGTTTATACAAGATCAGAAAATTTGTCCAGTGAAAGCGTCACGGTTGTACACACCAAGGCCTCGGGTCTGAGCTGAGATGTGTCAGGCACAGTCACGGGATGGCACGTGCGGTGTGAAGCACACACGCGTGTTCAGAAGCAGGGCTGCAGTGCATTTCACAGCGCAGCACAGGCAGGCACTGCCGAGGCTGGATCATACGTGATTTTGAATTAATTTTGGTTGTTGCATTGCCCAAAATGTTTTACTTTTTCCAAAATGTTTTTTTTTTTCCATCCCCTACATACGGGTCAGTGTCCACGGTTGTAAGGTCTGCGTAACAGAGGGACTTGTCTCAGGCCCCTAGAGCAGTGCCTGCTTTACAGTCAGTGGCAGCTGTTGGCCGCACACAGTGCTGTTTACCATAAGCTCTGGGAACCAGTGGCCTATAAGAAGAGAGGCGACCAGAGCGTGCACACTTCGAGGCTGATTAGATGGAGTGTGTGTGTGTGTTTGCGTTTCAGGCGAGCTACCTGAACTGTTTGCCATAACGATGTGTTGTTCTTGTTCTCAAACAAATAAAAAACGCGTTCACATTTTAGAAATGTGCGCAGCAAACACTGCAGCCTGGTCCAGCTACACTCTGGTAGGGTAGACCAACTCACTAACTTGTACAACCGGCCAGAAAGACCTTCCTAGAGAAGGTTTGCGCGTTCTCAAGCACCTCGCGTCTCCAAAAGTGTTTAACAATGATTTATTAACTGTGACCCCAATGACTCACATGCTTAAAGGGATATTTATTTGCCGGTTAAGTGCCAGCTATCACACCGTCCGTCATCCCGAAGAGAAAGACAGTTGCTAGCTGTTACCACACACGTGACCCCACAGCCTGGAGAGCCGCCAGTCTACTTCTTATGTTTATGGGTGTGTCTGCTCTGAACGTTCTTATCAACTGTTTGCCCTCTGGAGA
Organism: Cricetomys ansorgei; assembly: GCA_026225945.1. Taxonomy (NCBI): domain Eukaryota; kingdom Metazoa; phylum Chordata; class Mammalia; order Rodentia; family Nesomyidae; genus Cricetomys; species Cricetomys ansorgei. The sequence goes on along the minus strand of JAMJFZ010004240.1, from coordinate 1,969,377 downwards.
CTGGCTCTTTCAGTTGGCACAGTCTTAGAAGGTTCATCTCTGTTGTAGCATGTATCAGAATCTTTTCATAACTGAAGATTATTCTGTTGCCACATTTTATTCATGTGCTTGTCAGATGATGGATATTTGAACAGTGCTTTAGTAACTGTGTACAAATTAATAATTTTTTGAGATTTATATGAATGGGTGTTTGGCCTACGTGCATGTTTCTGTACGGTGTGCACAGTGCCTGTCGCAGCCACAAGAGGGTGTCGGATCTGGAGTTGGAGTTAACAGACAATTGTGAGCCACCTGGTGGGTGCTGGGAACAGAACCTGGGTCCTCACGAAGAGAAGTCAGTACTCTTAACTGCTGAGCCAACTCTCTAGCCCCTATGTACAGATCTTGATCTGGTCATGTGCTTTCATTTCTCTAGGTGTTGAGGAGTTAACAGACTTGTTTGCACAGTTGCAGAGCTTCCTGTCAGAAGCTGTAAGATTATCAGAACAGATTTTAAAGTTTCATCACACTTGTATACTGTTAGTGTGTGTTCTTGTATTCTTTCTCTTTTCTTTTTTTTTTTTTTTTTGGTTTTCTTTGGTTTTTGAAACACGGTTTTTCTGGCTGTCTTGGAACTCGCTCTGTAGACCAGGCTGACCTCAAAATCCAAGATCAGCCTGCCTCAGTCTTCTGAGCGCTGGGATTAAAGACACACAGCATCACGCACTGCAGGAAGTTCTTGTGTTCTCTTGTAATGTAAGCATTTAATAAACAAATGTTTGTTAACCACATTGGTCAGAGAGAACTGAATACATTTCCACAGTTGGCACAGTATGAGTTTTTCCAAGTATTCATGACATGAGTATGGTCATTTTATCATTACGGTAAGTGCAGGAAAGCACAAATAACTTTCAGATTGTAGTCAAAGGTAAAATGAGCATGAGAAATTGTTTTGACATTTTACTCTAAACACAAGTTATTTCTCTAGAAAATTCAACATAGTTAGGTTCAGGTGCTTATGAAGGTTTTGTGGGAGTTTAAGATACGTCTGATTTTTGAGAACTGAACTTTTATTGCAGACTGCTAAAGCCTCTGGCATTGAAGGTTAGTACTTAATCTGAATCTCTCCACTTCCTGTAATGACTTTTAAGAGAGCCAAATGCTAAAAAAAAGTCTAATACCAGACTAAAGAACTCATTAGAGAAAGTTGGCTTGTTAACATAAGTACCCAACTGAAAAACAGAAAGCTTAGCCTGGCCCCCAAAACTTGCTGCCATTCTTCTCTGTGCCGTGGAGAAGGTGGGATGAGGGGGGGAAGCTGGCTGTAAGATCTGCTGTTTCCTGCGCAGTGGACACAAGTGTGTTTAGAGCAGCAATTCAGCTGGAGTTTCAGATCTGTACTAATAGATCTGATATTAGGCACTGTTCGTGATAGCAGTAAATTTAGTCCTTCATGCCCTTTGCCAAACAAAGGCGATTTCTGATGGCCCATGACCGGCACATTGCTTCTGTTCTCATCTCTTGTCTCTCTGCCAAGCACAGCCGAAGCTTGTTGGCTCAGAAGTTCCAGATTGGTATGATCATAATCACCAAGTGATTTTATATTACTTAATAATAGTGGGTAATGTGTAATGTGGTTACTTCTGTGAAGATGATGTCATCAGTATAAAGTTATCTGTTGTACTCTTATGACATTGAGAGAAAATGGCAGATGACAAACTTGATTTGCTCTGGCTTGTGACACGACAGTATCTTTTCTTACATCCCTTGCTGTTCTTGCAGACATCAATAATGAAAACACTGAAAAACTTAATCTGCAGCCAAGGGGATCTGGATTTCAGTGTCAAGGACATGTGTACTTAAAGAACTGGCAGAGGGCCGGGTGGTATAGGGGTGTCCCATGCCTTTATTCCCAGCACTCGGGAGGCAGAGGCAAGCGGATCTCAGTGAGTTGGAGGCCAGCCTGGTCTACAGAGTGAGTTCCAGGACAGCCAGAGTTACATGGTAAGATCCTGTCTTGGGAAAAAAATTTTTTTTTAATTTTTAAAAAAATTAATGTAAGAGGGCCCAGCACACTGAGGGTGGGGCCACCCCGGGACTGGTGGTCCTGGATATGAGAGCACACTAAGCAAGCACTAGGAGCTAAGCAGTGTTCTCTTGGTATTCGCTTCAGTTCCTGCCTCTAGGTTCCTGCCTGGAATTCTTGCCCTGACTTCCTGTCATGATGGACTGTGATCAGGATACTTACACTCTTATAAGCCCTTTCCTTCCCAAGTTGCTTTTGGTCATGTTTTATCACAGCAGAGAAACCCCAACTAAGGCAGGATCTGACTCCCTCCCCTGACCCCCGAGGGCACCCACAGGGGCAGCATTTCAAGTTATTTTTTTGTTTGTTTATGTGTGTTTCTATGTATACAAATATGCATACGTGTATCCAAGAGGCCAGAAGAGAGGACATCACACGCTCTGGAGCTGGAGTTACAGGAAGTAAACACCGAGCCTTGTCTCCAGCCCCTGTGGCCACTTGCCGTTTTTAAGCTCGCCTCCTATCCTGTTCCTTAGTTTTTAAACTTTCTCCAAATTATTTTTCCTGTAGTTGTCTCAGCCCCACTCCTGGGGCTAGGACGCCGCCGTAACTGCAGTACTGCTCTAATCCTGGGCGAGTCTGCTGCCCAGGGCGAGTCCTGACTGACCTGGTGAACTATGTCATGGAGTCCGACTGGGGCAAGTGGGTGAAAGACCACTTTCTTATAAAATCGGGCAGTTTACAATTTTACCTTTAGGATTGCTAACCAATAGACAAGCCTTTGTTGCGGCTAAAAATCAGCATATTGGATATTACTTCCTCTAGTCATCTCGTATTAGTAACAGATACATAAGGTAGCCTGTAACAGAAGGAGTGTGTCAGGAACTTGGAGGATAGGCAAGAGAAACACTTATCAGACATTTGGGGAGAAGTTAGAATAGATTTTTAAGTAGTCGATGCTTTTCAGGTAACTCCTGTTTGGCTAAAGGTAATTGTGTGTGTTAGCGCTTTGTTGGAGCGTGTGGCTCGGGGATCGTGCCCTCCGCTGGTTATACAGAAGGGCCTGGATTTGACCCCTTTCCACTGAAAAAAGGAAAACCCTTTCATGGCTGTGCTGCTGGACACCCCTGTAATCCTGACAGCTGGGCAGCCAGGAAGAGTACAAGTTCCAGATGAGTCTGGTCTGCACAGAGGAACACTGCCTGAAAGACCGATAGTGCTTTGTCACTTCAGCGCGTGCTGGTCCTACGTGCTGAGACGGCCTCAGATGAGGCCCGGGCTAGCCTCTGACACAGCAGCCTCCTGCCCCCATGCCCAGCCGTTTGTAGATTTTTCTATAGCTGCACTGACAGGTTTGAGTGTGTGTCTTCATGACTGCTGGGCAACAACTATTCCAGCACACACAAGAGCTCAGCACTGCATGCGTGCGTGCGTGTACTCACAATTCCTGTGAGAGCGAGAGAGAGTGTGTGTGTGCGTGCATGTACTCACAATTCCTGTGAGAGCGAGAGACAGAGTGTGTGTGCGTGCGCGTGTCTGTGTACACGTCTTCATAACTCCACACCCATAAGCAGCTGGGTGCCACTCTGAGTAAAATTGAGGCTGTATCAAGCAGGTTCTTCCAGGCATGAGAGGAACGCACCTGACACAGAAGAGAGATTCTGAGTTTTGGGTTTGCTGGCGTTGAGGAGACTCAGCTAAGCTAGCTCCATGACCAGCCTTCTTTATGGACTAGGAACTCTTTAGAAGTCATATTTGTATGTGGTTCAGAAAGTTACTTCAGGAAAATGGGAAAAGTTGTTTTCCATTGAGGAATTTCGCAGACTAGAGATGCCACATTCACTGGTGGTCAGCGTTGGACCCAGGCGTTCTGGATTGTAGACCACGAGCTAGCCAAGATAGGACTCACAAAGACGGCCTGTTTTCTTTAGTTCAACTTCAATTCTTAAATATGTAGACAAGTAACCCTGTTTTTGTTTTCCTTTGTGTTTATGGTACATAAAGTCTTCCTTATTTCTTACACATGGATTCTTAGTTGTGATTGCATGAAGTTATCTTATTCTTTTCGTGCATTAACAACAGCTAAATTATTCCTAGTAGTTAAAAGTTATGAGCCGGGCAGTGTGGCGCACGCCTTTAATCCCAGCACTTGGGGAGGCAGAGGCAGGTGGATCTCTGAGTTCGAGGCCAGCCTGAGCTACAGAGTGAGTTCCAGGACAACCAGAACAACAGAGAAACCCTGTCTCAAAAAAACCAAGATAGATTAGGTTAGGTTAGGTTAGGTTAGATAGATAGATAGATAGATAGATAGATAGTTTTAATAACAAGCTTTAGTGTAAATATAAGTATGCCCCACTGATTTCAGGAAGGTTAGTAACAAAGATAAGCAAGGTTGTGTCAGGTTTTTGCTACACTGCTCACCCCTGCCAGGAGAGAAGTGTTTTGAGATTGGCTAGGCAGTGAGCAGTGTTTTTGATGAGAGCTACTCTGAGTATGCATTTTCTTTAGAATATTTTCAATTTAAATACACTGGGGAAGGGACTGCAATTAGGCAATTAATGGGAAAGACTTTTATATGTAAGTTTAAATAGCTTTATTTTAAGATTTTTAGTTGTATTTTGTATGGATGAATGTTTTGCCTACATATATATCTTTGCACCACATGCTTGTCTAGTGCCCTCGGAGGCAGAAGACATCGGATGTCTGGGGTCTGGAGGTACAGACAGTAGTGAGCCACCATGTGGGTGCTGGGAATCGAACCCAGGTCCTCTAGAAGAGCAGCCAGTGCTCTTAACCACTGAGCCATCTCTCTAGCCCCTGTTTTATTTACCTTGAGACAGAGGCTGTCTTGGCTGTGCAGTCTTGGCTGGCCTAGAGCTCACTTCATAGACCAGTTTGGACTTAGACTCAAAGACACACACCTGCCTCTGCCTTCCAAAGTACTGAGAGGCATGCACTGCCGTTCCCAGCCTAGAGTGGTTCCCATCCCATGCACTGGAGATGTTTCTCGGTGGTGAAGCGCTTACCTGTCTTGTGCAGAGCCCTGAGGTCGAGCTCCACTGTCACAGAGACCGTGAGCAAATAAGCGCTCAGATGCGTGCACTCCTAAGAGCTGGTCCTAAGTTCAGGTTGGCGACCCGGCTTAGCAGACATGTCTGTGCTCTAGGCTGCGGGGTGCTACATCTTCGCTGTTGACCTTTCCCACAGAGGACAAAATTACCTCTTGAAGCTTAATACTGAAAAGCCAAAGCAAATACCACTAAGTGAAATTCACTGAGCACGTCATGTATGTTGAAAGTTCAAATGTGTGACCACTTTTTAATTCCTGCTGATTTCTCTGAGTTTTATCTGTATAGACATGTCCTTCTGAGGTTTCGGACTAACATGAGCACATGTGCGACGCAGAAGGTCAGCTTTCTCTGTTTCATGTGCGCATAAAGACTCTGAAGTCTGTCTCCCCCCTCCTGTCTGCCTTGTCTGTTTCTGCTCTTTGTGGTGAGGCAGGGCCTCACTATGTGACACAGACTGGCCTTGAACTTGGAGTCCCCCACCTCTTCCTCCTGAGTTTACAGGCTTGGGCCGCCAGACCCAGGCTTCTATAGTTCATTTGTGAACCACAGGCAGCACAGGAGGTCCGTGCGGGCTGCCCCAGGTCCCTCCTGCGTGCTCCAGGCCAGCTGAAATTCGGGGTCTTCTTGCTTGAGTAGCATTTATTTTAGAGAATGTTACTTTTAGTCTCTATTTTAAGTCAGCCTACCCATCTGAGGATACTAAAATTTACTCCAGAGGATATCTGCTATCTTTTATAGGCCCTTAACAAGTTTCTTACCCATACTGTACAAGTTTTATGCAGTATAGGGTGCTCTGGTTGTTGAGGTGCTTAGGTGTCGTGGTTTGAGGATGAAATGTCTCCAACAGGTCCGTGTGTTGAGCCGTTGGTCCCCAGTTGGTAGTGCTATTTTGGGAGGTGGTAGAAACTTGAGGAGGTGGCTCTGGCCGGAGGAAGTGGGTCACGGGGTGCCTTTAACAGTTACGCCCAGGGCCTGGTCTGCCGCTTGCTGTCTATTTTCTGGCCAGCAAGTAAAGAACAGCCTCTACTCGTGCCCCCACTCCCTGTTCTGTGCAGGCAGCCATGTGCCAATAAACCTGCCTCTTTTAGGTTGGTATCAGGTGTCAGACATACCTGTGCGGACATAACTAACACAGGGCTGGGGAGACGGTCAGTGAAGATGAGCTGCTGTACCATCCTGAAGACCTCGGCTCCAGTCCGGCTCTCGTGTCAGTGCGTGTCCTCAGGGACCCCTAACACACAGGTCACGGTGCGTGTCCTCAGGGACACCTAACACAGATAGGTTCCCTTTGACAAAGTGACTGGCAGAAATGGTGTGCAGGCCTTTAATTCCAGCACTAGGGAAGCAGGGGCAGAACTTTGATTTGAGGCCAACCTGGTCTACATACTGAATTCCGGGACAGCCAGGGCTACCCTGTCTCACCAAAAATAAAAATAAAATTAGTAATAATATAATACAACACTTCACTTTTTTGTAGAATCTCATTGTAGTTTTTCAGTGTGCATGTACTGTAAGCAGAAACAAACTTAAAATGTTTTAACGACTCCCAAATTTGTTATTTTAGTTTCCCAGGAGCTGGTAAAACACTTTAAAAATGTATTAATTAGCCTAACATTATAAAATAACCAAAGGAAATCTGGAAGTCTTTAATTATTTACTTTATTCTCAATCTCTTTGTTTTGTTTTCTTTTGTCTATCATTATTCTGAGACAAGGTCTTGACTTAGCCCTGGGTGGCTCCCACGTGCTGGAATTAAAGACTGCAGCCCCATGTCCACTCTATTTCAGTCTCACCCCCACCCCACCCCCAATGGCTACCTGATAGGACAGATAGTCCTGAACCTGACTGTGTAAATTAAGTGAAATTTTAAGGCTGGCTTTATTCTGAGCGTGGTACAAACTCCTGACTTGCTTGTATGTTGATGGTGGGATTTTGAAAGGTCAGTTGACTGATTTTTCCCTAGTAGTCAAGGATATGAATAACATGATTGAAATCCTGAGATGACCACAGCTTACTTAGCCACAAGTGTGAATTACCATGTGTAAGTCACAGAAGGAACGACGGGTTCAGGACTACAGGAATTGCCCTGTCCAGTTGTGAGCAAGGTTTCCCCTTCCTCCTCTTTCAGCCTGTTCCTTACTGAGTTAGAGGACAAAGGAGGGCAGTGACTGCAGTCGTCCCTGCCCGATGGTCAGTCCCAGGCACCACACAAGTACACGCTGCTCCATTCAGGCCTGTTTGTGCTGGGGATGAAGTTCGGGGCCTTGGGCGTGCTGGGCGCAGTTCAGCACTGGAACTCACTCTTACAGAGACATGAGATGTGGTTTTAAAGAAGCTCTTTGTGATTGTCAGGGTGAGAATCTGGAGTCTTGACCAAGACATGGTGGAGTCATTTGTCAGGGCAGTTAGGAAGTCTGGGAACATAGGAAGACAGCCTAATCAGACTCCTTTCTGAGGTTTGGGGTCTTCGTTACCTTTCAGTTGCTTATAACCAAAGCAGCTTATATAAACAAGCATTTAACTGGGGGCCTGCTTACAGTTTCAGAGGGTGAGTCCGTGATCATCATGGCAGTAGGCATGGCCTGGAGTAGTAGCCGAGTGCTTACTCAAAAACCGCCAAACTCACCCTCTTACTGATCTGCAGGTGGGAGGCAGAGAGGAGACGGCCCTGGCGCTGGCTTTTGCAACATCAAAGCCTGCCTCCAGTGACACGCCTCCTCCAACAAGGCCACACCTCCTAATCCTTCCCAAACCGTTCCGCCAGCTGGGGACCAGACATTCAGATACACCAGCTTTAGAGGCCATTCTCATTCAAACCACGACAGGGCCCAAGGGCAAGGGACTCTTGAAGGGAAGGGGTTTCACAAAATTAATTTTAAGCATGTCAAACCTGATAAAACTAGAATACGAAGGACCTATTAAAAAGATTTTATGGTTAACAGCACACAATTATTTAATATTATAAGACAATGGGCTTCCAAAAGTATACAAAACTAATTCTTTGGAGGTAGGTGGACAAGGTCTTACACACTTTGTAGCCTTGGCTGGCTTGAAACTCAACTGTGTAGCCCACGCTGGCCTCAAGCTCTGCTCTGAGAGCGGTGTGTGCTACACATTGAAGGTGTGTGCTACCACACACAGCTTATAAAGCAAATTCTTAAATTACAAATCTGTGGAATTCACAATATTTTAATCTGGGTTTTTTATTTTAAAAGTGAGCCAGAGCTATGGCAGCCTGTGCCACCAGAGGACGGCGGTCAGAGGGGCAGGGTTGGGGGGCTATGATGAGGTGTGCGCGAGCCTCTGGAGGGCAGGCGAGCTTGGATGCTTTTCCTCGGGCACTACTATTGTTGGAGACAGGGCTCCTCAGTGTAGAATGTCACCAAATAGGCAAAGCCTTGCCCAGTGGCCACTGGTGGCCATTTGAGGAAGCTCCGGGGGCCCAAAGCTGGTCTCCACCCTTTGTTTTTCTGTATTGCAGGTGTGACTCAGCACATCTGGAACAATGGGGCAGAAGTGTGTTAAGACAGGAGGGTAGAAACGGGAAGGAAGAGCCGATAATTAGAGGTTCTTTTGTTTGGAGCAAACACATTGGCAAAGCTACTTTATTGGTAGCTTGAGGAGTCTTAAAAGTAATAGGAAAGGTTATAAAATCTCTTCCTGGGACCCAAGCAACCCACTGGCTATGTAATAAGCGGTCTGCAGTGTTTTTCTAGCCCCAAAGCCCTTCTGAACATCAAAGAGAACAGAACCTATATTTTGTTTTTAAAAGGTTTTGTTGTTTGGTGAGAGCAACAGGAACCGTTTCAGGAACACCTGACACAAAAAGGTGGTAGTGGGTGCCCTCAGCAACCCGCGAGCCGCATGTCCAGGGTTCCTCTGCCCAGGGACATTGGCACTGGGAATTAGCCACAGAGGCCGCCTAGACGGGTGCTGGGATTAAAGGTGTGTACCACCACCACCAGGTTGGCCTCAAATTCTTGGTCCTCTTGTCTTACTGAGCACACACAGATGCTACGTGTACACAGCAAAACAACACCCCTCAGCTATTCAGTGCTGCACAGGAGGCAGCCTTGAGGACCTGGGCCTAGCGGTCCATGCCTCCATGAACCCTCAGTTATCTGCTAGAGAGAAGCAACCCTGGCTCTAGGCATGGCTGGCTCCCTAGGCACTGCAGTTTTGCTGCAGACATATGGAGCGTGAGATGATGATGTCATCGTTCACAGAGGCAGCATGGTGGATAACCTCCTGTTGGAAATCCAGCCTCTTGGGCAAGTTATGTAGCCTGTGTGCCTCAGTTTATGTGTGAAATGGACTTCATAGTAACTGCCTTGTTGGTTGCAGTGAAGTACTCACTGGAGCTTAGCGTGTGTCTGGCCAAGCCGTGTGGCCCACACCTGTAACCCCAGCAGCTGGGCGATGGTGAGGGGGGAGGATCAAGAACTTGAGGCCAAGCCGGGCAGTGGTGGTGCACACCTTTTATCCCGGCACTCGGGAGGAGAGGCAGGAGGATCTTTGTGAATTCGAGGCCAGCCTGGTCTACAGAGTGAGTCCTAGGACAGCCAGTTAGAACAGAGAAATCCTCTCGGGGGTGGGGGAGGTGGTTTAGCACTTGTGTCCTGGTGTGTGAGACTTTACTATGATGTGGCTTGGTGGGACTGCTAGATGGATCTGCTCAGTGTGAGGACAGAGCAGACTAGCTGCCCAGAGACTTTGATACAAGATCTGCTGCCTACGTATGAGTATTTAAATGAGGCTTGAATAACACGGGAGCTTATTTCCTGATTTACACTTACCGTGTCTCAGGTGCTTAGTTGACACGTGATTCATGGCAGCTGTTTTGGACAATAGAGAGAGAGGACCTTTTCGTCTCTGCAGAATGTTGTGTTGAGAAGCACACTCTAGAATATTCCAGGAAGTGAGCAGGAAGAATTTATAGTCTGAAAGGTTTTCTCCTTTTTCTTCCATGGTGTTGGGGAATGGACCCTAGGCCTTGGGCATGCCAAGGGGCTCTTTCTCACTGCGCTGCACCCCTTGCTTTCTGGAGGCTTTTCCAGAGCAGAGCTGGGCAGTTTACATGTAGAGCTTTGCTGGACCACTGTCATGCCCATTTTTATTGTTCACCTTTTGCACTTGGCGCCGCTGTGGCAGAGCCTTGCTGAACAGACTCGCATGTGGCCACAAGATCTACCTCATGAGAAGAGTTGACAGTCCCTTCTTATGGCTAACATAGGCTTTCTCAACTTTCTCACAAATGTCATTTTCGTCCAGACAGTTGTTTGTTGGGAGTGCATCCTGGGCATTAGGACACTTAACTCAGACCAGCGTCCCTAGTCCCTGCCCAGTAGATTTCAGGAGCATCCCGTCCTGTCGTGACGACCGAGAACACTTCCATATACTTCGAGATTACCGGGGAACCACAGATCTCACGTAGTGAGCTTGGCAGAGCATTCACCAGAAACTGTAGGCAGTCACTGTGAAAATAGACCAAATCCAGCAAGAACAACAATGCAGAGCAGGGCTTTTGTTACTTCGGTGTCCTCCACGCAGTGTTGTATGACAGGGTGGTTGGAGGAGGCGGCGTGGACCGCTGCGCCCAGGTCCTCAGCTGCCTCCTGTGCAGCACTGGGTAATTGTTTTGCGGTGTACAGGTAGCATCTGTGTGCCCAGTAAGACGAGAGTTAATATTAGCAGTGAATTGCTTATCTGCCCTACGGTTATTTATGACTACAAGTGGTTTGTATAGGTTTCTACTCTTCTCTTCTTGAATAATTGAACTTGAATATATCTGTGTGTATATATATATATATATATATATATATATATATATATATATATATATATACTCTACTGTGTGTGTGTGTATATATATATATATATACAGTAGAAGTTAATACTAGCCCATTCTTATACTCCCAGCACTCAGGAGGGTCATGAGTTCAAGGCCAGCCAAGCTACTTAGTGAGACTTTGTCAAGGGTCTTAGGGAACAGAATATTAAATATCAAGTCCTATTAAAAAAATTTTTCCTGGTTTTTTTTCCCCCCTTCCAAAACAAGATTTCAGTAAGTAGCCTAGGCTGGCCTAGAATTCACTAGGTAACCCAGGTTGGCTTCAACATCATGGCAGTCCTGCCTCACCCTTCTGAATGCTGGGATTGCCTTTGATCTTGGCCTTGGCAGGTGAAACAGGAATATAAGGGCACCCTCTGATATGTGTCTTGTTTCTGGCCAGCCTAAGCTGTGTGAGATCCTGCTTCACAAGCAGCAGCAATAGTTACACAGCACAGGGTTTTGAAAATTGTAAAAGGTGGCTATTTTAAGCAGTTATTCATGGGCAGGAGAGAAGAGAGAAAGCTCAGTGTGAAGAACACTGGCTGCTCTTCCAGAGGACTCAGGTTCAGTTCCTAGCACCCATAGGATGACCAGCAACCGTCTGTAACCCCAGTTCCGGGGAATCTGGTACCCTCTTCTGTCTGGCACCTGTGGGCACTGCACACATGTGCACAACATACATGCAGGCAAAATACCCACATACATTAAACAAAAATGACATTTCTTTTTCAGAAGAAGGAAATTAACTTTGTGCTGGTGAGATGGCTCGGTGTGAGTGAGCTTCTTGCCGTGCACACTTGGATACCTGAGTTCAGTACCCAGCTGGTCCATAGCAGCTAACTCCACAAAGTTGTCTCAGATTTGAATATACACACCCTGGCACAGGTACCCTCACACTCACCATGTAAGATGTTTAAAAGAAAGGAAACTACAGCTGGGTGGTGCTGGCACACCCCTTCAATCCCACCACTCAGGAGGCACAGAGGCAGGTGGATCTCTGAGTTCCGGGCCAGCCTGGTCTACAGAGTGAGTTCCAGGACAACCAGAGTTTCAACAGAGAAATCCTGTCTTAGAAAATCCAACACACACACAGAGAAAAAGAGAGAGAAATAAATTATAGTAACTCGGGTTAGGGTAGAGTTTGGGGATATAATTTTCAATAAGCTGTGTGTTTCTAGATTCTCAGTTTGAGGAACGGGGTGAATTAGAATTGGTCGTACCAATCTAACGCAAGGCCCTGGATTCGAACTCCCAACAATGCAAAAAGGGACAGTGGTGTGAGGAAGAGTTAGTGTTGCCTTCAGAGAGAAGAGTGTCTAAGCACCCTCCCTGCCCCTTAAGTTACACTGTAATCGGTGTTGGGACCAGTGCTCTGTGGGAATCGCCCCGTGGCAGTTAAGTCTGTAAGCAGATGGGGGGGGGCTGTAGGTGTGGAGGGGTAGCTCAGTGCTGTTGTAGGGACCTAGCTGTGGTGTCCAGCACCCCATGGCCTTCATGGCATCTGCACGTGTGATGCAGCCAAAAGTACACGCACACGAATGCAAATACTTTAGAGCGAGCATTCTTGCCGACTGGTCTCCAGTCAATTAGATGGAATTTCATGTTCCCATGCTTGAAGCCTTTCTCTTTTTTCCCCAGATCTTACCAATATATTTGAATCCTTCCTGCCCCAGTTGTTGGCCTACCCTAACCCCATAGATCCTCTCAACGGTGATGCTGCAGCCATGTACCTCCACCGGCCAGAAGAGTACAAGCAGAAAATTAAAGGTAAGATGGTGTGCACTTACCAGTGTGTGCAAGCATGGTAGAACATAGAAAATACAGAATAATACTAATGGAGAGAGTAAATCTGTAGTGTGTACTCACGCCTCAGCAACATAGGATTGCCCTGGCTATCGTGCGGGTCTGCTCTGGCCCCAGCTGCAAAAGGAATCAGACTCGTCTTCATCTTAGAGGAGCTGCCTTAGTCTCAGGGACCCCTGACTTTCGGTGGCATCCATAGTGAGGGGCAGCTTGCCATCTCTGGTAGTCTTTGAGGTAGCTGTGGCTAGGCCTGAGCTCAGCCCTGTTCCTGTTGTGCTTTGCACACTGCTGCCTGCATTTCTCGTTTGCCCTTCAGGAAATAAGAGGTGCCTGGCCTCTTCTCAAACTCATCCTTCACCGGCTTTTGCTCTTGCCTCCTCCCCACTGGAGTTGGCATTTCCGCAGCCAGAGTTGCTCCTTGGCCCTTGGAGGGAACAGGCTCCGTGTGGTCTCCAGCTTTTGCTGCCTGCCTGACACTGCCCTGTATACTTGCTTCTCTCCCGAGGCTGTGGCCCCGCCTCCTATTCTGTGGACCCTTTGCAGGTTTCCTCAGTGTGGCCATTACCTTGTGACCAGCTCATGCTTAGACCTCAGCCCCCTCTCCCTTCCTCATGCTTCAGGTGAGCCTCCAGATAGATGGGCTCAGTGGCCATGTCTGGGCCCGGCCCTTCTGCAGGCTGTCCCTGGGCACTACGGCGGCAGCCACAGCTTGGCATACTTGCATCACAGGAGGAGGCCACGACTTTTCTCCCCTAGATGTTAGTGTTTGGATCTAATTGGTGCTGCATAGGAATACAAGTGTAGGGTAGAGAGGCGACGGCTCGACTGCTGAGAGCCTTACTCTTCCAGAGTGTCGTGGTCGCTGTTCTGGTGCTGTGAAGGGAGCCATGACCAAAAGCAGTTTGTAGAGGAAGCTTTCATTGCGGACTGCTTACAGTTTCCAAAGATTAGATGAGTCCTTTATCATCATGGTGGGGAGTGAGCCAGCCAGCAGGCAGGCTCGGCCCTGGGGCAGTAGCTAAGAGCACACGTTAGATCTGTTGGTTGAAGGCAGTTGAAGGCAGTTGAGAGAGTACAAGGCTGGTCCTGGCAAAGGCTTTTGAAACCTCAAAGCCCACCCCCAGTGACACGCCTCCTCCAAGGCCACGCCTCCTGACCCTTCCCAAACAGTTTGATTAATTGGGGGCCAAGCATCAAATATGTGAGCCTGCGGGGCCGTTGTAATTGAGCCCACCACGCAGAGGGTCCGGGTTCAGTTCCTAGCACCTGTGTCCAACAGGTCAAATGCCTGAACTTCAGCTGCAGAGGGCCCAGTGCCTCTGGTCTCCTTCGGTGCCCTCCACGTGTGGCACACACGGACACACCCATCTCCATGTGGCTAAAATAAAAATCTTACAGAAATGCAGGTGTCAAAACAAGGTTGGATAGGGAGCAGCCTGTGGACATGGTGCCTGGGCACTATCTAAAGATAGGTCACTTCCCTACTCAGACCTTTTGCTAGTAAACCAGATGTGGTAGTTTAATCCCAGCACTCAGGAGGCAGAGGTAGGCAGATCTCCTGAATTGGAGCACAGCCAGAGCTACCTAGAGAGACCCTGTCTCAGAAAACCACACACAAAACACCTTTGCTGGTTGGGCTAGGGAGGCAGCTTGGTCGTGAAAGCACTTGCCTCGCTTGCGTGAGTAGAGAAACAGGAGCCCTCTGGCTAGCCCAGCCGAGGTCAGCGAGAGGCCCTGCCTCAAAAGAGGAGGTGGGGAACAATAAAGAACGATGTCTGACATCGGCCTCTGCCGCCTGCAAACGCAGGTGTGCGGGTGACCTTCAGCTCGGAGGAACCCGCTTCCTCTCCCCCTCCTAACTGCTGTTTTTTGTGCAGTACGGTTGGGTAGACTGCTTGCACTGAAGTCTGTTACTCCCTTTATTAGCCGTGAAGCACTAGCCCGTAGAACACAGGATTTCTTGGTCACTGAGCATCCAACAAGACCTCCATTCTGCTGCATTTTCTTCAGAGTTTGAGTCTTGTTCCTTTTTTTCCTCCCCCAAAGCCCAGCTGGTGGATAGCTCAGTTGATAGAAGCCTGCCTATCGTACCCAAAGCCCTGGATTTAGTCCCCAGCCCTGCATAAACCATGCACCTGTAGAGTTTGAGTCGGGGGTTAGAAGCCACGGCTGTCCTTGGCTGTGCAGAAATTTTGAAGCCATCCTGGACTATGTGAGACTCATAGTTTGGTGACACGGAGACTGTAAATGGACTGTTCTGTACAGAGCTGACAGGGGGACCAACTCCAGCCCTCCCCCAGTTCCTGCCCTGTTGCAGCTCCTTCTTCCTGTGTTTTACCCTCTCCATCAGTGACTGTGGTAAATGCTTCATAGACGTTTGTTTCTTTGAACATTTCAAAGCTGGTGTGACAGACAGATGTAACAACTTCCATGAAAGGAAAGTAGATGGCCATTCACGAGTCAGAAATAAAACCCTGAGCTAGAGAGATGGCTCAGTGGTGAACAGCACTTGGTGCTCTTTCAGAAGACCCAGGGTCAGTTCCCAGCACCCAAAGAGGCCAATCACAACACCTGTAACTCAGCGTCAGGGCCACACCCCAGCCTCTTCAGACACCTGCACCTGTGTACATGCATGCACATGGCGTAACGTTTTCCTTATTTTAAAAGGTGCGTTTTAAACCAGGCATGGTGATGCATACCTGTGACCTCAGCATTTGGGAGCTGGTGGGGGCAGAAAGGTCAGAAGTTCAAGGTCATCTTTGGCTTCAAATCAAGTTTAAGACCAGCCTTGAATATGTGAGATCAAAAGGGAGAAGAAAAAATAAACTTCAGTAGAATAAAGGCAGTTGAATCTCATGACCTTAGTGCAAGAGTTTGTTGTGATGGTAAAGGGCGCTACATCTCAGGTCCACAGGCTTTGTTCACGCAGAAAATACGGCTAAGTGCGGCGGGCCTGTTATGTCAGCACTGGACACACAGGAAGCAAGTTCCACGCCAGCTGAGGCTGCATTGCTCTGCCCGCAAAACAAAACTGAAGGAAGGAGAATGGAGAAAGTGTCCCTAGCTAGACCTCTGCTGTTCGCTCAGCATTGGCAGGCCCCGCAGCTCCACGGGAAAGACGCAGCCCGAGGACACAAGGGCCCGTGTCCAGCCTGCCTGCCGGGGTTCCCGCTAGCCGCCTTCCACAGCGCGTGTAGGCAGTTTACTTAGGGCGTGCCTTTAGGGACACATTTACTGTTTATTCAGCACCAATTACATTTTTCTCAGCCGGCACATTTGGCCTGGGGTCTTGAAACGTAAATCTTGAGGTGAGCAGTACATGGAGGAACCCTCGGAGACTCCTGGGCCTCCACAGCAGCTGTTGAGATGAGCAGTCTGAGGCTGTTGCTACCCTAACCCAACTACTACAGCCTGCTTCCGAAAGCCAGTGGTCAGGGGCTGCGCGCTGTTACAGGTAACAGCCCTGGGCTGGCTGGGTTATACAGCTGCAGATGGGAGAAGGGAGGGATGTCCCGACAGATCGCTGTGGAGTCGCCAGTCCTGTCCTTTGGGCGATGCATGACTTCATTAGCAGGGACATAAGAAGGGGTACCTGTCTCACCCACACTCGTCTCACACGCCCTCTCTGGAACCCAGCAGCTCTCCCCTGGCATGGCAGGTGAGTCTTCCCTTGGCGTCGCTGAGCTCACGCCCTGTGTTCTCTTCACCCTCCCCCGTGCAGAGTACATCCAGAAATACGCAACGGAGGAGGCCCTGAAGGAGCAGGAAGAGGGCACTGGCGACAGCTCGTCGGAGAGTTCTATGTCTGACTTTTCGGAAGATGAGGCCCAGGACATGGAGTTGTAGTAGAAAAAGTATCTGCTTTTCAGAAAGACTATTATTTCCTAACCATGAGAAGCAGACTATAATATTCATATTTAAACAAAGCAATTTTTTTTATTACTAAACAAGGTTTTTATGAATAATAGCATTGATATATATATATTATATATCACCCTTTAGATCTTGATTTCTTGGTCATTTCTCAACCTGAGGTGCATAGCGTATCCCCACATTCCATTTTGGTAGCAATATGCGGTCCGAATGCATGCATTCATAAGTCCATTTGGCCAAGCCAGCCTGTGTGCTACTGAGCTATCAAGAAATGCCGCTCTGAGAGGTAAGCGTGAGTAAAACTAGCAGGAAAAGCTTGCTTCTTTTTATTGATGGTTCCAAAGAACAAAAACCAAATCTACCACCCAGTTCTTGGATGAAGATAGAACAGTGCTTTCCAGAGTGGGAAGGAACAGGCTGAGAGCAAGAGGATGCTCTGGGAGCGTGTGAAGCTGGCCGTGTGCACACCAGCTGCTCCCGAGCCCTAAGCGGCCCTTCTGCGGAGCAGTGCGAGACAGGGAGGTGATTGAGAAGTGAGACTTAGAACCTCTTTTTTTTTTTTTTTTTTTTTTAAACTCAGATTTAAGTGCATTTTTCTGTGTAGATTCCTGCCCTCCCTGCTGCCAAGATCTGCAGCCACATTGGTTTTGCTTTGGAGAACTTCTGGGAAGTGTTTTCTGAACCCAGTTATTTTTCTTGGGGTACAGCTTGTCATCCAGACTTTTTTGAGAGAACAGGACTGGAGGAGAAAAGCGATTGGAAGATGCAGAGTTCCATCTGACCCTAGCGCTGGGCCCGTTGGGAGACCACTGCCCTGGACTGAGCTGTAAAAACTGGAAGCAATTTCTGTTTGGTGTTTTGATTATCTTTTATTTGTGTGGATTCTACTTAGACATGTTACAGATTTAATTTTCACCTACTAAGAGACCATTTCCTCCCTGGACAAGACGCTCAGTGGACCGTCAGATGGAGGAAGACTGGCCTCGCGGCTTGAGGCCCTGCAGGATCCTGTGAACTCTAGTCTTAGTTTCCTTCTGGAAGCTGCTCCTGGCAGCAGCCCAGTTGCCAACCGCTTATTGGAGAGGAAAGTGTGGGTATTTGAGACCCAGAACATCCTAAACTTAGGTAATAATTGAAACAGTGGAAGTTCTCGTACCCGACGTGGCTTGAGGTGGGAAGAACCGCTTTCTTCTGCCTGGCTGACCAGGAGGAAGGGGTGTGACGCGTGACGTAGGCAGGTTGTGAGGGAAACGCTCTCTCCCTCCGCCGTAACAGCATGTCAGACAGCAGGACGCGCCTGGCCTGCTGCTACCCCAGGTCTGCTCGGCCTCCTGCCATCCAGAGTGCCCAACACTTTCAGATCTGGCTCTGGGGGGATTTTTGGAGACATTTTAGACAGCAGCTTGTATTTTTCTGAAACCAGAGCAGTAGAAGTAGCCAACCTAAGACCTTCTGAAGACATCTGAATGTCCCACTGGACTAACTTTTCTTCCGGTGTGTTTTTAGTTAGAAGCGCTATATTCCACAAGGTTTAAGTCAGTGAGGTTGGAAGACACCTATCTTTTTTTTTTTTTAATTCAAAAGCACAATCAGTCTTTCCTTCGAAAATCTACATAAAGTACAACTTTTAGCATGATTATTTTCCTAAATAAAAAGACAAATAATTTATTTTATGTTAATTACGGGCATGAAGCAAAAATGTTTTCTCTGGGGAAAATGCAGTTCTGTGTGGCTATGGCTAGTTCACTGTGCTGCCCTCTGGGACCCTGGCCTGTTGGAAGTGGCTTTAGCCGTGTCCATTAGTGTGCGCTAGCCTGGCGTGCCGCCTTCTCTGCTTCCCTGCAGACTGGCGTTGCTCGTGCTATAACCTTTTCCGTAGGTGCTACTTAGGGTTGGCTTGAAGTGCTGGTGGTGATTCTGAGTTTGACAATAAAAATTGTATTTTTTCAATACTGTATAAAAATAGTATTCTAATTACCTTAAAAAAAAGATCCAGATAATTGCTTTTGATCTTGCTGAAAAAAATACAAAACAAAAAAACCAAAACAGAGCCAAGTTTAGGGAACGGGTGTGAACAGCTGCTGCTCTGACTCTCCTAGAACCCGCTTTGCTCCAGTGAAGACACGGAGACCCTCCCTTGCAGAGGTGCCCTGTGGAGCCTAGGGCTGGAGGCCGCAGGCAGAATGTGTCCATCCAGGAGTTTGCTGAAGGAGCCGCCGAGGCTCAGCGCCGGCAGTTCCTGTGACTGCCCCCAAACCACTCTCCCTTTGCCCTTCTTCTCCAGCTCTGATTCTGGGCACGCTTCAGCTCTCTGTGCCCTGACGCTGTTAGGAAGTTGGCTTTGCACACTTTCTGGCCCTTCCCTGCCCCTTGGCGAGGAAGGCCAGATGACCATGCCCATAGGTGCATAGGGCCAGGGAGCGAGTCTGGCCGTGGCTCTGAGGATTCGGATCCCTTGGTATGTAACACCTGCAGCAGGGCTGTTGTGATGCTGAACCCTCCCTAGTCACCTATGGGACGTCCCTAAGCACTCTTGATTTGGAGGGCTGGCAACACAGCTGCTGCTGGTGTTTGTCCCCGCCCTCGGACTGACCGATTTTTGAGGTCCTGCCTTGTTTACCAGCAGGAGCCGTTCTCTGCCCCATTCAGATTATTTGAGCTCTTGCCAAACACCAAGAAGCAATGTGGCTGCAGCCTGGCAGCCGAAACCTGCCACGTCTGTGCCCGCTGTGCCCAGCACCGGGCCAGTGGGCCGTGTCCACCAATCTAGACCCTGGCATTTGACATTTCTGTCAGCAGTCTCTTCGAGAGTGCTGTGCAGCTTCTACCAGCATTTTCTGTTGACGAGCGTTACCAGAAGTTGCCAGATCTCTCTAGCACTGTTTTTTGTCCACTTCAAAAGCTGTTCTGATTGCCAACCAGCTGATCTAGGCTCCTGAGAGCATCTCTCCTCAGAGGAACTGTGCCCTCAAGAGGGCCCCTTGATGTTCTAGTTGGCCTTGACCTGATACGTGCATTTTCTAGGCCTCCTCTTGGGGCGGCTGAGAATCATGACCGCCTCTGCCAGTCTCCAGTCTCAGACACCGGGCAGGTGTCTGAGAACCGGCATTGGATTTTAAATGGCTTGTGGCCCTTCTATGTTTTAGTGACTCAGAAAAGTGAAGCCATTTACGAAAGTTAGCGGAGAGTTCTGCTGTCTTGTCACCTAACTGGGTCATAGCCTTGCTGAGTGAAATCAACTAGTTTCTGACTGGGCACAAAGACCTTCATTTCTTTGGACTTCTGAATCCATGTTCATCTTCCTCTGGCCTCTGAACACCTTGGCCAGCTCTGTAGGAACTGGATGGAGTGAAGGCCCTTTGGGCCGTGGGTGCGCAGCTTTCCACTAACCTGAGGACCCGCCAGGGCTCGTGGCTTAGCAGTTACTTGGCTGTGGATGTGGAAGAGATGGCCGTTAATTACTGATTGTATTTGGTACACGGTGTGTGATACTTGAAGAGATAAAAGGGACTAACCAGCCCTTAAGTGAAATCCAAGCTTTTTACGGCTTTCCCTCCTCGCCCATCTACCCCTCGTCCCTCCCTTGCATTGTGATGATCTAGTGGGCATGTCTGTCACCTGGACAAAGGCCTCCTCTGACTATAACCTCTTAATAGTTGTGTATAATGAAAACTGTAAACTTTTTTAAATAAAATGTGTATATACCTTGGCACATGGCTGAACTTGATCAATAAGAGCTGCCCACACTCATCCAACATGACAGAGGACAGGATCTGGTGAGGAGGAAGAACATCACCTGCAGGCAGGAATGACCAGCCGGGCGGCTGAGGTGTATGCCCCAGAGCCCTGCAAAGCCACCTCGTGTGCAAGCCCTGTGTGCACCTACGCCACCTGCAGCCTGTGGGCTTGCCTGGTGAGGATGTGCGCTTTGTCAGGGCGGGAGCCTGTCTGCGTGCCCAGTGCTGGATCTACCCAGCCTGGGAAGCCGAACACTGCCCTCCTAGACCAGCCTTCAGGTCCACTCTAGCTCAGCTGCCCTAGCCAGCCACCAGGTGGCGGTGCTGCCCATCCTGAGCCGCTGAGCCGCGGGAAAGCCCTGAGCTGGGTTTGTTTCCTCCCCTGTGGTCTGGGGGGCAGGGGGCAGGGGCATACACCTAGATCGGTGTTCTTGAATAAGGAACGGCCCCCTCCAGTCACACTGCCTGTAGTGCTCCGTAACAAACTTGGCTGAGCCTCCCTGGCCCCTTCTCAAAGGACTGGATGCCAGAGTGGCTGAGTTCTGGTCCCAGCAGTGATCTGGGTCATCAGTTTCAGCTACTGCACACCTCAGGTCCCTCCCTGAACAATGACGGCTGCACTGGTGGCTTCTGACCCTGACGGACTCGGTGCAGACTGGAGCAGTCCCATAGCTCCAGGATTGAGGGAGGCTGCTGTGGGGCCCTCGCAACACCAAGGGTTGAAACAGGTCTAGTTTTTAGACCCAGGCGGATTCAGAGCTCACAGCACCCGTTTCCGAGTAAACAGGGAAGTATGGATCCTGGCTCCAGGAGGAGTCCGCGCACCCCTGCCCCGCCACCTCCACCTGGTGAAGTTGTGCTTACTAGCTTCTCTCAGTGTCTGAAGGTTCTGGGGCTCAGGATGTGGTTACGGAAACCTTGTTTGAGGCCATCAGAGGTGTCCAGGACAGATCTCTCTAGGTGGCAGGCGTGGTGTGGCCTTCCCAGGTCTCTGCCACCTTAGCCTACTAGCATAGGGCAAATGGCCCCATCCCCTCAGGCAGCCTGGTCTCTTGTTTTCTTGAGCAAAGTCCATGCATTTGAAAGGGTGGAGTGGTCTTTTTAAAGATGCCCTTCTGGCCCAGATGGGTTCAGTAGGCAGAAGCAGGTGGAGCAGCCCAGAGCCAGCCTGCTGTGCATAAGAGTTTCAGGGCCAGCCAAGGAGACATAGTGAGACCTTGTCTCAAAAAAGCAACAAACCAAAAAACTCTTGTGCAGATTTCAAGAGTTCTGTGCTGAAAACGTCAGAGAAACACCTGCCATTCCATAATATGCCTTCCTCTAGACCAGTGGTTCTCAACCTGTGGGTCGCGACCCCTTTGTGGGTTGAACAGCCTTTTCACAGGGGTCACCTAAGACAGTCTGCATATCAGATATTTACATTATGATTCATAAGCAAAATTACAGTTATGAAGTAGCACTGAAAATTTTATGGCTGGGGGTCACCACAACATGAAATGTATTAGGAACATTGAGAACCTCTGCTCTCTGAGATTCCATTGTGAGCACTACTAGACCAGGCATCCATGCTGGATTCCTAGGCCTCAGGCTTTGTGAACCTGTGAGCGCACACTTGCACGAGCAGGGTCCATGGCAAGCACCCACTGGAGCCTTCTGCTGTTGGAGACTCAATCAGATACATCAGTCACCCTGCCCGGGTGCCAGTCAGGAGTTCTCTCCCAGTATACCGCGTTTCCGCCGATGGCAGCGTCCTAGCGTTTCTGAGGCCTTCAGTAGAGACTGAAAATAATCAATTGTAGGAGCAGGACATGTAACTCAGTGGTAGAATACCTGTGCGTAAACCCTGGGTTCAATACCTTCAGTATCAATAAATAAAAACCGACCAGGAACCCACTCTCCAGAGCAGAAATATAGAATGCCATCTCCATAGATAATTTAAAACTTTCTATTGCAAGCTGGGCATGGTGGTGCATGCCTTTAATCCCAGAACTTGGAGGGACACAGAAGCAGGTGGATCTCTGTGATGAAGACAGCCAGGGCTACACAGAGAAACCCTCCGTCTGTCTGTCTCTCTCTCTCTCACACAAGTTATTTTGCACTTTAATGTAGGCAGTAATGTTTAAATCCAGAGTGTATTTCATACAGTGTCTCTGAGCATGGGTGCTAATTTTTCAGTGGTTAAAGGTCTGGAGGAGAACATGGCCAGTCTGATCCAGTGCTCTGGAGGCCAAGGAGTGTGAGTTGTAAGCCAGCTTGGCCAATCCTGTCTCCAAATGAGTTTTTCAGGGGCCTGGAGAGATGGCTCAGTGGTTGAGAGCACTGGCTGCTCTTCCAGAGGTCCCAGGATCTGTTCCCAGCACCCACGCGGTGTCATGGCTTACAGCCATCTCTTACTACACTTCAGTTGCCTTCTGATCCCCAGCCGCACCAGGTATACAAACGATACATACGGGCAAAAGCCCTCGTGCATAAAATAAACTGAATAAAACTTTTAAAATCTTTTTAAAAGATTTATTTATGTCTGAGTGTTCTGTCTGCACGTAAACCTGCATGCCAGAAGGCATCAGACCGAGCAGCCCGTGCCCTTAACCTGAGCCATCTCTCCAGCCCTAAATAAAACTATTTTTAAAAGAAGTTTGTTGAGTGTTTTGCCAGAACACAGTTGTTTTGCAGAAAAACGTACAGTGCTTTTTTAAAAAATCTAATTGATTGAAATTATAGACCATGAAAAAAAAAAATGCAGCTCTCTCCCAGGAAGAGAGAGCCCGCGGGGGTGGGTAGGGTGCGGAAGAGGAGAGGGATTCCAGCTCAGCTTCTCCGCGCCCCGCCCGCCCGCCCGCCCGCCCGCTCGCGGACCGAGCCCTGGGAGCCCCTGCGGCCTCGGTGGCTTTTCCGTAGGAGGTAGGAGCTCTCCCTAGGGACGTGGACGCCGCGGTGGAAGGGCGGGGACGCCGCGACCCGGGCCGCCCGGCAGGTCTGCGATCCGCCCGGCTCCGGGGCGGCCGCCAGGGGGCGCGCGCGGCCGTGTCGCTGCGGGCTCGGCGCCGGGAGCCCGTCCGCCCTGGGCCACCGCGCCTGCCCTGAGCTCGCGGGACCGGCCCGGCCCCACGCTCCGGGGACCGGAGCAGGCCGACCCGGAGGGGACCGGAGCAGGCCGACCCGGAGGGGACCGGAGCAGGCCGACCCGGAGGGGACCGGAGCAGGCCGTCCCGGAGGGGACCGGAGCAGGCCGACCCGGAGGGGACCGGAGCAGGCCGTCCCGGAGGGGACCGGAGCAGGCCGACCCGGAGGGGACCGGAGCAGGCCGACCCGGAGGGGACCGGAGCAGGCCGACCCGGAGGGGACCGGAGCAGGCCGTCCCGGAGGGCGTCCGCGGGCGCACAGGCGGCACCCGGGGCCGCAGCGCCCTCCCCGGGAGCACCCCGCCGCCCCGAGCCTGCCTGCCCGCGCCGCGGCCGGCTGCACGCGGGTGCCCGGCCGACAGCGGGAGACCGCGAGGCCGAGCAGACCGAAGAGAAGGTGCGTGCTGCCGACACGGAGGCCTCGGGAACCCGCTCCCGCCACACCCTAACGGACCGAGCCGCGGGCCCCACCCTGCTTCCGGGAAGCGGGGGGCTGCAGGTCGCGTAGTCCTGGAAAATCGGTGTCTTCCAGTGCGACGTGTGGGCCTCCCGCTTTTGGAATCCGATCTAGCGAATCGACTTTATGATTGTTGTTATTATTATTTATTATTATCTGCACGTGGGGGCAGAAGACATGGCTCGGTGCTTACAAGCGCTTAGCTTGCCGAGGACTCCGGTTGGAGTCCCAGCGCCCACACGGTGGCCGCTCACGACCGTCTGTAACTCCAGCGCCAAGGAATCCATAAGTCTCCTGCACGGGCGTGGCGTCCACACGCTCAGGGATAGCAATACAATACTAATACATCAATATGTACATCTCTTCAGGCCTGACGAGATGGCTCCGTGTGTAAAGGCATCTGTTGCCAGGGCTGAGGACCCGAGTTCCACTCTGGCACACTCAGAAGGAAAGACCGATTCTGGCAAGTTCATCTTCTGACCTCACTATTTAAAAAAAAAACATCCGGGCGGTGGTGCCTCTCAGGAGGCAGAGCCAGGTGGATTTTGAGGCACACAGGAAAACCCTGTGTTGTGGAAGTTTATTTTTAGTTGTGTTTAAAATAACTGTTTTTGTGCACTGTTGGAAAATGGGGTGCACAGGCCTCGGCGTTTGTAATGTCTGCAGGTGTTGGGTTTCTGCGGGGAGGTTTGATTGCTTATGGTCTGCACCTGAGGGGTTCTGAATCAGTAAAACACCTGAGCTCAGAGCTCAGCGTTCCACTATGGAGTCCGGCTCTGGCCATGATGGTGGTTCCCTCTGTTGAGGTCTGGCAGGGTTTGCAATTATGAAAAATGCCTCCTTCTCGCTTGCTGAGCTGCCCCAGCAATAGAGGCAACTACAAAAGGTGCACCAACGTGGGGCAGGACATGATGCCAGGCAATCCAACGTGGAGACGAGGAGGAAGAGAAAGAAACTCCGGACCTCAGAGTCTGGTAAAGCACTCTCAGGAAAGCTACCAGAGGATAGAGATTAAGGTATTAATTGAAGGCTCCTGAAGGAAGAGGAGAGAGAGAAAGGAAATAAGTCTCTATGGAGAGAAAAGACTGTGAAATTAATAAATAATGAGAAAGAAAGCTCCGAGGTGAGAGCCACAGAGTGGAGGCCCTGAGAGATAAAGGATTCAGCTGGGAGCGGAAAAGCCAGGTTCTTACTGCTTTTCCTGATCATGGAGCCCACGCTCCTCGCTGCTGGTGGTAGCGTGCTGTGTCACACCTGTAAGCCCAGCGCTGGGGGGGGGGGGGTGGGGGGGGGACCACTGAGGCGGGAGGATTGCCACCATTTTCAGACCAGCCTGGGCTGTGTAAGTTTCAGGCCTGCTTGGAATACAGAGTGAGACACTGTCTCAAGAAGCCAAGTTAAAAACAATTTAAAGTCCTGATTTTAAGTAAAAGTACTGGGATCTTTATTTGGAAAGTCAGAGCTCTAACCCGGGGCTGCTGACAGGAACACGAGGCCGCCTGCGCTGGGCTGTTTTCGCAGATGATGCCAGAGCCAGGCTCCTGGACTGAAAGCAGCAAGACAGGCCTGGGGAGGCAGAGGACTCACCCTGACCGCAGGCCCTCACAAGAGGACCCTGAGGTAAGGCTGACCGGAGGCCTAGGGAACCAGCGAGTCTGCGCATTTAGGGACCAGGAGAGGAGTCATGAGTTTCCCTGTGGAGATTCACTTAGACCAAGCCCAGGAACTGTTCCCCAGTGTAGAGGACAGGGCACCCTTGGCACCACCCTCCTTGGCTGCCATGGGGGTCCTGGGGGTTCTCTCCCCTCCATCACACGCAGGTTGTCTGCTGAGTTCAGAGAAGGGAAGTTCTGGGGCATGAGAGGACCCTTTGCCCCGCTGGCAGAGGCCCAGAAGAGCCTGCCTGCAAGCTGCCTAGCCTCTCCCTCCGCTGGAAGCTTCCTGCCATTGCAGCCCAGAATCCTGAGAACCAGGCCTCTTCATCTTGGGTGGGAGCAGGGGCTGAATGGTCGGCCCAGCCAGCAAAGGCACTCACCCTGAGGCTGATGGCCTGGGTTCCATCCCTGGGATTCCCACAGTGGAAACAGAGGAACCAATTCCTGAAAGTCGACCTCTGATCTCCACACACAGGCCATGTCGTGCGCTCACACCCCGAATGAGTACTTAGATATGAAAATAAGGGAATGGGTGTCTCGAGGGAAAGCCTCTGTGAATACACAAAGGGCAGGAGCCAGGGTGGAAAGGGCCTATGCTGAGCTTTCCAAACATACGCCCGGGCCATGGCGACACATGGCTGCACTGAGGAAGCTGAGACAGGGGGATTGTTAGCTCTATCAAAGCCAGTCTGGGCTACAAGCAAAACTCTGTCTCAAAACAAAAACAAACAGGCTTTGTTCTATGTAGACCAGGCTAGCCTCTGACTCACAAAGATCCTCCTGCCCTGGCCTCCTGAGTGCCAGGACTAAAGGTGTGCGCACCACGCTGCGCTTCTGGAAGACATTTTTTTAGTTCCAGATAAAGCTGGCTGGCGATGTCGCTCAGCCATAGAGCATTTGCCTAGGAAGCCTGCAGCCCTCGGTCAGTGCCAGCCCCGGGGTAAGCAGGTTCGTGATCGAGTATGATGAGGCTGAGATTCTGGGAGTTCTGCGCATGTGTGGGGAAAGCCTGGGTAAGAGGAGGGAGGGAAGTGGGGGAAGAAAGAGAATCCACTGCACCAAACTGGTTCTGTGAAATGATGGTCAACAAGTATTCAAATAGGACCCTGTGGGGCTTCTCATTCAAACCACCACACAGCATTGACTCCTGGCTTCTATAGGCTCTGGATAGACTGTCAAAACAGCGCAGAGCTCACAGCTAAAGAGTCTCTGGGTAAGTGGTAAAACAACATTTTGAGTATTAAATATGGTTTTTCCAAATGCATAGCCTGGTGCTTCATTCACCGCAGTGTTCAGTGGTTTACCAACAGCCCCTGCGTCTCTGATAATGGATTTTTAAGTTGCAGTAATTGGCCAGTGGTCTTAATTTCAAAATGAAACTCGATATTGAAATTGTAAATGTTGATGTGAGCAATGATTTATTTAATTATTCTTGGTGGGTTCATGGCAGAGGACAGTTTACTCTTTGGCTGATTCAATCCCCAGTCCTAGAGGGCTTCAGCCTCTGTACAATCTAATCTTTAAGATGCTTGCCTGGACCTAGAAGACTTCAGCTTCTGTACAATCTAGTCTTCAAACCTAAACTTAGAATGTTTCAGTCTCTGAGACTGCTGACTGAGCTCACTCTGATTAGCTGTCTTCTGAACTCTGAACTATAAATCATAAACCATTTGCTTCTGACTCTGCTTTCTCTCTTAGCTTATTCTGGACTGGCTCTGCTCTTCTCGGCTTCTCCTTCTGAACTGTGAGCTGACTGCACTCAGACTGCCAGACTGAACGAACTCTCCCCTCTGCTTTGGCTTCCACCTCTTTCTGAGCTCTACTTCCTGTCTCTGCTTCTGCTCCCTGTTTCTCTCTACTGAGCTGGGCTTAAGATGCGTGCCACCACTGCCTTCTGAATTGGGATTAAAGGCATGTACTAACATTCTTTCTACCCTAGAGCAGCCATGCTGCCAGATCAGAGATCAAATGCCTATCACACAGGCCTTTCAATGTAATCCTTGGCTGGAGCAGCCGTGCTGCTGGATTGAAGGATTAAATGCGCCTCTACAAAAATACATTTGATACTTAAAAAAGAAAAAAGAAAAATATATATATAGAGAGAGCACTGAATAAATGGAACACAAGATTTAAAAAAACAAAACAAGACAAGATCAGTCTAACAGGTGAAAAAGCCATTGACAGAGCTCTACATTTTATAATGCAGTCAGCAAGGAAAATGGCTCAGATGTTAAGAGCACTGGCTGCTCGTCCAGAGGACCCAAGTTCAGTTTCCGCTACATGGCAGCTCACAACGGCCTGTTGTAATTCCAGCTCCAGTGGAGCCAACACCCTTTTCCGCCTCCACGGGGACCTGTGCGCACACACACACAATAATAATGATGATTATAATAATAATAATAATAATAATATAAAATCTTAAAACACACACACACACACACACTCACACACACACGCACACACACACACACGCACACACGAACAAAAAACTCACCAACTAGGAGTAGAAAGAAAATGTCTCAGCTGAGGAAAGGCCATATTGGAAGAACTTACAGCTGGCTCACTCCAGTGACAGACCTTCAGGACAGCTGCTCACATCTGTAAACTCCAGTGACAGGGAGACAGACCTTCAGGACAGCTCTCACAGCTGACTCACTCTGTGACAGGGAGACAGTCCTTCAGGACAGCTGCTCACATCTGTAAACTCCAGTGACAGACCTTCAGGACAGCTGCTCACAGCTGGCTCACTGACAGGGAGACAGACCCTCAGGACAGCCGCTGTCCTCACTCTAGTGTTCTACGGGAGGGTCCGGTATGAGAGGCTAGACATTCAGCATTACATAAAAGACGTCCAGTTTTGAAAGATCAAAGTATTTCTAGGCTATGCAGTATACTTTTTAAAAATTATTACAAATCTCATAAAAACCTCTTCAGGCATATGGAGTTCAAACCCATGTTGCTTAAGGGCTTACTATATGCGTCTTATGAGTCTAAGAGAATTGCTATTTCAGTAGAATAATTTCCAAATTAGTAAAGGGGGAAACAGAGCAAGGCAATAAAGTAAAATCAATCCAAAGAAAGGCCAAGGGGGTGGGGGGGCAATGGAACAGCCGAACTGGATAGACAGCTGGGAAGTGGTGGGGTCCTCCACCCACTTCCCGGTCCACGCATCCCTGTAGTCCCCCTTATCTTCCATCCCATAGTGGCCGCACTCCACAGACACACTGTGGCAGTACGCACAACAGGCTCTGTGTTGCTACTCTCCATGCAAACGTTGGTCAAAAGATAGTAAGCATCTGCTACACACCTGCTGGGATGTGCCGTCAAACTGAGGGGAGCCAGGTGTGGTGGCGCAAGCCTTCAACCCCAGCAGTCGGGGGGAGAGGCGGTGCAGAGGCAGACAGGTCTCCCTGAGTTCAGGCCAATCTGGGTCTCAAAAGTGGGGTTGGGGGAGAGAAGGATATCTGTGGATGGGAATGGGAAAGGTTTGTAGTTCGTCAAGATTTAAAGAAAAGATTTCAATGTGCGTGGATGTTCTGCTCGCACGTGCATGCATCATGTCCATGCCTGGTGCCTGTGGAAGCCGGAAGAGGCACCAGATTCCCTGGGACTGGAGTTACAGATGGTGTGAGCTGCCGTGTGAGTGCTGGGAATCGAACCTGGGTCCTTTGGGAGAGTAGCTAGTGCTCTTAACTGCTGATTCATCCTCAAGATTTTTTTTTTTAAAAGGTAATTGTGTAGTCTGGCTGGCCTTGAACTCTCAGAAATCCACCTGCCTCTACTTAGGACTTTCAACCAACAGGTATTTAACTTGGCAGTGTTCTGGGTGTGGTAGCGTATGCTTATAGTCTCAGTACTCAGGAGGCAGAGGCAGGAGGACCATGAGTTTGAGACTAGTCTGGGATACACGAGGAGACCCTGCCTCAGATACAATAAAGGGCAGATGAGGCGGCTCAGCGGGCAGAGGCCTGCTGCCCAGTCTGACGACCTGACTTTGATCCCTGGGACCCACATGGGAGACAGAACTGACTCTGGAAAGCTGTCCCCTAACTCTATGCACCACGGCGTGTCTACACATGTCCACACATGTCCACACACACCCACGCAAACACCAATAGGCTAGTGAGCAAATGGATTTTAAATTTCAATGTTTTGAGAGTGGAAATGATAACCTAGTAACCCCACTTTTAAGCAGACATCCCTGAGACCTGGGAGAATAAGGATTGGCATCCGTGTGTGTGCAACGATGGCCACGGCAGCTTTGTACACAACAGCCAAGGTGGGCACAGGTCAGCCAAGGTGGGCACAGGTCAGCCAAGGGGGCACAGGTCAGCCAAGGTGGGCACAGGTCAGCCAAGGTGGGCACAGGTCAGCCAAGGTGGGCACAGGTCAGCCAAGGTGGGCACAGGTCAGCCAAGGTGGGCACAGGTCAGCCAAGGTGGGCACAGGTCAGGCACGGGCCAGCAGCCCAACGGATAGAGAAGATGCTTCATCGGTGCCCTAGTACACACACGCACACAATATTCAACCTTAAGCAAGGATGAAATCCTGCTCCGGGCTGCAGCGTGGTTGGATCCTGAGAGCATGTCAGCGAAAGAAGCCACTCAGCAGCACAAATGTTGCACGAGCTCACTGTCACAGGATCCTCAGAAGAGGCAAATGCAGAGACTGGGACTGGAAGAGAGGCGCCTGCCGGGGATGCCGGGTGCAGGCCGAGCGAGACACCTTGCTTCTGGACACGGACAGAGAGGATGGTGGCGCAGCACTGAAATACTGGACGCCACCGACTTGCACACTTAAGACTGTTAACCGTGGCATGTCGGCGCGGGCCTGCAGTCTGAGCACTCAGGAGGCCGAGGCAGGTGGAATCTAAACTCAAAGCCAGCCTGCATTAGCTTCATAGTGATATTCAGAATGTGACTCTGTCTAAAAGAAGAAAAGACAGATGACATGGCCAGTTTTGCATTGTGTGTATGTAAGGCCCCGGAGGGGAAAATATCCAAAAAGGAAGACAAAGAAGAAAGAGAAAAAGGAAGAAGCAGCTTGGCGTGGTGGTGAAGGCCTTTAGTCCCAGTGCGCTTCCGGCCAGGGTAGGAGCATGCGGTCAGAGATGCTCGGGTGGCCGGTCCCAGCCAGCCTGCGGGCAGTTGATGGGGCTTTCCTGCAGGCGGAGAGTCCTGCCGGGCTGCCCTGGGGTGCGGGAGACAATGGCCTTGGCTTGGACCTCAGTAGAGACCAGGAAGAAGGCAATGTGCAGAGTCAAAGTGCCTGGGGCCGAACTGGGTGACCCGGGAGAGGGAGAGGTGACTGGGTCAGAGTGCACAGGTCACAGGAGCAGGTTGTGCGGGTGGGGGAGGAGCCTGGGAACCTCTGGAGGGAAGATGCCTTAGGGGGGTCTAGTTGGCGGCCCAGGTGGGCACTGCTGAGTAACTGCGGCCTTGGCTGTGGGTAGGGTGCGTGTTGCAAACGGGGGTGCTTTCGCTGGCTGTCAACATACAAGGGGTGGCACCTGGCCCTTCACAGAGAGTCTGGGTGCAGAACTGGGCTGATGCAGCATAGTCCCGACAAGGGACCTTCTAGGCGGATCCCCACCAGCTCTCAGCACCTATCACCCATCTGCCTGTGGCTCTGCTGCGCCCTGCCGCTGCCCAGGTCTCTGGCTGGTATTGCTGGGCAGCCTGAGGACTAGGCATGGTGGAGCAGGGCCAGCCAGCTGCAGCTGCCTGTGCTCACCCCGGGGACACATGACAGCAGCAGGGTGAGACTCTAGGCTCTAGCAAAAACTTCAGCCAGAGAAGAGCACCCTGGTCACCCTGTCACACGCAGTCTTCTCTTTGTAGCTATGGCAGAACCCCTGGGTCCCAGGGATTGAACTCAGATTATCAGGCTTAGCAGCAAGCGCCTGTTCCCACTGAGCCATCCTGCCACCCCCAGAGGTCTGTTTTGAATCATAGTTCTGAAGGCTTAAAGTCCAGAGCAGCTGGCTCTGACAAAGGCTTCAGGCAGGGTCATAGCATGACAGAACTCGGGGGACAGCGGCAGGTCTCCGGAGAGGCCGAGCGGGCCGCCTTACCATATAACAACCTGCTTTCCAGGCCAAGAAATAGTCGATCCCTCTAAATAACCCGAGCCTTTTACAGCTTCCCTTCCAATGCCTCCCGGGGCAATCAAGTTCTGGTCTGTTAGGCTGGGGTGCAGAACAGAGGAGGAGCACTGCCTGCCCTGCCCTGCATGAGGAGCACCGCCTGCCCTGCCCTGCATGAGGAGCACTGCCTGCCCTGCCCTGCCCTGCATGAGGAGCACTGCCTGCCCTGCATGAGCTCTTGTGTTGTTTAATCCCACCACCACGAGAATAATAGTTGCTGTGTGAAATTCAGAGCGATAAGCTACACTCCGACTGTGGCAGACCACCTCAGGCTGGGAAAACAGGGCGTGGGTGTGCTCGGATCAACTGAGGCTCACTCAGGACCTCAAGTGGGCAAACAGGAGCCACACTTCTGCCTGGGATTCTGGGTCACCAGCTGCCTCAGTTACACCTAGGAGCATCCCTACCACCTGTGAGGAGCAGGCTCATCCCGGCTGCTTGCTGTGTGCCCCGCCCCGCTGCCTCAGTGTTCAGGCTACCCCCAATCTTACCTA
Source organism: Cricetomys ansorgei (assembly GCA_026225945.1). Taxonomy (NCBI): domain Eukaryota; kingdom Metazoa; phylum Chordata; class Mammalia; order Rodentia; family Nesomyidae; genus Cricetomys; species Cricetomys ansorgei. The sequence goes on along the minus strand of JAMJFZ010004240.1, from coordinate 1,937,182 downwards.
GGATGTGTCCCACCCCCACCCTAGAACGTCCCCTCCACCCAGGCCTGTATGTCTCCTCGCCGTGGCCTAATTCCTGAGGGCATTTTTCTCCAGTGTACTATTCGGTTGTGTAGGGATCTTAGCTGCCTGGGGAGGACCTCAGGGCTCCTAGGAGAACATGCTTTGGTACCTAAGGGCAGCTACAGGCTGCAGGCCCAGAGTCAGCCTGGGGCTCCAGGGGACTTCCTAGGCCTCTACCAAGTGTGTCCAGGGAGAGGACAGGCCCATCCCTGCCCAGAAGGGCAGGAGAGCTGACTGAAGCTCCCAGCCAGATGCATATCTTCTTGGGAGCTAGAGGGAAGCCCCTGCCATCTTTCTCAGAATGCTCTCTGCTTCCAGGCCTTGCTCTCTGCTTCCAGGCCTTCTCAGTATGCCGCCAGAGCCCCACTTCAGAGAGGACCTCACAATGGGCCTGACCACCCCCAGTGAGGAGATGGAGCCCAGCCCAGAAGGCCCTCGAACGCCAGGGAAGGAGTTCTGAGAGCCTCCTAGCTCATGCGCTGGCATTTCTGGCCCAGGATCCCCTGTAATAGGTGACAGTGTGAACAATGCTCAGAGTTGGATGAAGCCTGTTTGCATTTCTGTTCATTTTGAGGGCAGGGAGAGGTATTCAGTGCCCCACCAATGTAGAGTGGAGTCTGGGGGCATGAGTATCTGGGTTCAGATTACCACCCCACTCTGGAAACAGGGAACAGAGCCAGCAGGATCGGTGGCCATTACTAATTCATGTGCTCACTGTGGCCAAGTGAGCCTTCCCTACTGGGCCCCCAAGAAGGTCCTGGAGTGTTGTGAAGTATATTTTTAGTTGTGTTTAAAATAACTGTTGTTGTGTGCTGCTGGAAAAAGAGATGCATAGGCTGTGGCATTTTGTATTGTCTGCGGGTGTTGGGTTTCTGTGTGTGTGCGTGGGGTGGGGGGTGTTTGATTACTTATGATCTGCACCTGAGGAGTTCTGAATGCAAACACCTGAGCTCGGATGCTCAGGTTCCCCTGTCCAGGATGGTGCTTGCATGAAGGTGGTTCCCTCTGCTGAGGTCTGGAAGGGTTTGCACCAGCGAAGATGCCTCCTTGCCGGCCTTGGTGAGACGCCACAGCATCAAATTGCTACACTGGCGACATGCAGAGTCTGGAGTTGGCCCACAGCCGGCATCCACCTCTGGCCCCAGCAACAGCCTGGGACACAACCAGCCCAGGGATTGGGAGCTCAGAACAGCAAAGAGGAGGAGCCAGGATGGACCCTGCCCAGTGCTCCCTGTTGCTGTGAACCCTGTCCCTAGGGGCCTCCCAGGGCACATCTGTCCCCCAGGGCCTCTCAGCGCTCTGATATGACCTCACATTTGAATTTCACTTTTGCAAGGGAAATGACCAGTGTCCTGGCCCCCGCTCCACCTTGGACAGTCTTCACGTAGCCCTGTGTCCAGCCTCTGTGTCCTTAGACACAGGCCTTTCCCGGCTGTGCCTCAGTTTCCCCACAGGGCTCCCTGATGTCTTTGAGTTTGTTGGTCTGTTGCTTATTCCCAGCCTTGTTGTAAAGAGAGCGGTTTGTACACAGTGATCCAGAAGACGCTGAGGGGCCATTGCCACCACTGCCCGTGTCTCTTGCCAGTCACACGTGCCAGACAGAGCTCCCCGGGTCACAGGTCTGGTTCTCTCCACCAGGCTCATACTCTGCCCTTTGAATAGTTTGCGACCAGCCAGCAGGGCAGTCATCCACCACATCCCTCTTCTCATGGGTTTAGTAGTGCGCAGCCTCCTGCTTCTCAGAGCACAGTGTACTGGGCCAAACGCCTAGAAACCTGGATTACTGAGGCAGCCTCTCCAGCGCAGAACCATGAAGGCAGAGGAGAGGCAGGGGCGGATGTGGGAAGACAGAGAGGGGAGGACCTTTATAGAAGCTGTGGGCACCTGACTGCTGAGGGAAAAGCTCTCCCAGACTGCAAGCCCCGTGAAAACTGGGGACAGCACCCCATGTCAACATCCTCACCCCTCAGTGCTCAGCCAGGGTAAGGTGATCAGGCCCAAGACCTGGCCCAAGTCCCCCGTGTAAGGAACTGAGCATGGCCTCCAAAGTGCTGCGGATGTGAGAGCCTCGTCCTGCCTCGTGGTCGGCAGCCGGCCCCCAAGAAGCCCCGCTCGGTGTTCCTCCTGTTTCCCTGCCGCTGGAGCCAGGGCACATGGCCTGTGTTGGGTGCACGTGGGCCGGGCCTCTTCCTGGCTCCTGCTGACAGCCACACGCCCTCTGCTCTGGGGGACAGGTGGATGGGGGGGCCGGCTGCACCTGGAGGAGACAGCCCGTCTCGGGGCTGCGTTCCCAGACTCTGTCAACTTCAAAAGCGATTTCCTCTATTGTTGGCGCCTTTGGCTGGAGCAGAGGATGAGTAAATTATCGTTGGGAGCAGCTGGGCGCAGTTAATGCCCGTGTGCACCTCCGCGTCCTCTCCGTGGTAAACAAAGAGGACCTGGCACGCACTGGGCTCCAGGCTGCCCCGCGGCCCCACCGAACCCCTCTCTCCGGGAGAGCCCGGGAGCCCCTCGCCGCTGCCTCGGGAAGGCCCTGTGAGGCAGTTCCTGTGATTCTCTCCTGCCTGGGGGGCTCCGGGCCTGGCTGGCTCCCCACCTCCAGACCCAGGACTGAGGCTAGAGGCCGCTCTCCTTGGGCAGCTGGAGCTTCTGTGATGAAGGACTGCATCCTCACAGAGACCTAGCTGGGGTACCGTGAGGGCACCCCAGAGATTAGGATCCTACCGGCTGCCAGCAGTAAGACTCTCACACGCTGACCACGGATGTGCTCATGCGCTGTCTCCATTGGCCTGCTAGCCAGTGACAGCAGAAGAGAGCGGCCCCTCTCAGTTCTGTTTCATCTGCATTCCATTGCACCACTGAAGCAGGTACCAGTCTCTCCCTTCCCTTCCCTCCCTCCTTCCCTTTCTCTCCCTTCCTTCCCTCCCTCCTCTTCATTGGTGCTGGGAACTGAAGCCAGGGCCTCAGGTAGGCCAGGCAGTCACAGAGCTACATTCCTATCCCTTAAGCATCGCCATGACTCACTCATCAGTCAGAAGATGGAGTGCCTGGCGTGAGGTCAGGGGTCAGGGTTTGGGCAGTGTCCCTTTGCCCTGCTCACAGAAGTGCCCTGCTGCCTGCCCTCAGACCACTCACCCCAACCCTACAGCCGGCATTACAGTCTGTTCTGGAAGCCTTCCTCCCAGGAAGTCTGTATGTTCCCTCTCTGCCCAGCCCATAGCTACCATCCTCACAGGTTGTTATTGATACCGAGAGTTCCCAGCGGCCTCCTGGCCTCTGCTCCCTCTGCTCTAGTCTGCCTTCTATTGCCAGACAGCTTTCTTCGCATCCAGGCCTACAGCCAAAAATATCACAGGGTAAGGTCTCAAGCAGAGCATGGTGACACTCACCTGTAACCCCAGCACTTCCTGGGGAGGGGGAGGGAGTAGGGTCAGGAGTTCAAGGCCAGCCTCAGTGTGGTGATTTGAATGAGAATGGCCCCAAGAGGGACCAATCCAGGCTACCGTGCAGCCAAGACCGCAGACCCTGAGTTCAACCTCCTGGGCCACGCCCACAAGAGGAGAGGAAGGCCACGCCCATAGGGAGAAGGGGAGAAGTAATTCCTCCAAGTGGTCCCCCCACCTCCACAGGAGCACTGTGTCTAGTTTGTAACTCCCTCCCATGAACACATAAATATTTTTAAACAAACTAAATAAGCAAAAAGAAAATAAATAAAAACAACATGACTGCCAGCAGGGAGGCAGAGAACAGTAACCCCAGCACTTGGGAGGAAGAGGCGGGCATGCGTGGGGGGTGTCTGCGGGTTCCAGGTCTGCCAGGGATACAGAGAGGAAAATTAGACAAAAAGGAAGAACCAAAATTCAGGACACCCGAATGAATCCTGGTTTGCACACCTCAGTTCACAGATATGAGAAATATGCCCCTCCTTACAGGCCTCTGTCCTGTGCCAGGCGTCCTGCTCAGGAGAGGGGTCTCCATCCTGGGGCCCCAGAAGTGAGTTTCTTCTTCTAGGCCCAGGCCAAGAAAGACAGACCTTCTTAGATGCCCAGAAGCCCAGGCCTGACTGGCTCCCCACACACACAGAGCCTCTGGCAGTTGGGGTGGATACACTGGACCTCTGAGACAGGACAGCCCTTCAGAATTGTCCTGTAACAAGACACCACCCATGCTCCCCACCTGCAGAGACAGATGCCTCAAGGGTCTCTAGTTTCAGTGTGAGGTGCTGAAATTTTTCCACAGATTACTAAATGCAAGCCTAAAGCCTACCCTACCCTTCCTGGGAAGGGGAGACACACTGGCCCCATCCTGCAGCTGAGGCTGAGGCCAGCGAGGTGGGCAACCTGCTTAGTGTGACACTAGCCAGAGGCCAGAAGAGATCCGGTTTCCTGACCCGTTCCTTGGTTCCACTCAGGACTTTATCTGTTCCCTTGGGCCATGGAGGAAGTGGGAGGTGCCCTCTAGGGCCCAGCTGGGGCCCTGGGCTACCTGGAGAGGTCTGGTAAGGCCCTCTCCTGCCCCCAGCCATCCTTCTGTAGGGGAAGTGGCCGCTCCTGGTGTTATCTGCTCCCCTAGGGAGAAGGTACAGCAGTTTCCCCTTAAGGCATGAACCTAGCCTTTCTCCGGGCCCCAAACCTTTTCCCAGGAGAAGCAGAGACTCCTGAGAGGCTGTACCTCAGAGCCCTGGGGTGCTCCCTTCCCAATGCCCGACCTCTGAAGGCTGGCCCCTTTGGCTGCGGCTGAGTTTTTAGCTGACAGGGCAAGAGAGGAACAGGTTTGGATTAGGAGGCCAGGCAGTGTTGCCAGATTTAGAAATAAAAACTCAAAAGCCAGGAAATGTGACTGTAAGCCCAGCACCCTGTTGAGGCAGAAGCTTACTGAGTTGAGATCCTGTCTTAAAAAAAAAAGCAAGAAAATAAATAAATATGAATCTAATAGGTAGAAATACAAGATTCTCAGTCAAATTTTAATTCAGATGAACCATGAATGCTCTTTAACTTGCTCTGTGTTATTTGGATGCACTTACCCTAAAGAATCCCTCGTCGTGTGGGATTCCAGGTGCAGGCTCCTAAGCCTGTGTTGTCCTGAGTCGCATGTGTAACCACAGGGTTCAGACTGTCCACTTTGGCTGCTGTGTTCTCTCCAAGCATCAAGAAGGGGCTTCTCTGGTCTTGGTACAAATTCAAAGCTCATTTCACACACAGTGAGGCCCGTCTGATTCCTGTAGGTGCACCTACGGTGTGGCTCACCAAGGATGACATGGAGGCATGTTCATGGTTGGAAGCCCTGCCAGACCTCAGCAGAGGGAACCACCGTCATGGCCAGCACCATCCTAGATAGTGGAACCCAGAGCATCTGAGCTCAGGGGTTTTTATTGATGCAGAACTCCTCAGGTGTCTACTGACAGCACGTGCAGATCATCAGCAATCAGACATCCCCCACAGAAATCCAACACCTGCAGACCATACAAAATGCCAAGGTCTAGGGAGCCCTCACCCAACCATGCACAAAACAATACCCTGGCGGTGATTGTAGCTCCCTCTGCTGAGGCCTGGCAGGTCCAGGGGCCCAAGCATGGGGGTGCAGCCAGGGAAATACCCCAGCCAAGCAACTCTGGGAACAGTATGGACGCTGTCTACAGCTGGAAGGAATTCTGACCATTTTTCAGTGTTTTATTTCGGCCGTGCTGGGATTGGAACCTGGGCCTTGTGTGGGCTACACAAGTACATCACGGCCCTGGACGTGCTCCGGTCTCTGGCCAGGGTGTGTGGTGCCAGCCCTTGTGAGGATGTAGCACGTTTGACTGAGCGATGCTTCGTGTCTCTGAATGAGTAGCACAGTCCCACGGCCCCTGATTATATAGACCCAGTACTGGAGGGGCGAGGGAACGCGTCACTCAAAGAAACCGGGTGAAGCGGCCCAAGCCTGTAGTCTAACACTGAGGGTTGGGGTTAGGGTTAGGGTTAGCCCGTCTTGGGTCTCCCAAGTAAGTTCCTCTTCCCACCACGCCTCACCTTCTGGAGAGGCACGGGCTTTCCTGTCTGCTGGCCTCAATGGATTACTTCCAATCTTCCCCTCGCCTCAGTTTCCCCGTCGGCGCATTGGGTGGAGCCACACTCCCATCTCAGGCTCCTAGGGGTCCAGCGATGCCCCGTTTGATTACAGAGTGGATTAAAAGTCTTGGTCACTTGATACACAGAACTCTATCCTGTGCACAGATAGTTTCGGCGAGAAGCAGCCTCGGGTGGCCTCCCAGCAGTCTCCAGCCCTCGCCCAACAGGAAGACGGGCGAGCTGCTGAGCATCCCAGAAGCCCTGGCTCCACCGAGGACTCCTACAGAGACCCACTGAGCAGTGCTCCCTAGGTTGTCTCAGTGGAAAGGGTTGTGATTGGCTGATATAGATAGGGCCGTGGTTGACACTCAAATCCCATTCACCCTGGGCATCTGGGCAGGGAGGTCCTGCGCCTCTGACTGCAGGAGGGTCCGAGTGGTCACTAGATCCTGCCTGTGGCTAACACCAGTCCCATCACATCCTGTGGACATTTGGGTGGAGGGAAAATGGAGGCCGACCCTGGGGGAGTGATTGGGAAAGCTAGTGTCTGTTGTTCACCTCGTACCTCATCACGGAAGGGCTCACTTATGGGGACCCCTGGGCTCAGCTCAGAAAATGTTTAGCCGCCACCTCCACATCAGCTGTGGTTTAGAGTGGCTTTGTGCTTCTCTTGGTACCGGCCGGGGTGGGTGCTGTTCCCTTTTGGCGAATGGCTTTTTTCAGTGGTCTGTCACTGTGTATTCTTGGAGCTCTTCTGCAGGGGGCCTCGGGCTAACAAAGACCTATTGAACAAAATGTGTCGCAGTAGCTTTCAGGAGGTTGGGCATCAATGGCACCCTCCCTGCCTCTCCCTCCCCCTCCCAGGGGAGGCAGGATACCATCCCCAGTGGCCTCAGTCACAAACACTGCCCCTGTGGCTCCTCCACCACTGTGATGCCCAGAGAGAGGGACAGTCTCCACAGCTATGCTCTGGAGTGGAGAGACCCCCTGACTGAGGCGCCTGCTGGGTTTGAAGACACACTCCAGAGAAGAGTTCGGAGTCCATTGATTTGTGACTAGCACATATATGGCTGACATAGCCAGACGGGCAGGCCAAGCAAGGCCTGTGGAGAGCCCAGAGTCTCGGGCTGCGTACAGTAGACAGTGGGTTGCTGTGGGAATCGGCTGAATCCTGGGATGAATGGCCAAATTACTAGACTTTTTTTGTTGTTTGTTTTGAGACAGGGTTTCTCTATGTAGCCATGGCTGTCCTGGGACTAGCTCTGTAGACCAGGCTGGCCTTGAACTCAAGATTCACCTGCCTCTGATGATCTCAGTGCGCAGCCTTGATTGGCTAAGGACTTTCTATGTAGACCAGGGTTGCCTTGAGATCCACCTGCCTGTGTCTCCCAAATGATGAGATTAAAGTCAGGAGTCACCGCAGCCAGCTCATCTGGGCTCTTAAACAAGGGTTCTACAGAACTGCCTCAGCTTGGGTCGGCTGCAAGTGCTTTGCCACACACACACACACACACACACACACAGCACATATATACACATACACACACATCACACACACAACACATACACAAGCACATACACACACATACACACACACATATACACATACACACACACACAAGCACATACACACACACACATACACACACATACACACACATACACACACATACACACACATACACACATATACACATACACACACACATCACACACATACACACACATACACACACACACACATACACATACACACACGTACACACATACACACACATACACACACACACACACACACACACATACACACACATACACATACACACACACACATACACACATACACACACACACAAGCACATACACACATATACACATACACACACATACACATCACACACACATACACACACATACACAAGCACATACACACACACATACACACACACGTACACACACACATACACACATACACACACACATACACACATACACACATACACACACATACACACACACACATACATACACACACATACACACACACACACACACGTACACACACATACACACATACACACACATACATACACACACATACACACACATACACATATACACATACACACATACACATACACACATACACACACATATACACACACACACACATACACACACATACACACACACATACACACACATACACACATACACACACATACACACACACATACACACACACACATACACACACATACACACACATACACACACATACACACACACACATACACACACACAGACATACACACACACATACACACATACACACACATACACACACATACACACACATATACACACACATATACACACACATATACACACATACACACACACATACACATACACATACACACACACACACATATTAACCCTTGCATGTGTGTGCTACAGGTGCATTCACAGTACATGTGGGTGCCCAAGGTTGATATTAGGTGACCTCTTTACTTGCTTTTCACTTTATTTCTTGAGGCACGGTCTGTCATTGAACCTGGAGATCACCAATTTGGTGATCAGCCAAGGAATTACGCCCAGCCTGCCTTTCTTTTTCTTTCTTTCTTTCTCTCTTTCTCTCTTTCTCTCTTTCTCTCTTTCTTTCTTCTTTCTTTCTTTCTTTCTTTCTTTCTTTCTTTCTTTCTTTCTTTCTTTCTTTCTTTCTTTCGTCCTTCCTTTCTTCCTTCCTTTCTTCTTTCCTTCCTTCCTTCCTTTCTTTCTTTTTGTTTTTTTTCTGTTTTTCAAGACAGGGTTTCTCTGTTGTAACTCTGGCTGTCCTGGAACTCACTCTGTAGACCAGGCTGGCCTGGGACTTGCTGTGTAAGCAAGACTTGCCCTGAGTTCATAGAAATCCTACCATGCCTCGCTGAGCCTGGCTGAGCCCCACTTTTTGTGGGTGCTGGGCTCTGCTTTACTGAATGACGCCCCCATGTGCTGTATCTTGCTTATCTCTGTTTGATTCCGTTTATTGTGTGTAAATTGTGTCTCACCAAAGGCATCTAAACAAAACCGGAACCTTCCTCACTCCGTCCTACCGCCTCCGCAGACATGACGTCATCCTGGTGGCCTCACATGCTCTGCTCCGGACAGTCTGAGGGACAGCTTTCAGGCAAGGGGCTACCTCTGGAGAGAGGCCAGTGGACAGCGGCTTTGAAGTAGGACATCTCCTCTTATAAGTAACACCTACCCCGAGGTGGGCAGAACCAACCAGATAGCTATTCCCCTGCCCACGGGCCAACCTCTCCACCTCCCCACCCCGCAGAAGCTGGAGGCTGAATGCTGCCTCGCAAAAATGGTGTCATTTCCACAAAGGCTGGTGGAATTGGGAAAAACGAGGTCACTGGAGTTTAGAGGAGAGTCTGAAGACTCAGAGGAGGGAGGGACCGAGACTTCCGTCATTTGACAGGAGTGCTTGGAGGGTTAGCATATGGTTAGTAATGACCAGCTGTTCTCCGTTGGGTCCAGATGGAGTCTGAGAAAAATGAGCCTCTTGGATAGCAGGAAAGATTTAGGTAGTGCATAGTGATGAACTTCCTGAGAAGATTCTTGAAAACACTGCATGCATATCCATGTAGGTTCATATGAGTGTGTGTGTATGTGTGTGTTGATATGTATGAATGTGTATGCATTTGTGTGTGTGTGTGTGTGTGTGAGAGCATGTGTCTATGTATGTATCTGTGTGTGTACGTGTGAGCATGTGTGTGTGTGTATGTGTGAGCATGTGTGTGTATGCATATATGTGTGTATGTGTGTGTGCATGTATGTGTATGTATATGTGTGAACATGTATGTATGTGTGTAAGCATGTGTGTATGTGTGTATGTCTGTATGTGCATGTGTGTATGTGTGTGTGCATGTGTGTGTATGTATGTGTGTATGTGTGAGCATGTGTGTGTATGCATATATGTGTGTATGTGTGTGTGCATGTATGTGTATGTATATGTGTGAACATGTATGTATGTGTGTAAGCATGTGTGTATGTGTGTATGTGTGTGTGCATGTATGTATGTGTATGTGCATGTATGTGCATGTATGTGTGTGAACATGTATGTATGTATGTGTGTAAGCATGTGTGTATATGTGTGTGTATGTCTGTATGTGCATGTGTGTATATGTGTATGCATGTGTGTGTATGTGTGTGTGTGTGTGTGTATGTATCCAGAGTAAAGGATCACAGCACTTGGTATAATTTCTTTCTCTGTAGCATGTCAGGAATGGAAAGACAAACCTTGTTCTGAGATGAGCTTGGGTCCCTCTAGGCTGGAGACAGAAAGCTGGACTCAGGCTCTCTCTCTAGGTCCTTCTGAGGGCAATTAGCTAGCTGGCCCATCAGTAAGACCCCCAAACCAGAAGTCTGTGGAGCCAGATGGGTACTTACTTTCATGGCCAATCTCCTCCCAGACGGCCCTCTGCACTCTCCTCCCCATTAGAGCAGAACCCACATCCATCATCATGGGGGGGCTGGTGATGTCACAGCTGTAGGCCTCCATTGCACAGGAAGCTGTCCAACCCCTCCCAGGTGCTAAATCATTCATGGGGCAGAGAGGCTGGGTGGTAGGAGATTACTGCTGAAGAAACACTTCAGGGACTTGTGGAAATCAATTCCTTAAAGAGACCCCATCAGCTGGGAAGTGGCCGAGGGTTGAGACTTGGTGTGCGACAGACAGTGGAGTGGGCCCAGGGCATGGCACCAAGGAGGGAAGGCTCTAACAGTGTGAGAGAAAGCAAAGGGGAGAGCCTCCAGCCCCCTCTGTCATGTGCAGGGGTTTCATGGCTGCCCTAGCCCCTACAGAGGCTCCACAGGTGATTAGACCCAAGGGGGAGAGTCGTTTGCCTGACTGGTTCCTCTAGTCTGCTGAGCCTTCAGAGTCTGCTCCCCGCCATGCTCAGTTTCCAGAGCCATTTGGTCTGTCCGAAGTGGTATGTAGATCGTCCTCAACATGTGTCCTCTTGTCTGCGGGACAGTGTGATCTTAAAAGCCCACTCAGTTTCTGGTGTACAATAGAATTCCAGAACTGGACGATTCAGCTCCCGGGGACCATGCTAACTTAATTAGTAGATATCTATTGTTCCATACCGTGTGGCACACACTCCAAGCCTCAGTTTACCCATTTGGGAAATAGGTAGAGCCAGCAGTGCTTTTAATCCCAGCATTCAAAGGCTGAGGCAGGCGGATTTCTGAGTTCAAGACCAGCCTGGTCTACAGAGTGAGTTCCAGAGAAACCCTGTAAAAAAAAAAAAAAAGAAGAAGAAGGCACCACACACACCCCCTCTCCCCGCTTCTCAGAGGGCATAAAGAGAATGCATACGTAATCAGGTAGTCTTTGGTGACCCAGGGACCCTCCCGACTATCAGCGCCCTTTAGACAGCTAGCACTGCAGGCCGCCGCAGCCCAGCGTATCTGCTGACAGCTAGCACTGCACGCTGCAGCCCAGGGTATCTGCTGACAGCTAGCACTGCACGCCAGCTGCAGCCCAGGGTATCTGCTGACAGCTAGCACTGCAGGCCGCTGCAGCCCAGCGTATCTGCTGACAGCTAGCACTGGAGGCAGCTGCAGCCCAGCGTGTCTGCCCCATGGCTGCAACATCTTCATCAATGTGCCTTGGAAAAGGAAGCAGGAGGGGTGAAGGAAGACAGCCCTGGAAAGACAGATCTAATCCTTGCTGTCTGCAGATGTGGCCCTGTCCTCAGCCTAGGCCTAGGACATTGGCAAATGGGAAGAAGAGGAGCCTGGGAAGTGTCCCTAGCAGTCCCTGGAAGTGGTAAGGCCCAGGCTGAGGTCCTGCGAGCTCTGTCCTAGTACACTCCTGTGTCTCCTCTCACCATGCTGTGGAATCCTGGGACATCCAGTGATTCAAACACAGCCTCAGGGATCACCTTTCCGGAGAGCCCGGCAGATGGCTGTGGCCCTTCCTTCTGGCTGGAGTTTCATCCTGAAGGGTTATGCTAAAGGTCTGACTGGGTTTCCCCACACCAGCCCACACTGAGCTCAAACTCAGGCTCTGGTCCACCCTGAGCTCACCGGAGTTTGGCATCCTTGCTGCAGACCAAAGGCTTCCTCCCCAGGGCAGAGCTGGCAGCTGCCAAGGAAGGCTAGCACCGGCCTGTCTCAGTGGGTCTGGGGGACGGGGGCGGGCAACTGTGGCGCCCACCACCCGTTCCCTTTCTCGAGTTGGTGAGCAGAGCAAAGAAGGTCTTGATGTTTTTGGTGAGCGCTTGGCTCCAGCACACACTCTCTCCCTTGATTTCCGACCCCCACCTCTTCCCGGGAGCCTCCCCCGCCCATTTCCTGGAGCTAAGGAGGCCATGGCTTGCAGACAGGAGCTATGATAATCTTTCCATGCAGTCCAGCCCTCAGTTATGTCCTCGGGAAAATCTCTGCAGTTTCTGGGTAGCTCCTTCAAGGAAGGCCCTCGGGCTTCCCTAGGGCATCCTTTAATCTCCCACTTCCGAGTTTTCCCTGGACCTTGTCTCCCTGCCCATGGGAAAGGCTCCTGGGCTAGTATTCTAAGAACTGGACACTGGTGTCCATTCTGCCCACAATTATAGGCCTCGCTGGGCTTCGAAACTTTCATCTGCAAAAATAAAGAGAACAAGAAGAACGGAATTATCTGGAAGTCACAACTCCAGGTCAGCTCCAGCACCTTCGCCGCACACAGAGCCCTAGGATTCTGAGGGGCTGCAGTCACCTGGGAGAGACTCCAGAGACACAGCCAGAACCAGCACCTCGGAAGACCCCAGGCTGAAAGCAAAAGAGTTTGATCGCAGGAGAGTGCAAGGCACCCGGATGCGCACAAGAAAGCGAGGAAAGACGTGGCCCCGGAAATGAGGGCCCTATCTACACAAGGAGCAAAGGAGCACGCTTGCATTCTCAGACAACCTCATGTATGTTATTGGCGGCCAAAACCAAAACAAAACAGCAAGAACAACAGCAAAACAGTCCGCTGTACAAGAACAAGAACAAAAACTTTCAAAAGCATCTCCTAATTCGATGTTCACAACAATCCTCTGATTTCCGCAAACTTCACAGTCTCAGGAAGATCACCAAGTTGTGAAACAAATCTCCTCCCCCTTCGGCGGTGGCGGTCAGGCTCTCAAAAGAGTTGCTGGCAGGCTTGGAACTTGTGATCCTACTGCTGCTGCTTCCCAAGTGCTGTGATTATAGGTGTGTGCCATCGTGCCTACGGAAATATTTGTTAAGTGATTAATGAATAATGCAGATTATTGTTTTTAATTTGGGGCATTTAATAGCTAACTCTTTCAAAGGTCCCAAAATGGGGGTGGGGTGGGGAATGTGTTTGCATCGTTTGGGGGCAAATTATTCAGCAAAATTAAATTCTGCTTCGGACACAGGGAGTGAAATCTGGAGTAAGGCCAAAACAGCATCTGGGCAGCCGACCTTTGGATAATCCATCGAGGGCTGTAGGGGTCGATCCCCTAAGAACAGCAAACATGGACTAGACCCTCAAGGTTCCTGAGTCTTGGACCCCGGGACTCTGAGCTTGGTGTATGTGAGGTCTCTTGAGCTTGGGGTGTGTGGGGTGTGAGGAGCAGTGGACGCTGAAGGATCGCAGGAGCGAGGTGGCACAGCCAGGGGATCCTTCCCGGTGTGGGGAGCCCCAAGCCCAGCGGAGCAACACCGAGAAATGTCCTGTGCAGGGCCAAGCACGTTCTGTTCTGCGTCCTCCCTCTTCCGGAAAAGGACATGGAGGATACTTTCCTGTCTATATTACAGACAAAGCAACGGCTAAACGAGGCCCCCTCTCTCCGCTGGCATTGGTGTGGACTGCCCCCCGGTTTGAGACTTTGGGGAACGATGCTCAAGAGTCTGTAAAGCCGGGATGGAGCTCAGCCAGGCTGTCGCCAGGTAGAGGAGACCCGCGCTGCGAAGCCACGAGGTCCCCTCGTGTCTCTCCCCTCCCCCAGCCCTTGTTCAGAGCCGGGGCTCCAGAACCGAACCGTGACTGTTCAATCCGGTGGTCTGCAACTGACCCCCCGGTAGCCACTCCCCCAAGACCACAAAACGGGTTGGGTTGGGTTTTTCAAAACCAAACTTTTGAGTTTTCTTTTTAATGAAAAGGTCAGTAAAACATAGATAGGCAACACAATTCGCTTGGAATAGCCTAGAAAACACTCAAGAAAAAGAAAAAAATTTAATTCTTCAATTTTCTTTAGTACGTAAAAGAGGATGTTAAAATCCCTGGCCCGTTCATATATATATATATATATATTTTTTTTTTCACAAACAGGAACAGATGTGCCCTTTGCGTTTTTTGTCGAATGCTCAGAAATTTTCAAAAATATGGCCACACATAGATCCTATCTATCTAATTTAGATTCACGATTTAATGAGTTTATCAGGAGGCAGGAACTCGGCATGCATTCCAGGCTGGCCCTAACCGGGATCCTCTCGCTGCACCCCCGCCCTGGAGAGCACAGGTGCGCCTCCAGCCCGGCTTCTGGGTCTGTGGAGAGCTGTGTGGATTCCTCTGAGGATCTGCTTCCATTTGTGGGCGTGTTTCACTCTTTCCGCAGCCGGGGTGGTTCTCCCCGGCTCCAGCAGAGACTCTCCAGGATTCTGCAGCCTCACAAACAGCTGTTGGGGCCCCAGAAGTGGGGTTCTGAACAGCCCTCTGAGAGTCCATCCGTGAGCATCTAGATTCTAGCGCACAGCCCCGCCCGGGAGCTAGGGTTGGGACTGGGCCAAGACAGCAAGGCCACACGAACAGCCCCGCGGAATAGGAGGAAGGGGGTCTCCAAGGAGGGAGCCCATGGGGCCTGGGATACCATGGAGAACCGGGGCGCAGCGTCTTCCACGAGGTGGCCGTCGTGCTATCTAGTTTTGCAAATGGGTGGAGAGAATCTGTAAACCGTGCACGTTTAAGACAGAACGCGGTCTCTTTGAATGGTCCAGAAAGACAAAACAAAAGAGCCACGTCTGGGGCAAAGGGTCGAACTGGAAGTTAGCACGAGGACCCCACTGTTCAGGGGCCAGGCGGCGGACGGCGGAGACGCCTCCAGCGGGCGGGTTGAGGGCTTGCCACCCACGCGGCAGCCCCATCCCGGCCCCGATGGGAACTGCTCACGGAGGGGCGAGGGCTGCTTAGGTAAATCGCGCGGAGCAGCGCTGGGAAGGAAGGTCAGGGTCTGCGGAGAGGTGCAGGGAGCTAAGTCTGTGGCCCCGCACCCGGCGTGCACCGCCAGCACCCCACAACCCAGGGCCAGCCCAGGCTCCGAGGCCTGAGCCTGCGCACGAGGTCCCCCAGGTGGGGTAAGGCCCTCCGGGACCTCCATCCGGGTTTGGTCCGGGTCTGACAGCTCGGCTCCGGCCGCTAGAAGGGCGGGGTCTCTAGGCGGGAGCGCCGCAGCTGGTGGGCAGCGGAGCGAGGGCAAGGCGCGGGCGTGCAGCTGCGGGCACCCTCGCGGGCCGGCTTGGCGAGGGCCCGGGTTCGGGCGAGCCCTTCTCCGGCCAGAGCTCGAGCCGTAAGCGATCCGGGATACCGGGTCCCCAGGGAGCGCCCGTCGCCGCTCGGGTCCAGCTCCAGTTACGGCCCGAGCCCGCGGCCTAAAATATGTATGAGGACCTTCGGGTGCAATTTCACCCCCCCTCCGAGTGGGGCTGGGGTCTCGGGGTGCGAAGGGAGCTGCGGGGGCAGGAGGCACGCTGGCTCTCGGGCCGGCGCTGTCTCGACTTTCAGCAGGGCATTTAAGAAAGGCCGACATCGGATCCGCCCCCGCCCCCGCCCCCGCGCCCCGCCGGCGGGACCCCGAGCCCAGCGGCTAGCTTTCCGCGCTGCGGTGTCCGGTTCTCGACAGCAGGTGAGTGGGCCCGGGCGGGGCGCGGGCGGGGCGCGCGCTATAAAGGGGCGCGGCGGGGCGCGGGGGCCACTCGCAGCCGGCCCGGCCTGCGCGTCCGGGCGCACGGAGCCCGACAGGCCCGGGGACCAGGTAGGGCGCGAGGCACAGGGCCACGGGGACGCAGAGGACGCGGCCAGGGAGGGGCTGATGTGCGGTCACCACCCGCGGTCTGTGGGGTCGCGCCTCGCTCCTCCGTGCGGCCCGGCTGTGCGGGGAGAGGGGTCCGCAGGTTCGGGCCTCCCCGCCTTGGGGCGGCTCTTGCCTCCGGAGCCATCGGTCTGCACCGCCGGTGGCTGACGCGGGTCTGGCCCAGGACCGAGTTTATCGAAGGGGTCGTATCTGCAGCGTCACCCCGATCCTTGGACGGCAGGGGAGGGAGATCTCGAGGCCCTGCTCCTCCACTCCACCCCTTCCCCGGAGCTCAGGAGAGAGCTAACGGTTCTCAGTCCCGGCGAGGGACCAGCATCACTGAGGGAGCACCAGCGGCGGGAGCACCAGCTAAGCCTCTCCCCTCCCCCACCTCGGTTTTAGAGGCTTCTGGGCGGTCAGACCTGCCCGGATCCATTGGGAGAACTAGGAGCTAAAAGGGAGGAAGGCGGATTAACGTTTTATTTTAATCTGGTTTTGAACTGTGCTTGCCGTCTGGGGCAGCAGGGCGGGCGCGGCGGGGAATGGCGGGTGTGATGGCGCTCGGGTGCTCAGGGGGCCCGGGCAGATGGAAGAGGCCCCTTCACGGCTGGGGTGCATCCTAACCCTGCCCACCCGCAGGTCCGGGAGGCATCGAGCTCAGGACGTCCAGAGGGCTCGGGTCCCGGTCCTCCAGGGCCCCGCCCCTCCCGGGGGAGCCGCTGCGGCAGTGGAGGGGGAGGGAGACGGGAACGGGTCTGGGGGCGGCTCCCCTTCCCTCCCCCCTTCCGGGACAGGCGGCCTTTGTTCCCCGCGGCGGCGGCGGCCAGACACCTGTGCGGCTCGGGGCCGGGCGAAGGCGGCGCGCGCGATGGCGAGCCCCGGTGCGCCCTCCAGCTCCGCGCCCTCGGGCCTGGCGCCCCCGAGGCAGGGCAGACCCGCGTCCGGTTCTCGGGGAGACTGCCGAGAACCGTCCAGTGCGGCCCCCGGCTCTCCCGGCTCTCCGAGCGCACCTCCCCTCCCCCAGCCGGAGTCGGGTTTCCAAGTTTGCCGAGCTGCGCGCACGTCGGCTCGGAGGGAGGTGGGCGGCGGGGCCTCGGGGCGCCCCGAGGCCCGAGCACCCGGGCCCGGACGCGGGAGGCCGGGCCGAGGTGGGCGGCGGGACCTCGGGGGCCCGGGCCGCCGCGCGGGCGCACAGGCGGGGCCCCGCGTCTCCGCAGTCCCGGCCGGGCGTGCCCTGCGACGCGCACCAACCGGAGCCACAGTCAAGGTGAATCATCCTCGGTCCGCCTCCCGCCCCTCCCCCGCCTCGCAGCACCTGAGCCAATGGCGCGGCGCGGGGGGCGGGCGGGGCGCGGCGCGGCGCAGCCTCCGAGTCGTTATCTCCGCAGTCCGTCGAGCCCCCGGCCTCGGCGCCGGACCGCCGGTCTCCTCCGCGGCCGCGGCGGCCGCACCTGGCGCTCGTGCGGCTCCGGGGCCCGGCGCCCGCGGCCCAGCCCGCCCGCGCCGGGGCGGAGGCTCCTCAGGTGGCCGGCCGGGCCTTCCCCCGCAGACCTGTCACCCGACACCCAGGAAGCGCGCGGCCCCATCCCGGCTCCTCTTTGTTCCCCCGCTGGGCTCCGCGCTCCGGCGCCGCCTCCTCCCGCCGGGGCCGCGGGGATTCGGGGCGCCGCCTCTGCCCGGCCCGGGCGCGTCTCGAGCCCCGTCCGTGCGGCCGGCTCCCCGGGCGTGGACGCGAGGGGCGCTGGGAGGCGGCGCTGCGCCCAGCGGCCACCGGCGCAGGTGAGTGCGGGGTGGGGCCGGCGGAGCGCTGCGGGCCCGGGAGGAGGGGCCCGCGGTGCGGAGCCCGGTGCGGGCGCCCGAGGGCCAGCGGGAGCCGCGCGGTGGCTGTGGCCTTCGGGGGACGCGGCTGCGAACCCCCGCCCGTCCCGGCCTCCCCGCGGGGGCGCCCGCGGCAGCGTGTGCCCCGCGTCCGGCGCGGCTCCGGGGCGCGGGCGGCCAGGGCGCAGGTCGGGTCGGGTTCGGCGCGCCGGGCCGCCCGCCCTGGCGGCGCCTCCCCGAGGAATTCGGCTGGGGTCGCGGGCGTTTCGCCGCCCTGGTGGGCCCGGGGGGAAGTGCAAGCCCGTGGGCTGGCGACGCGGGTCGGAGCGTTCCTGCGCAGAGCTGGTTCCTCCGGCCCCATCGGGGTTTGGCGGCCCGGCGGTTACGCCTTCCGTGGCCCCGGGGCTGCCCCGCCCAGTCCCTGGGGAAAGCCGGTCCCAGGCCTCCGTGGCCTCCGGCCTGCCGGCCTTGGAGACCAGTCCTGGTCCGCAGCGGTTCGGTTAGCGAGGCTGGTCCCCGGGCTCCACAGCCGTTTCCCCGGTCGGTGTACCCTAAGGCTCCCCGGTTCTGTGGACCCCTGCGGGCTGAGCCCTCCGCTCTCCCTTCATCCCTGGCGTCCCCAGTGCAAATACCTCACTGCTAGGGAAGAAATTGTGGTTAGGAGATTAAGGACAGGGATTTGGGGGGAGGGGTGCCCTAACAGGCCCCTTCCCTGGCAGAGTTAGCTAGGACCGGGCCTTGCAGGTTTCCCCTTGGCTTCGTTAACCTCCTGAGGACCGAGAGTCCAGCTCGCACACTGCGGCATCTCGGCCCCGAGACCCCCACACTCAGCCCCCCTCGCACACAATCCGGGCATCAGGTTTCCAGGCTTCTGTTCCGAGGTCAATCAAGCCTCCCGAGAAACCTCTCCAGGTGGGCTCAGCCTCCGGGTGAACTGAGTGGACTGAGCCCACCTTTGAGCCTCCGCCTCTGTTCTTGAGGGCGTCTAGCCACCCTTTCAAGCACTGAGGGGGATTAGTTCGGAGGGACAGTGCACAAAGAAGAACTAATTTCACCGGACTAGCCTCACCTGTGAGGATTTCGTTTATTCTTATTTTAACGGGGTTCAGTGGCTCCAGGAACCTGCTTGTGCCGCGCGCAGCTACACACGCTCGGTTACTGGTGCGTACCCGGATGGCTTGAACCGCATCGAAAGCAGCCTGAGGGGAGCCTAGCATCTCACTGGCCAACCGGGAGGTCGGGCCACGCCCTGAGCGTGTGCTGAGGCTGACGACCCAGCCCCTGGGGCATTCGATGGAGGTACAAATGACCGGTGCTGGGCAGATCGCTGTGGGGAAGACTCACTACAGGGACTCTGGATTCGTTGTGTAGAGGTTGATCGGAACGGCTGAATTACAGGGCTGAATGACAGCAAAAGATCCCTAAGACCCCACCCACACCACTCGCCCTTGGGGAGATGCTGGTACTGAGGGGGTGGGGGAAAGAAGCAAGTGCCCAAGGAAAGATCCCTCCCACGTTCCCCCACCCTGAAAAGGGAAGGGATGATTCTGCAAAGCGTATTAAGAATCCCCGTAGAGTTCAGGAGGGTGGGGCTGAGACCAGCCTAAGGGGAGTAGGGCACACACCTAGGAAGACATCCTGTCCCCCTGCTGCCCCCCTGCTATCCCCCTGCTGTCCCCCAACACATACCAGCTCTGATGCCCTTTTAATTGTTCCCATCTACCAGACTGGAGACTGGTCAAAAGTGGATTTCTTAGCCTTTAATCTCAAGGTCAGGGCTCTGCCCTACAAGAATAGCAACAGAGACTGTTCTGAGGACCTGCCCAAAGCATGACTGTGGTTCCCCTTCTGCAGAGCTCCCCATTTCAGGAGACCCAGGAGATCCTGTTTCCTCTGACCACCGCTGGTGGGGTGGACTCTGGCTGTGGCCATGGGTGTGGCCCTGCCCAGCACTGCCGCATTATCTCCTGCTGCGTTTGAATTAGGAGGAGCCAGGCAGTGCAGGGAGGAGCCTCTCCCAGCTGATTGGAACTGGATGCTGAAGGGGTATTTGGCTCTGTAAGCTGTTCCCTGCTCTCCGCCCCCTTCAGTTACAGAAGAGGAAAATGCAGTCAGAAGAGTGGGCATGCCCAGATGTTACAAGGCTGTTCTCTTCCTGATGGTGCTTTATTCCTTGCTGGGCAGAGGACAGCTGCTTCCCTCCAGCCTCCAGCCTCGGGAGGAGACGAAGTACCTCTAAGTCCTTCCGCTGCTCCATAAAAAAGGAAAAGAGAAAGAAAAAGAATTTAGGGTTCTGATTCCTAAATACTCTGGAGTTTCCACACAACTCTCAGGGTTCTCCAGGTTCATATTAACGTAGATTACGTTTCAAGGGGCTCCTTGGTTCTGACACGAGCTCCAAACCACAGGGACCGCGCTGGTGACCGCGGCTCTTTAGTTTCACTTCCCCATAGCCTCACTCAACCCCCAAGTTCAGGGACTTATCTTAGGAGAAACTGAGGCCAAAGGCCAGGGAGCGATTCCTCCAGACTACCACGGTATTGCACTAAAATAGCCTTTGGGGAGATAGATGGTCTGGAGGTCCAGAGTCTAGTAAGTTCTATGTCAAAGCCCTACAAGTATGTTATTGAGCCCAGGACTGAGGGGTTGGGGCTAGCCTGGACTAAAAGTTCACAAGGTTTCTGAGCTGGAGAACTCTTATTATCTGACCCTTCCTCTAACTTTTCCCCTGGGCTCCAGGCCTAGGGTAGGCCGAGCCTGTGTTGGCTGCTCTGCAGTCCCCAGCCCTCATGCCCTGAACACCAGCTCCAGAGAGACCTGGCCTCTTCTTCCCTCCATCCCTAGGGCACCTGGCATCAGAGACAAGGGCCTCCACCGTGACTTCTCCCATGGCAGCCGCTGTGGCAACCACTGACGCAACGGTCCCTGCCCTCCCTTGGCTCTCTGGTCCCCACCTTCCTCCAGAGTGTTCTCAGAGCCTTCCTGAAGCTGCTCCTACAGGCTCTGGCCAGAGAGGGATCACGATAGCTCCTCTGAAGCCTCCTCCTGGCCTGAAGCCTCCTGTCTTGATCCTGGCCCTGGTCAAGTTCTCAGGTGCCCAGCCAGGCGCTTTCACAGTCCTGTGTGCTGGGCTTCTACTTGGGTCACAAGGCGAGCTGGAGCTGTTCGTCTCTAGGCTCAGAGGCCATGAGAAGCATCTTGGATGTTCTTGTCACTGCCTGTTTGGGGCAAGGTGAGGTCTGGCACGATAGGTCGTGAGGGGGAGCTGGCAGCGGCTTTGACCTTGGGAAAAGATGGATAGGATGATGGTAGCAGAGGTGAGCCTTGGCTGAGACAGAAAACCCAGCTGCCCTCTGCTAATCGAATCTAAGAAATCCGTCTTTTTGTCTCCCCGAAGGTCATTTGGGGCTAAAAGCCGCACCGAGCTGGTGAAGAGCCGGTGAGGAGGGTTGCCAGGCTGTGGTGACAGCACTGGGATGGGAGGAGCGGGAGGGCCTCCAGGAGTCCTACTGGGTGCTGAGGCCGGAGAGCGTGACTCCTGTTCTGTGTATGGCACTGGTAGAATTCACTGTGAACAGTCTCGGTCAGTGAATTACCGAAGGGCCATAAACAGAGCAGAGACAGATCGGCGAGTGCGTGCGTGCGTGGGAGCGGTTCGCCCCTTCCGCCCGGATGTTGCTGTCTTCCAGGAGTGTGGACAGGGGTTCAAAGACCTCGTCCACTCTGTCCCCAGAGAGCTTGTTCCAGTACCATCTGCTTGGCCGATTTTGGCACTAGCACATTTTTGCTTGTGTCTCTCCGCTCTGAGCAATCATGTGCAGTGCCAATATGGGAAAAGCAGTCTGCTGCGGCCACGTCCACCTCCCCCTGCGTCCCGGGCTCGCTGCTCACCACCTCCCTGGCCCATCTGGCTTACTGTTGGGTGAGGGTGCAGCCTCTCCTGGTGGGCAGTCAGATCGCCTTACACTGCCTGGGGCCACAGTGGAATCAGCCGGGCAATCCGAGCTGGGCCAACAGATGGGGCTGCTTGGGGTGGGGGTTGGAGACGGGGGTCACCATCTGTAGGGCCTGCTTCTGTGATGCCACGAGTAAGAAACGCCCTGCTTGGCTCCTAGCACACCCGTGGGGTGAGACCTCTTCTGGCACAAGGGGGCCTGGCCTTCTGGTGCAGGGCTCCAGGGAATGGGGATGCCCTGTGCCTGGGTCTTTTGTGGAGGCCACTGTCCCTAGAGCCTACCATGGAGTGGCTCACCTCTGGTCAGGGATGAGAGGAAACCAGTGTGGCTTGGCATTAGAGTGCCGGGAAGATTCAGTCATGGCGTTCACACCCACACTAGGGGTGTCCTGCATCCCCGAATTCCCAGGGACTTACTGGCCCTAAACTGCCCATGTATGTGTCAGATAACATTGCATATGTAATCTCTGTTCTCCCGTAGCCACATGGGGTGTGTAGTTTGTAGAGAGTCGTCTTAGAGATGGGGAAATTGAGGCTTTGGGAAGAAGAAGCCAGGCTAGAGACCCATGAGTAAGACAGTATGGTTCTTCAGTCACCACCAGGCTCAGCCTCCAGTGGCCTGGTTCTATGGAGATTACCTACTCCTGACCCCAGGACTGGGTGAATATTGGCTTTGACCCTGAAAACATCCCTGGTCTCCAGGATGAGGGAGATCTGGGTCCTGGTCCATAAGGTTGGGAAGAGCCCACCAGCCATAAGTGAAGCCGTGGCAGCTGGCAGGCACTAAGAGGTCAGCTGGCTGGCCTGGCCCCGACCACGGAGCAGCCACCACACCTGAAGTCACTGGGCAGCCCCTCAGGAGCCCGCTTCTCCCTGGGGAACCTCATGCAAGGGCTAGTGACTGAGTCACTTTAGGTTGCCAAGCTAGAGGGCTGGTGCTGAGCAGTTGAGTCTGCAAGTCAGAAATCAACCAATCCTGCTGGCTGCTCATCAGCAACCTGGCTGAGCTTCCAGGGCCGCCGGCTTGGGTGCCCTGGGGATTGTGTTGGTTAGTCAGGACATTTATCCCTCTACTGCCAATCAGAGAGGAGGCTTCCAAAAGTCCCTGGGAGGTGGTGCCTTTGTCTTGTGCACCTGTGGGGAAAGGAGCAGCTTGTTTATTTCAGGATAGGAAGAGGGACTACTGCCGGTGAGATCTGTTCCTTCCGGGACTTAACAGCAGTCCTTGGTCCTGTTGGGGGGGGGGGGGGTCTGGCTATAGCTGTTTCTATCCCTACCTGCTCCTTCCTACCCACCACTCAGGGAGCACTCCAGGAAGCCCTCCCCCAAAGCAGTCCTCAGCATGGGTGGTCTCACCTCTCACACTGGCCCAGGTGGAGGCTTTTCGGAGCCCTCAGTGTGGTGTGGCCGGCTCTATACTTCCTGTGCGTGGGGGGTGGGGAGGATGGGAGGGCACCCACACATCTGGGGCTGGCATTGGGGCCTGAATTCCCAGAGGGTGACCTCCAGCCATAGCTTTCTGGTTCTCCTCATCTAGCCAGTTCTAGGCCTGGGTGAAAGTTCCCCTGTGGTAGGGACTGCCGGTGAGTGAAGGCCACTAGGCTGGCTGGACTCCCCAGAGAGGAAGCTTCCTGAAGCCCATGCTGGTGAGGGCGGGTAGGAGAGGGCTCACCCTGTCGAGCAGGACCGGTTTCTCCCTGTCTGTGATACCGCGAAGGATTTACCCTCTCAGTGGGCACCAGGGCCGTCGGTGAGGTTTAATCCACCTGGGCACCATTCTTCCCTGTATTTCTCAGTCATGGTGGCTCCTGGGCAGGCCCTGCCTTGTGGCCTGGTGTTGGGGCTCTCTGGGCCTACGACCCCCAGAGTTCCCATGTAGTGGCTGTTCTCGGCTCTCTCCCTTCCCCCACCGCTCCATTTGCTTATTCAATCCAGGCCATTATCCGGGTCCCTGCCGGGTCCTCAGGCTCTGAGAAATGTGATCTGGCCCCATTGATCGCAGGCAGGCGGGGCTGCTCGCTCCCAGCCTGGCTTGTGTGGCCCAAGTTGAGCAGCTAGGGTTGGGGACGGATAGGAACGTCCTCACTCGCACTGGAGAGGACGGAGCAGCCCACTCAGCCCAGTCCCCACGGTGGCTTTGCTAAACATTTCTACCAATAAGAGACCTACTGTGTCCCTGAAGGTCTCACCCGCCCTAGGTCAAGGTTTCAAGGACCTCCCTTACCAAGATCGCCCCAGCCCTTGAATCCAGCCCTGGATCACAGGTGTGGCCCTCTATGGCCCAGCTCTGAAGCCACGTTCTGGGTTAGAGTTGCCTCAGCACCCAGGCCTGGGCCACTGGCAGTGCCCAGCCTCACAGGGCCCTGGCTTTGCCCCTGCAGCGTAGGGAGGGCAGGAGGGTGGGACTGATGTCTGGCCTTGTGAGCGGCAGCTCCCCTGGAACTTCTGTTTGGAAATGAATCCACATGGGATGTGGGGTAAGTGCCTCGGAGCCTGCAGGGGTATGTGGGCTCTTTGGGAGGGATGAGGAAGGGGGAGCCTGTTCGGATGTGATCTGCAGCTGTGCTTGGCTCAGCAATCCTGCTGGCCCTCAGAGATGCTCTCCAGAGGTCTGGCCCAGGCGCTCCTCCGCAGCCTCAGGGAGGAGACCACAGGCCTAGCGGTGGTTTGCCCGAGGCTTTACCAGGAAGCGGGATGTGCACTAACTTTTACCTCCGCCCTGTGGGGTGGGGCACCTGGGGAACTGAGGCTCCAGGAACGACAGGAAGGGATTAAACAGGATGTCACCTGGGACACTTGGTAGATGGCAAGGCTGTCTCCCTGCAACTCTCTTCCTTGGTTACCAGGCAGGCGACTCCCTGGCCTATTCCCAAGCCCTGCTGTCAGGTGCTAGGGTGGAGTCACCCTCTCGAGCCCCTCTGAGAGCAGTGGCTATGCTCCATCACTGCCCTGCGCACCTACCGGGGCTGCGGGTCTCAGAGGGGAAGGGGGCAGCTGGGTGGGGTGAGTACAGGGGGGTGTGGTACGGAGGCAGCTGGGGGGAGTCTCCACACTGGAGCGGCTGGGCAGAAGGACCATAACCTGGATCTTTTGCCTTAACTGTGAGGATGGCGTGAATGCCCTCCTCAGGCTGCCATAACTGCTGCTGCTTCAGCATGGCTGGCTGGTCTGGCTGCTGGAGGCCTCCCACCGTTTTTGGCAATGGTAGAACTCACACCGGTGAGGTAATAGGACCCGGTGGTTCTAGACTTGCCAACTATGGTGTGAGTGCCTAGCCTCAAGGAGGGTCTGCATCCTGCTGGAACCGGCTGATCACCAGGAAGGAGGGGTCTCCTGTCCCCAGACCGGCAGGCAGTGGCAGAGGGTGGGCGCAGCTGGAGTGACCCTCGTGTTTCCCTGCGCCCCCTGAGGTCACAAGTCTTCAAGTCATCTGGACAACCTGCCTCCCAGCTCAGGGACTGTGAGGGGGCCTGGGATCCAGCCCTGCTCCAGGCTGGTCCTCACTTAAGCTCGGTGAGGGACACTGGTGTCCACGTGCCCATATTTGGCTGTTCTGGCGATGTATCTTCCCGCCCTCAGCCCCAAATCTGCTTCTTGGGTAGGTTCTGAGGCCACAAGGATGGCTCCCGTTTTGGGCTTCTGGCTAGAGGGATGGGGTACACATGGGGTGCCGTGGACTCTCAGACATCTAGGGCTTTTGCCAGGGTCCTAGAGGGACGGGGAACTAAAGATGGCCACGTCGGGGGCGTGTCCAGGTCATCTGTGCAGGACTGGCCTCTGTGCTAACCCCTCCTGCTCTCTGCTCCAGGCAGACTGCTGACACCTGAGCGGGTGTCCACAGAGGGGGCTCAGCCAGACTGCACTGACACGACATGCCGGAGGACCCTACAGCTCAACTTTGGAGCTGAGGTGAGTGTTGACCCCAAGAGGGCAGAACCTGGTGGGTGGGCCCTGGGGTTGATTTCCTGTCCCCACAGACAGCTAAGGCAGCCGACTTGGGGGCTACAAGTGTGTGATTGTGCAAATGCACATTTGTATGTGTGGCCCTCAGCGAACGCCTTTCCCCTTTCTCTGAGGACACCCCAAAACCTCAACTCCAGTTATTTGTCATGGAGCTCCCTCCCTTCCCAGTGCTTTCGGCCCCTGGGGCTGATGGGTAGGTGTTCGCGTGGGGCAGGCCCTCTCCATTGCCTCTGCTACAAGTACCCAGAAGAAAGAGGTTAAAGAGGAGGGAAAAGCTGGGCTGTTTGGCAAACACACAGGCCTACACATCAGAGACGCCCTGGGATCATACCGTGCTCAAGGCCGGCCACTGTCACCAACTTCGGAAGAATTTCACCATTTCCTATTGTATTTGTACTCTGTTTTTTGTGGCAGAGTCTTACCATGTAGCCCAGGCTGGCCTCAAACTCAAGACCTTCCTGCCCGCCCGAGCTCTGGCATTGCAGGTATGTACCAACATGCAAGTGGCTCTTTGTTTTTGTTTTTTAGAAAACAGGGTCGCACTATGTAGTCCTGGCTGGCCTAGAACTTAGCCTATAGGCCAGGCTGGCCTCCGACTCAGGTTCACCTTCCTCTGCCTCTCAGGTGCTAGGGTTAAAGACGTGCACCACCATGCCCAGCCAGACAACTATTTTGTAGGTCATATTGTTGAACCTGAAGGCTTTAGGAGCCACAGCAAGCAAGACACATGCTCTGTGTGGGTTTTCGTGGTAAAGTAGGGAATCAGGATCGAATGGAACATCCCCAAGGCAGTGAAGGCTGATCGCCATGGTTCAAAGCCTACAAAGTAAGTTCCAAGCCATCCTAGGCTACATAGCAGACCCTGCCTCAGAAAACAAAATCAAAATGGGGGGCACAAGGGTTAATCCCAGAGGGGAGGTGGAGGCTAGACCGATAGAGGGAACAGGGATGGCAGGCTGGTCTGGCCGAGTTCCAGACACAACCCTGGGGAAGGCAAGTGGGCTCTGTCTGTCGGAGGTGGGGATCACCTGGTGTAGCAGAGGGATGAACTGGCTAATGGCACATCAGCTCAACCAGTACCTCTGATGGTACGCGTTCGGGTGACAGGTAAATACCACAGTCAGTATGCCATGATAGAGCAGGGCGGGGCCTCTGCCGAGGCCGCCTCCATCACCGCCCCTCCTGGTCTTGCCATACAGCTTCTGGGGTTCCAGCATGGCTGGTTTGGGACGAAACCATTCTGGGTTAACACTGAAGAAACCAGGGGGCGTTGGCCTTTTAATAAAAAAGTATTACCGTAGCTGGGCATGGTGATGCACGCCTTACTCCCAGCACTCGGAAGGCAGATCTCTGAGTTCCAGGACAGCCAGGGCTGCACAGAGAAACCCTGTCTCCAACACAAAACAAAAAGTGCTGGGCACGGGCTGCAGAGAGCCTTGGGCCAAGGGGAACAGGAGGGGACTGGCTTGTGGCCTTTTGGTGGCCCTTTTGCCTCTGCAGGTAGTCCTGCCCTATCCTGAGAGTTACAGCTGTTGGGGAGCGGTCAGAAATGGGGCCAAACCAGGGACAATTGCTACGTCCCCTCTGGGCTTCATTCTGCCCGTGCCATTAACTGTGCTGGGAGCTGATCTCAGCAGCCCATCCCTGTCCCCAGCCTCAGCTCAAGCACTTACCCGGGTCATGTCGGGTGAGGCCAGGCTTTGGGCTCTGATGTCCTGCGCCTCATCCGCAGGGTTTAGAAGGGAGCAAGTGCATGCCTGGGACCTGGCTCTTCTCACTTGGGTTCTTGCCCTTCGGGGCTGTAGTCAGGAGCACCCCACTTCCCTGAGCAGAGCACCCTTGCTGAAGTCCTTGCCGGTGGGATGATTGCCCCCACCCATCCCCGAAGGCCAGGAGCGGGCCAGGCGGCCTTGGCCTACTTCTGTGTGCTGTGACTTTCCCGAGTCTATGACGATGTCTTCCTCTACTAGGACTGTATTATTTTGGGGGTCAGGGGACACCATGGCACGCCTGTGGTGGTCAGGGAACAACGCTCCAGTTCTCTCTCAGCAGTAGGTTCTGTGTGGCAAGTGCCTTTGCCCACTGGGCCATCACGAGGGCCTCTCCTTTGAGACAGGGTCTCATGGGACCAGCACTCACTGGCTCAGCAGCCGCTCTGCCTGCCTCTGTCCCCAGGGGGGTGGGGCTACTTCCCAGTGCCCCTGCTGCAGCCCAACCTCAGGTTTACTAGCGCTCCAGGCACCTCGCTCCAGTGCCCCCCAGTGTCACCCCCGCCCCCCGGACACCAGGCACCTTGTTCCAGTGTTCCCCGGTGTCACCCTCCCCTGCACTCCAGGCACCTTGTTCCAGTGCCCCCCAGTGTCACCACCCCCCCCCCCCGCACACCAGGCACCTCGCTCCAGTGCCCCCCAGTGTCACCTCCCCCCCCCCCTGCACTCCAGGCACCTTGTTCCAGTGCCCCCCCCAGTGTCACCCCACCCCGCGCACACCAGGCACCTCGTTCCAGTGTTCCCCAGTGTCACCCTCCCCTGCACTCCAGGCACCTCACTCCAGTGCCCCCCAGTGTCACCTCCCCCCCCCGCACTCCTGGCACCTCGTTCCAGTGCCCCCCCAGTGTCCCTCCCCCAACCCCAGGCACCTCGCTCCAGTGCCCCTCCCACAGTTTATCTTCAGATGGTCTCAGGTAGTCCAGCCTTGTGTTGAACTCACTGAAGCCAAGGATGACCTTAGCCTTCCCCTCCTGCCCCTACTCCCAGTGTGGGGATTCGGGGAGTGAGCTCTGCTTCTATGGTACCAGTGTTGTGCTAGGCCAGCTCTCTGCTGAGTTTTCTCCCCCTGTATGAGGGAGGCCCGTCTCAGCTCCCCACAGTCTAAGACCTCAGATACGGGACCTGGTCATTTCCAAGTCCTGGCTCCCACAGCGCAAGGGACGCAAGCCCTCAGGGGCAGGTCTTCCTTGGCCCCATTAGGTCACAGGAAGCCTTCTTGGCTTTGACCTTCCAAAACGTTGTGTCCCAGGGCCAGGGCTGGCAGGTGATTCTAGCACAGGGGCTCGGGGTAGAAGGCTGCCCAAAGTAGCCTTCCAGAGCAGGAAGCTGGGCCTGGTACTTTTCGGTACACAGTGTCCCCTGTGCCAAGGGTCTTCCAGCCTCCCAGGGAGAGGCTCTGCCTGGCCTGCAGCAGTGAGCACAGTGGGCCAGACGCTGCAGAAGGTGCACATCGCCGGGCCTTCCATTACATTTATCTGGGCTGGGGAGGTGGTCCAGCAAGGGGAGGCACGGGCAGGCTCGGCACCTTGGGGCAGGGCTGGTCCTATGGCTCCTGCGTATAGGCAGCTCCTGACTTGGGCCTTAAAGGAGAGAGAAGCTAGGAGGATGTAGGTCAGGACATGCACAGGATGCTACCCTGGGGTGGCTCAGTCTAGAAAGCGTGTCCTGTTACCCCTGTGTCATCTGGGCTGTGAAGGAGCATGCGGGCCATACGGCAGGCCGGCACAAGACAGTGCTTCTAACCCCAGATACTGTTGTGCCACAGTATCTGGAGCCATGGCTGTTGTCTTGACTGCGGGGAGGGGTCACTGGCATCATGGCAGAGGCCAAGTATGGTGGTCAGTGACCTATAATGCAATAATCTGTCAGTAGAAGCCAGGCATGTTGGCGTATTTGCAATCTAGCGCTTGGTGGCTGAGGCAGGCTCATTCCAGGCAGCCTGGGCTACACAGTGAGGCCAGCAGGTTGACACCGGAGAGCCAGGACAGCACCCCAGTGAGGCAGACTGTCCTGACAGGGATGAACTGGCGAAGGTCTCAGCGGACCAGTGACCCCGGCAGAGGACGCACTCACACTCCCGTGCCTTGGTCAGATCCTGGCACCTTCAGAGTGTGCCTTTAATTTGGACCAGACCAATCTGTGCACCCAGGGGACTTTGTGGGTTACCTGTCTTACTGCTGTGCAGTGTCTTCAGGCTTTGGAGGTGTGGCTCTGTGGTGGATTTGCCCAGGATGGGCACCGTCCTGGGTTCAAGTTCCGGCACAGGAAAGAAAATACATCCCTGCTTTTGGGTTTTGTGAGGAGTGTTCTGCTACTAGAGACTAGTCAGCCATCTCCAGGAAAAATTTACCCAGGGAAGATGGGGAGTTGAGGTTGCCCCAAGATCAGAGGCTCCAGGGGGCCCCTCTGCACCCCCAGGACATCTTTACTGGTGGGTGGGGCCTTGGTGGCTTTAGAAGGATGATTAATCTTCTCACAAAGCACTGTGGTTTCAAAATGGAATTTTTCTCACACCGCAGATGCTGTGAGCTGATCCTCTATTTGAAAGTGGGTTCGTCCTGGAGATGGGTCTGGAGGCTCTGTTACAGGTGGTGGTACGATCCAGACCTTCCTGGAATGAAGACGTTCCCCTCACTGGCTCTGGGATAAAAGGGTGCGAAGGCAGATAGCAGGGGCCAGCCACTAAGGCTTCCTCTCCCCAGCCAGAGCTCACGCCCAGCTCTGCACGGACAGGACAGATGGATAGGTCTGGAAGTCTGCATGTGCTCCCTCAGCCACAATGACTCCTGTCCTGGGGGGTCCCTGCCATTTGGAAGCTAGTCTTCTGCCTCCCCGGCTCGTCTGGGAAGGTGGTGTGGGCGTAGGGGCAGATTCTTGACCAGATGAGGAAGGCCAGTGGAGGTTGGGGGGTGCTGCAGGTGAGTTACCTCTTCATTCGCAGGATGGGGGGTGTCCTCTCAGGAGACCTGACTTGTGTCTCCGTTATGTGGAAATATGGAGACTTGCGGTGCCAACTAACCCACAACCCTGAGGTACCTCCTGTTGTGGACCAAAGGCATCTTGATTTAGTGAATTTGAATGCTGGGGGTTTTTTCTTGCAGAAACTACTCCACTACTCCTGACTGACTCTTCTTCGGACCTTGTGGACATCTGCAGAGAATCCCACAATTGTAAACACCATCAAGTCTGTCCACTGAAAGCTTCAGTCTCAAACCAAAGTCCAGTTTCGCTGATTGGCCCTCTGAGGAAGGCAGGCCCTGAAGTGTTGTGTGAAGCGTGTCT
Source organism: Cricetomys ansorgei (assembly GCA_026225945.1). Lineage (NCBI taxonomy): Eukaryota > Metazoa > Chordata > Mammalia > Rodentia > Nesomyidae > Cricetomys > Cricetomys ansorgei. Next base: position 1,906,239 of record JAMJFZ010004240.1, on the reverse strand, counting down.
GCCTCATGTGCCTGTCTTCCTGGTCCAGGACCTCCGGGGTTGGGGAGGGAGGGTGGTGAGCAGGACGGGGGGGGGGGGGGGACGGGAGCGGGTGGGAGAGATCTTTAAGCGTTCACCCGACACCAAGGGGAAGAGCAGCTCCGGCTTCCGTGAAGGTCTCGGATGCATCCGGGAGGGCTCCCCAGCGCTGGTATTTTTGCGGTCTCCTGCTTCTAGGTTGGTGGTTCTCTGAGAACCTGGGTTCTGATGTGGGGAAGAACTGCCTCCCAGCAAAGGAGGGAACCTTTGGGCACAGAGGGCTGCCCTGCTCGCCGCCCTGTCCCTGCAGGCTTTCCTCCCCCTCCCAGAGTCATAACCTGGGAACAAGAGCTTTCAGATGCTCTGGGGGTTTACCCTAAGGAAATAAAACTATTCCTTAGTCATGAAATATAGAAGATACGACTATAAACCACTAGGGTGGGTGTGGTGGTGTGTGCCTTTAATGCCAGCGTTACAGGAGACAATGGCAGATGGAGTTTTTCAAGTGGAGGCCAGCCTGGTCTATGTAGTGAGTTCCAGGCTAGCTAGGGCTACTGAGGCACTGTTTCAAAATAACTAAAGCACTTGGGTTTCCTTCAATGTTTGCTTTTCAAGACAAAGTCCCAGGTATCCCAGGCTGCCGTGAAGCCCAGATCCTCCTACCCGCCACCAAGCGGAGGGTTACAGGTTTGAGCCACCGCGGCTGCTTTGTTTCGTTTTGAGACAGGGTCTTACTGTATGGCTCTGGCTGGCCTGGAACTCCCAGAGATCTGCCTGCCTCTGCCTCCGGAGTGCTGGGATTAAAGGCGTGCGCCAGCATGCCGGCTTTTGTTGTTAGGGTGTTTCCTGTCTTGTCCTTGACCAGAGCTAATGGAACCCTTTATTCCACCACGGTTGACCAGAGTTGGCAGATGTGGTCTCCTCTGGTCTTTGACTTCTTGCTGTTGCTGCCCTTCTTAAACTTCATTGTATAAATCTTTCATGGAACCTGCTTCAAGTCATTTTTTTGGAGAAAACTATTAAAAAATGGCCTCTTCTTAATGGAAAAATAAAAATGTTCTAAAGTTAGATCATGAGGGGTGTATGTTTTAGGAAAGCGCCAGTGGCCACTGAGTTGAACAGGGCACAATGAGCTTTTATCAAAACCTTAGAGTCCCTGAGGCCATGGGGACAGTGGGCATGGGGGTTAAGTGGCACCCTGTAGTCATGCGACCCCTAACTTACAGTTAGAGGCTCGCGCTCCCGATGCTGCCAGTGCCACACCCCAGCCTTGGCGGTCTTCTCCTCCCGAGTTGGGACTTCATGGCTGAACCGCTGGTTACCACGAGTGGGTCACAGTGGGCCTGTAACCCCAGCTGGTCAGCAGGCCACGCCTCACAGCACTGTAGTGGGGAGTGACACATGCAGGCTTCAGTCCTTCACAGCTGAGCCATCCTGACAGCCTTCAGTCTCAGCTGGAGGGCAGGGGCGCGGAGACTGATCAGATGAGGGGGACTGAAGTCAGGCCCCATGTTCTATAGTTGTACGCCTACTGTGGCAGCTCACCAAGACAGACACAGAGCCATTTTCACGTGGAAACCCTGCCAGACCTCAGCAGAGGGAACCACTGTCCTGGCCAGCACCAACTCAACAACAGTGGAACCCGGAGCATCTGAGCTCAGGTGTGTTTAGTCATTCAGAACCCCTCAGGTGCAGATCACGAGCAACCAAACCTCCCCACAGAAACCCAACACCTGCAGACAGTACCAGATGCCGAGGCCTGTGCATCCCTTTTCCAACAGTGCACAAAAACAAACACAACTAAAAAAACTTCCAATTTCCCCTTTTCTGTATAAAACAAAATTGCTTTACCTTTACTACGCCAGCAAAACTATTTACAAGAGGAACAATCACGAGGGTTGCTAATGCACAGGACCAAATAAAACCTAACATCAAGATTTTCACAATGTCCTTGGACAGCAGAAAAACATCAATGTTCCATTATCTGGAATTCATTCTCGATCTTCTGGGTCCTCCAGAGGGCTCAGATCGCTTCTCTGCTCTGCCCTCGGCAGCACACACAGCTTGTCCTCCAGGCTCTGGCTGGCTCTCACCACTGCTGCTGCTGCTCTTGGTGGTTGCCTCATGGTACTGGCATCTCAAAAACTGCTGGGGTCCCTTGATGGGGACTGGGCTGCACTTTCACCAATAGCCTCTCCTGGGCTCTCTCCATGGTGCCAAGCCTCAACTTGTCTGCATGACCCCTTCATCTGGGCCTTCAACTACTACTGAGGCTGCATCTTCACCAGTGGCCTCTCCTGCCCTCTCATAGTGCCAAGCCTCAGCTGCTCTCCAAAGACCTTCAAACCCAGCACCACCTGGGTGACTCTTACAGTACCGCATTTGCCAGCACGAGATACAACCTCCGCCAGTTTTGGAAGACAGCTTCTGTGCGCTGACCCTTAGGAAACACTTTCCAGATTTTAGAGTCTGGTTTGCAGGAAAAACAACTAGTAAGCTTGTCTGCAGGGAGGGTTCCCTCCTGGGGTGGAGTTCCCATCACTATCACCAGTGCCTGGACCACTTGTCTTAGGTTTACAGACAAAAAAACTGGTCAGTTTAACTAAGTGGCTTTTTGGCTCTAAGCTGCAGCTTCCACAACAGCAGGGGGTCCTGGGCAGGTACGAAGAATCTCAAGTTGAAACACTCCGGTGCTTTGGTGTTCTTTTTCGCCACCGCTACCGGGAAACATACAACCCCTTCCATAGATCTCAAACACAACATCTTGAACTTCACACACACACAATGCAGCGATTGGAAAACCCAGTCTCTGCACAGTATGCTATTGCCAGCAGCGGGAGGGAGCGTGGGCTCCACGATCAGGAAAAGCAGTAAGAACCTGCTTTTTCCTGCTCCCAGCTGAATCCTTTATCTCTCAGGGTCTCCACTCTGTGGCTCTCACCTCGGAGCTTTCTTTCTCATTATTTATTAATTTCACAGCCTTTTCTCTTCATAGAGGCTGATTTCCTGTCTCTCCTCTTCCTTCGGGAGCCTTCAGTAAACGCTGAGGAAGAACATTTGGAGGTGATCCCTGCTGGGTGCACTTGGCCCTGGGCCTCTCCCTACCTCTGGGTAGGCATTTAAAAGCAATTCATTTATTTGTATGTGTCTGTGTATGCACACACGTGTGTGCCCATGGAGGCCAGAAGAGATGGTGGATTCCTGGGGCTGGAGTCACAGGCAACTGTGAGCTAGTAACTGAACTTCTGCAAGAACAGCAAGCTTCTAACCCTGAGCCACCTATCTAGCCCCTCTGGCTGGGCTTTTACCTCCATGGGTGAAAGGGCCTGGGCGCTGCCTAAGGCCGTCCTCAAAGCCAAAGCTGCCTTCCACCCAAGGGAGACCCTGGGGCTTAGACCCAACTCACTTCACAGCCCAATGACTACGTTCAGATTCGGCTTGGCCTCCTTGTTTGACACCTCTTGAGTTTTGTTACTTAAGTGGGTCTTGGCGCTTTTAAACACAACAAAATCTGCTAGCTTGCAACAAGCCCCTTCGGCCTTTGCAGGATTAGGAATTAAATCAACATTTTTATACCGAATTATTTAACAGTGCTAACACTGGGCTTTGTGGGAAAGTGCTAGGGAGGAAATGGATGTTTGGGGCTCCCTACATTTGTGATTAAGAAACCACTGGAAATGTGTGCCGGGTCTGGCCTGCTGATACATGTGCCCGTGCATGAGTGTGCCTGCAGTCATGATGAAAAGGCCCAGCCACAGCAACAAGCCCTGGACAGGGACCATGGGGAGAGGGGTTTGGGGTGAGGAAGGGGTGAGGGGGGAGAGACTGAAAAAGCAAGTTCTAGCCAGCCAAAGTTATATTTAGTGAGTCCCTGTCTTAAAGTTTTTAAAAAAGAACAAAAACAAATATATGTTTATGTGGAACCCTAGTGTGCAGTTTGTGTGACTCTGCCAGCATGAACAGTAAGGCTGCTGGGGAGTCACACACACGTAGGCGCCCCTTGTGAGCTGCACACTTACTTTGGGGGAGACTTGGGTCTTGGCTGCCACAGCTCTAAGACGGTCTCCTCGCGGGATGGAGAGGATAGAACTAAGGGTTATGGCATGTGACATAGGACAACACAGAGACATTTAGCACTCAGTAACTTTTAACTATTAGCGTCCTTCTTTTTTGAGACTAAAAAACATCATGTAGCTCAGACTGCACTTAGTAGCCTGCTCTCCAGTTTTTTGAGACAGGGTCTCTCTACATAGCCCTGGCTGTCCCGGAGCTCACTGTATAGACCAGGCTGGCCTTGAACTCACGAAGTTCCGCTTGCCTCTTCCTCCAGAGTGCTGGGATTAAAGGCGTATGCCACCACACTCAGCTTGCTATTAATTCTCTCCACTCTTTCTCTCTCATGATTTTTTGAGACAGGGTTTCTCTGTGTAGCCCTGGCTGTCCTGGAACTTGCTCTGTAGACCAGGCTGGCCTCTGCTTCCCAAGTGCTGGGATTATGCGCAAGAGCCATCACACCTGGTGGGACCCAGTTAATTTAAGTTTCACTAACAGTCCTCCATCTACTGTGCTGGGTATTGAACTTGGGGCCTTGGGAATGCTAGGCAGGTGATCTACCATTGAGCCACACGCTCAGCCTCACAGACAATTTCATCTGCAAGTGCATTAAAATTTGGAGAGGTTATCTAGCTCTCCTTCCCCCCAAACAATAGCTAAGCTACTTAAAAACACAACCGAATGCTCTTGCATGCTCCAAATTTCCCCACCTCAAGCATATGTAGTATCTCTGGGCACAGAGTCTAGGCTAGCCTCGTTGGGTTTGTGTCCTGGCTGAGGCTCTTCCTAGCGGTGGACTTGGGTAATTTAACTTGACCTCTTTGTACCTCCCTGTGCAGGATGATAGCACTTCACACGGATTCAGACGGTCAGTGGCGTTAAGGACTGGTAACTTATCACTGCTATAGAAATCCTCCACCGTGGGCAAGCCAGCGTCCATGAGAGCCGAGGGCAGGGTTGGGGCCCAGGCAGCTCCAGAGAGCCCCAGCCCCCCAGGACCTCCCTAGCCTCCATTCTATCTCTGCAGGTGATACCTGTACCTCCCCGCTCTGGAGAAATATATTACAGATCCTAGCACTGGAAAAAAAAGCTAGGAAAGAGCTCCACGGTCTTCAGGAGGGAGATGACCTGTGAGAATGGATGGCCGGCAGGCAGCCCCACGGTGCAGCTGCTCCCGCACAGCCGCGGTGCAAAGCTCTGGCTCCCCTTGCCCCCCTCTTCCTCCCTGCTGCTCCAGCCCCTTCCTCTGGCTGAGAGCTGCCGGTCGGGGGCACAGTCACTTCGGTGACAAGCAGCCAAGGCCTGGGCTAGTGACCTGGGCGGCCCACAGCCCGGCAGCTGGTGTGTGCCTGGGGGTGCCGACCTGCTCAAGTTGGTTTTCTCCCTGATGGTCTGGTGCTCACACGCCCTGGGCCCTACCTCGCAGCCTGAGCTGTTCCTCCAGAGATCTCCTTAGTCCGGTCACTGGGGTAGATGACTCCAGGAGTCACAGCACCACCGGGCACGTCTTTAGATGCAAGACCACCAATCATTCCTAGATTGACCAGTCTCTTGGCTTCTGGGAGCCCCGGATTCCTGTCTGCAGCACAGCGGCGGACCCTGGGATACGGATGCGCTGGAGCTCGGGTGAGGCCGCAGCAGTCTGTTAGGGGACTGAACCAAGGGTCTTGTGCACGCTGGCCACGCACTTTACTCCTGAGCCGCAGCCCCCGCCTCCTCTCACTTCTCAGACTGTAGCAGCTAGCCTACTGTGTGGGCTCAGTCAGGAAGACAAGGAGGCACTTTCACAAGTGTAACCTCTGCCAGACCTCAGCAGAACGAGCCACCGCCCTGGCCAGCGCCAGACTCCACAGTGGAACGCTGAGCAATCAGCTCAGGTGTTTTTGATTCAGAACTCCTCAGGTGTTCTATCGATAGCACGTGCAGATCATGAGCGATCAACATTCCCCACAGAAATCCAACACCCTCACACAGTACAGAACGCCCTAGACCTAGGCTAGCCCCTCACCCAACAGTGCATAAAACAATTTCAAACATAATAAACTCCCCCAGTGACAGACAACTGCCAAGTTGCTTCTTAAAAACGCGTGCGCGTGCACACGTCTGTGTACTCACAAGTGCCTGCCGTGACACACATGTAGAGGCCAGAGGACAACCCCAGGGAGTCAGTTCTCCTTCTGTGTCAGCTTTAGGAACCAAACTCAGGTCATCAGGTTTGGCAGCAAACGCTTTTCCCTGCCAAGCCACCCCATAGGACAAGCAAGCTTTACTTAGCTGGGACACGCTACGTATTCATGAATTTAGCCTACCAGACCCTCAGGTCAGACCAGACTTTGTTGTCTCTGCAGAGCACATACTGAATCTTTATCTCGACAATGAAATCAGATTTCTTATCAAGACCCAATTCCACTTGCCTCTGAGGTGATCCTGCTCTTCCAGGCTGCCCATCAGCCGTCCATCTGTCCCGTGTCCACCCACCTCGCTGCTTCTCTGACTCACTGACTCAACTTAGCTGGGCCCTGGGCGCAAATCAGGTGGTAGTAGTAGCACCTGTCAGCGGCTTAGGAAGTGGAGGAGAAGCTCCATCGCAGCGGCAACACATGCTCAGGGGAAGGCGCTGTCCGGTCTGGCTTGCTGGCAGCAGGGCCAATAGCCAGCACCTCTGAAAGGCCGATCGGGAGGGTCTCCGGGGCCTGTGCTCTGGGCAGCTGCAGTGGCTCCTTCCTCTGGAGAACACAGACGGTGGAGCACCATGGAGGCAGAGAGAGAAGCAGGCACTGGACATCGGTGAGTCAAGGTGAGCACCAAAGAAAGCAGGTTCCCTCATTGTTACTCTAATCCCATCAGCAGGAGACCCTACACTACCACCGAAGGGCAGAGAAAGGGCACTCCAGGGTGAGGAGTAGCCCAGTGTGGCAGGAAGACCTGGAGACTCTTGGGAAGGGCCTGAGCTGGGGTGTGGCAGTTGTCACATTAATAGGTGAGTGTGGTGTGTGGGTTTGGAGAAACCAAGAAGCAAGGCTATAAAAAAGCAACCGAGGGCTTGGAGCTTTTGCTCTGAGGGCATTTCTGGTATCACACACACCCACTAGGGAGACCTTTCAAGAGGCAGAGGCACCTTCCTCCACCTAGACTTGTAATGTAGTGTCAAATAAACACCTCAATCAAATCCCAGAGCAGAGCCTTCAAACCATCCCGAGGCTCTCCAAAGTGCAACTGGTCCAGAACCCCATGACACAGGAAGCAGGCTGAGCCGGGCCTGGTGGCATGCACCCAGGGGCCTGGACAGGCTCCCCCTCCTCCCGGGGCCTCTCGCAGCCCCTGGAGTGCGGTCCAGGGGGGAAAAGACTCTGACCTGTAGAGCATGTCTTGAAAAGGAAGAGGCGCTCCCAAAGAGTCCTGTAGCCCAGGGGCCGAGGCTGCCACAGAGAGGGGCACTTCTTGTCGCCACGTTTCAACTATTTATTGAAGAGGCGGTTTAGACAGAATGGAGAACACCACAGAATCCGTGCTCTGCTACTGCTTTTTTTTCTTTTTGGCAATTTCTCAAACTATTGGGAAGTTATTTCACCACAAAGCCGTCCCTGGACAGCCTCACAATATATGATAAAAAATAATAATAAAAAAAATAACAAATTGTAGAACCAGGACTGTTTATATGTAAATTTCCAGCCCCTCCCCCATCACGTACAGAAAAGAACATACAAAGAACATTGGATAGTTTTATATAAAACAAGCAAATATAAGAATTGGAAACTTTTCTCAAAGGCTGAGCAAGACATGAAGAATCTTTTAATGTCTCATTAAAAAAAAAAAAAAAAAAAAACCAAAACACCACATTAAATACACTATCACACACATGGGAGGAGCGGAGATTTGGCTTTCAAGAAGTCAGATGAGTTAGCCGCGGAGCCTCGGGCTTGCGTGGGCAAGCACAGACATCCACAGTGACAAAGGACGCTCCATCCACAGCGAGCAGGAAAGCTGCTCCAGCCCGGCCGCCAGGGTGCGTCTGGGAAGCGGTCCTGGCAGAGTCCCCCTGGAGTGTGGCCCCTTCTCTTCTGACACATGGCGGCCTTCTTCAGGCAGAGGTCCTCTCTGTGGCGGTCTCCTCTGTTAAGGTACAGCTATAGACAGCTGGAGAACGAGGTTCCCACGGACGCACCCTGGTTTACCAAGTTTTCTCCCTCCTTCCCTTCCTGCTCCCCCGTATTCTTTCCATTCTCTCCCCATCTCACACGTGCGCGCGCACACTTGCACATGTATTCACATATGAGCGCACAGATATGCGCGCGCGCTCGTGCGCGCACACACACACACACACACACACACACACACACTCACACTCACACCCGCCTGCTCCATGAGAGTTCCTCAGACACTCAACACCTCTGTTGCCTTCGGTTCACGACAGGGCTGATTCAGGACTGACCTCACGGCCAGAGCCACTCTTTAATAGTCTGAGACGGAGGATTCCTTGGGAGGGAGGAGCCGGGAGGCTGAGGAAGGACTCCTTGCCCCTGCCAGGGCCTGCAGGGCGTTTACCTGCCTGTGGCAAGGTCAGCACCTGGGCCAGCCTGAAGACTGTCTCTGCTGGCCAATCACATGGCGACCGCACTCCACAGAGCCCACTGGGTCCTGGATCTTCCTTCCCGCTGGTGAATCTAGTGGAGAGTTCCTGGCGGCCACTGGGAGGCAGCTTTGGTGAAGGGCGTGGTCACCTCTGCCTGAGTTTGTCAGTAGCTCAATGCATGACCCTGGTATGAATGAACCAGGCGACTGTGTCTGGCCGCGTACCCTACCGCCCACTAAACTGGGCAGGCTCTCGTTCCACAGTTCACCTCGACTTCATACAGATGATTCCATGCGGGTTTCATACACACATATGTATGTACACATATACTTTGTACATATATGTAAATGTGTATGGTGTATGTCCATATGTACACATATACATATATTCACATTCACACATACACACACGTAAGTATACACACATTTCCGCACAAAGAAGTCCGGCCACAATTTGGCTTGTTTGGGACAGTGAAATCGGTTTCTGACTCCACCAAATCCCAGAAGTGGTGCTTTAAAAAAAATGTGATTCCAAAATCTGCCGCCTTTCTTCCTTTTTAAAAAAAGGTTACCAAAACTTTTCTTCCCAAGTCGAGAGACTTAATTCCATTTGATCGCACCTCTGCAAACGTGTAAAAAACTTCAAAGTAGACTAGAAAACGATGCTGTAAGAGGTGGCGTGTCACTGTTCCAATGTCACCACCTCCACAGCCTGGCCGTCCATGGTGACCGCGCTGTCCGATATCCTGGTGGTCACTGGGGCCATGGCCACCTGGACTGGCCCGTTGCCCTGGGCGAGGCTGGTTACCACAGTCTGGTACATGCTCACAGGGATCTGGACCAGGCCTGGAGAGACAAAGCAAGACCGTGCGTTGGTGGGGCCCGTGCTCAGGACCCAGGTGCTGGCGGGGGCAGCCGACGCTGGTCCTTCAGGCTATCAGTGTCTGCCAGCCCCAGGCTAGTGACTTACCTGCTTTCCAGGCACAGGTAAGTTTCAATTTCTTTTCTTTCTTTCTGTTTTTTAGACAAGGTATTGCTGTATAGCCCAGGTTGGCCTTGAACCCTCGATGTTACTGCCTCAGCCTCCCAGTGCCCAGAGCACAGGTGTGTGCCAGGACGCCTGGCAGTAAGCCTTTCTTCTCACTTCATGTTAACTTAAGACAGACTCCCAGGAAAGGGAAGTGTGGGCCATTGTGGAAACACACTTCCGTGCAGATCTGCCTGCCTCCACCTTTAGGGAGCAGAGCCCACCCAGCGCGAGTCTCCCTACCTGCAGCCACCCTGCTTCCGGCAAGAGACCTACCACTCTGCTGCCATGCTACGCTGCTTGTCTTTCAGCCCTTTAGCTGCCTGTGTTCGAGCTTCTGTCAGCGTGAAAAGAAACAACAATAAAAAAGAAATTTCTGTCTTCTACCCTGTGGTCTGCTCCACCCATGTCCTTTACCTCAGAGTCAAGAGAACAAAAGAAACCAAACCAAACCCATTTGACTCCTAATCTTAGGATTCCACGGACTGGTATAATAATAATAATAATAATAAACAAAAAACAAAAAACAAAAAAACAAAAAATATTTTAGGGTTAACTAAAAAGCAACAACAAAACACACGGGACTCTCTCCAGACACCGCTATTAGTGCATGGAGCCTCAGAGAAGGGTGACCCGTTTCCGGTTCACCTGGGCCAAATGATGCACCAGCCGTATCTTCCTGTTGAAAGTCAAGTTTCAATGGACAGGGGAGGGCTGTGTTTTAAAGGAAGCCCTGGGTCACCCAGGAAGATGGAGGAGGCTGACAAGGATCTAGTTCAAAGCTAGTGTTGAACTGACTGGATTAGTGGGGAGGAGGGGTGGGACGCTAAACCCTAACACCAGGACCGCTTTGACAGGACATGAGAGATTCAGCAAAGAAAATGCGTATGGAGACAGCAGGCGAGGGGAGCGGCTTCCTCTACAGCTCGCCCGACTCTGTGGGTCGCCGGTTCTGGCCCCGCGCACCTGAGAAGCAGCATTCTTAAGGGCACAGAGCTACACAAGGAGGACACGGACAACTCGGGGAGAAAACGAAACAAATGCTGTCAGAGGTCAGTGTCTTAGAAGGGGATGCCATCAAAGCAAACAGACAAAAGACAAAGCCCACACCGGTAGTGGGAGTCTGAGACGGGGCATCCCTTGAGCCCGGTAGCTCCAGGCTAGCCTAGGCTCCAATAGGGGGCTCCATTTCAGAAATACAAACCATAGACTAGACTAAACCATAGTCTCTTCCAGAGACTAGGAGATTAGAGAGCAGAGCATCACTGACGGAGGGGCTGGGCACGGGAGAGGCCCACTTGACACGCCCGGCGGCACTTTGGAGGACACATCAGAACACAAGGGAAACGGAGGGCGATGGAGGGGTGGGCGAGCCTATGCTAAGAGCTGAGTACGAGAACAACACTGGAGGCCATGGCAAGCCTGGGAGCTGAATGCTGGCGCCACACCCGGAGCCGCTTTCAGCCTGGAGCGCTGAAGCTGAGACGACATGCGGGGAGCATGCGGCACGACTTCAGGTATGGCTCACGACTGGCTGCCCACGCACACTTTCGTGGGAAGCTGGGAAGCTAGGAAGCGTGCGCTTCACGTTAGCAGCCGTATGGGCTTTGGAGTCCTCGCAAGGCCAGAACGGGAGTGCGGCCGGGGCATGGCTGGGCCTGAGCTTAGGGGCCACCGGAAGGAGCAAAGCCAGTTCGAAGTTACACCAGCAAGTCTAGAGGGGTCTCAGGCCAGCCATGCCAGGTGGACTGCAGAACAAGGGGGCAGCCTGAGCTACTCAGGTGCCCTCCTCTAGGGCACCAGGCGAGTGTGAGCTTGATGAGAAAGTGAAAGCTATACGAAAGGACAGAAATGAAATGTGGTAACATTTGCAGAACACGCTTCAACAGGGAACGATGTTCATGTGGTTCCTCAGATACCAGACTACCCCCCAAGTCGTAGCACCCGTTTATTACTTCTTTCTTGGGGGAGTTCAAACTTTAAATGCAGTTTAAGACAGTAGCTGAAGCACTGCAGTTACAGGACAACGCTGTATCCCGCCACAGTCCACACCCAAGCACCGAGACCAGTGGTCTGTCTACCCCGCAGGTCATCCTGAAGACCGCCGCGGAAGGGGCAAACAGAGTCGTCCCTCATGCCTGCCGTCTGTGTCCGGCTATGTCCGGCTATGTCGTACCAGATTGGGCTGGCTTGAGCAAGCTCTGGGACACTGCCAGAGGAAGCGATCCTGGCTCTGAGGGTACTGGGGAGCCCTACTTTAGAATAAAAATGAGTTTAAAAGAGGAGATGGTAGACCGCATGGCTTCGGGTGGTGGTGGTCCAGGCTCAAGCGCTAAATCAATTCTTTCCACTCACTGCCACAGAGGTTAGTGTCCTACGACACTCATGTCGACGATGTATGCACGCCAATGACAATGCACGTGGATAACGTGCGCCTTGGCATACTGTCCGAGGCGATCATAATGTGCTCTCGTCTATCTTGTCTTGAGGTAGGGTCTCAATATGCAACACAGGCTGCTCTTGAACCACTGATCCTCCTGCAAGTGCAAGTGCTAGGAATACAGGCATGCACCTACTACGCTTTGGCCCGCAGAGGCTGGGCTGTGCCTGAGCTTCTCCACGTGAGCGCCCCCACGCCTGTGTGCACGTGACTCCAGCAGCAACTGTCCTTGACCTGTTCTCTAGCTCTTCCAGTCTTCTGCCTGCTGTGGTTTGGGTCCTCTTCCCTGGGAGCCACACGGCACTGCCCAGCCTTCGACAGAGGGTCTATCCGTCTTACACAGCATCTCTGTCCACACATCTTGTCTCTAGCTCAATTGAAAACTCTGGGAAGGGGCAGAGTCTACCGCCAAGGCCCTGAAGTGAGCAGGTGCTCACCACGCTTTCCACTCAGAGATGAACATAAATGTCAATCACAGCTAACTTGGTGGCTCAAGCCTGTGATCTCAGCAGTCAGAAGGCCGAGGCCAGCCTGGGGCAAACAGTGAGACATTTTCTCCTAAAACAAAAACAAAGTAAAATACCACACCCAAGACCTAACCGAATAAAATAATTTTCTATGAACTGCATTTTGTGGATTTCACATACGCCAGGGAAGGAGCCAATTTGGCCTCTACAACTGAGTTATAAAATGGCTTCCACACAAAGCTGTCTCAAAGTGAATAATTTTGTCAGTCACTGTACATCTTAAAGGCTTTTCAAAGATAGAAATTCAATATACAGGGTCACTGCATAAACACAAATGCCCCAAGTTACAACTCCACTCCCTCCTTGAAGCACGTCTGGGCCACATCCACCTTAAATGCATAGCCATCATAGTGTGAGGATCCTGAGATCTCTCTCTCATACAGACACCCCGAGGGCATTCTGACATGGGATTAGATCAAATCCCCTCAGTGTCTCTGACCTAGGAGCCTTTATGTCCGTGGCAGGGGGAGGGCTGAAGGCTTTGAAACCCAGTCCACGCTAAGTCGGGCGGCTGCCCTTGGAAGAGAGATGATTAAATGCTGAGGTACAGTAATCAGGCGGGCTGTGTCCCTGCATCTGCTCAGCCTGCCCCTGATTAGCCCTAATCTAGAGGCACATGCTAATCCAAGCTTGTATTCTGGGTCATTTCAATTGGTTAAGCAACAGGAAGCCCTTCATGTTCCACTTTAAGGACCCGATTTTCCTTTTCCTTTTCAGGGAGACCCAGTACAGTCCTAGTAACAAGACCCCTTGGGATGTGTGTCTCGGCATGTCTGTTGATCTGTTAGGACCCTGGAGAGGGGTACAGGAAGGCGTTTTCACCCATCAACACTCCTTCAGCGGAACCCTGGATTTATCAGGAAGGCACAGACTTGCAATGTTCTAAAGACGTTAGTACTCCACAATGGCAAAGCCACACAGACATTAAGGGTTTAGCAAATCAGAACCGTTTCTTTAAATTCAAAGTTTTATTATCATTTGCTTTCAGATGGTCTCACTGTGTAATCCGGGCTAGCCTCAAACTCATGACACTCTTCCTGCCTCGTTCAGCCTTTCAGGTGGTCTGAGACGACAACCAGCTGTTAAATGCTTCTCTAATCCCAGCACTTGGGAGACAGAGGCAGGTAGCTGACTGCTTTTGAAGCCAACCAGGCCCACAAAATGAGGAGGAGGAAAAGTTTAACACCACCACCAAAAAACCCCACAGAAAACCCCAAAATGCAAAGGCAGACAAAACAATGAAGGTGAAGATGCTTACCACCAAACCTGACAACCAGAGTTCAATGCCCAGGACTCACATGCTGGAAGGAGAACTGACTTCAGCAGGTTGCTCCAGAGTAGGCCTGTGTGATAGCTAGGAAGGGACCACATCCCAGGGTCTACATGAACAGATCACATCCAGGGAGCTATATGAAGGGACCACATCCCAGGGTCTACATCAAACAGTTACATTCAGAGGCATGTGTGGTCCAGATGGAATGTAGAAAGAACATTAACACACACCTTTAATCCCAGAATTTAGAAGGCAGTGGTGGTACACACCTTTAATCTCAGTACTTGGGAGACAGGAAGCACAGCTCAGAAGGAGTCAGTGTTAGACAGGAAGTGATGTCTGAGATGAGTCAGAGTGCAGGGCGGGCAAAGTGATGAATCAGAGAAAGAGTTGGCAGAGTGAGTCAGAGTAATAGAAAAGCAGGCTCTCTGCTCTGGGACAGTCTGACGTGGACAGTATGAGGCAGGCGTAAGAGCAGTCTGAGGACAGGATAAGACACAGAGGAAGTCTGAAGTAGTCCGTGGAGTCTGAGGCAGAGACACAGAAGCAGTTTGGCAGAAGTCAGTATCAAACAGGAAGAGTGAGTCATTTGAAGCCGAGCAGAGCAGTTCAGTCAGTCAGAGAAGTTGCTGGGGTCAGCCAGAGTCAGCAGAGCCAGAGTTCTGCCAGAAAAAGTGGCCAGAACAGCAAGAGAGTTGATGGGTTCAGCTCTGAGTTCAGAAGGAGCAAGTCAGAGTGGCTCCGTCAGCAGTCACCTCGGGCGGTTAGATGTTTTAGACTACGGAGGGTGGGGCTGAAGCCTTCTAGGTCCGAGCTAGCATCTTGAAGATTAGATTGTACAGAGGCTGAAACCCTCCAGGGCCCCAGGACCAGGATCGGTAATTGAATTAGCCAAAGAATAAAAGGCTTTTGCCCTGAACCCAAGTCTACATCTGGTGAAACAACAGCTACAAGTTGCTCTGATTTCCACCTGTGCGCCCTGGCATGTGTGCGTGAACACACACACACACACACACGAAGCAAACAAGTAAATGAAACATGCCCAGCATCTACTGTGGTGGCGGCAGATGCCTACAAATGAACAGGTGGGAGGCCGCCTGGGCTACACGGTGAGAACCTGTCTCCAAGTCGAAACTTCCCCCCACACCCCAAAGCCAGGCAAGGTAGCGCAGGACTACAGCCCTGGCACGTGGCCCTCCGAGGCCAGCCTTGTCCACACAGTGAGACCCCGGCTCAGAAACAACACACACCAGGTGAACAGACGGGCTGCCCTGCCCCCTCGGCGTCTGGGCTTTGGAGCTGGGACAGCAGCACCCTGGCCGCAGGGCCAGGAAGGCAGAGGACTGGCCGTCAGCTCTGCTGCCTCTCCGGGCTGCGCGGAAATCACAGCAGCAGTGCCAGACGAGAGCAGAGGCGAAGGGGGCGCGCAGGGGCCTGGCCTCGCCGCTAGGTCTGATCACCCACTCCCAGCTCCACGGACGAACTGTTAGCCCTGGAACGTTTCCAGGGCTAGGGCGGACCCTGTCCTGTCTTACCAAGATGAAGCCTGGTGGGTACCACGCTTGAGCGCAGCCCCGCCTCCTCCTTACCTCGGTACGCGGGGTCACATCCTTCCCGACGCTCAGGTTCAAGCCTCTGACGCCACCCTCCCCGACTCCACCCCCGGCACAGCATCGAGTCCTGTCAGCTCTCCTTCCTCGGGTTTACGGGTGCGCGTCTGTGTAAGTGAATGAGTGTAGTGCCCGTGGGCGCCAGGAGAGGGCGCTCGCCCGGGCGCGGACTCGGGAAGGACGGGAGCGCTGCTCACCACGGGGTCTCTCCAGCCCCAAACTCCTTTCAAAAGCAAGCCAGAGCTCAACACTTCTGCTATTTTAATGAAAGCGATCATTTAACACGACTCCCCTCCCAACTCTGTACCTTCAGTTTTCTGAAACTTTAAAAACAATCTACCCAGAAGTCAAAACCAAAACCATACGTATGCTAAAGTTACGAGCTAAACTTTATTTCTTTTTCAGTTGCTGAGGCGAATTAAATTTGAAGAAGATAATATCTCCATCTTCAACAACGTAAGCTCTGCCTTGTTGTCTGTACTTCCCAGCAGCCTTAGCTGCAGTCTCAGAACTTTCCTCTTTAAGATCTTCATCTTTCATTACTTCCGCCACAATGAATCCCTTTTCAAAATCTGTGTGAATCTTTCCTGCAGCCTGAGGAGCCTTCACGGCTTTCCTGACGGTCCACGCGTGAACATCCTCTGGGCCTGCAGTGAAAAAGTATTCTAGTTGGAGTGCTGCAAACCCAGCCTTACGTCATGCTCGTTTCCAGACACGTCTCGGAGTGCTGCAAACCCAGCCTTAACGGCACGCTCGTCGCGCATCACGCTCATTTCCAGATACGTCTTGCCGCAAACCCAGCCTTAACGCCACGTGCCGCAAACCCAGCCTATCGTCACGTTCATTTCCGGATACCTCTGAGCCTCCTCAGCACCTTAAGTGACCCAGGCTGGTCTCGAGCTCCGATCCTGCTGCCTCAGCTTCCCAAGTGCTGAAATTACATAACCGCTACCTACGCCTGGTGAGCTGAATCCTGCACAAGTATACACAAACTTTTCCCGAAAATTCCCCGCACCATGCCTCCGTCACAACTGTGTGTGTACACCGAGAGTGCCGCGCACTTGCTCGAGCTCGTCCCCCTGCAGATCTGGGCTCTTCGGACAGCCCGAGGGTTACGGCAGAGCTCCTTCTGACTCCAGCGTTTGTATGGACCCGCCCTGCTCCCGAGTAGTTCCTGTGTTTCTCTTTAGAAGACTGCTTACTTCAGTTGACAGGACTGTCACTGAGCACAGTAGGTGTTCAGTTAACTGGATGCATTATGTAGGACACGACCGATCATGTTCTTCGTGGCTTTTTAGAAACTGGACTCTAGTCCTTCCAGCCTCGCCCTCTGTAGCCTTGAAGCCCTTTGCTCTGCTCTGGAGCAGCTTTCTGCACAGCATCCTGACCGTCTGTGGGCCTTAGTCCCCTCACAGGTAAAACGGTAATCACTACCCTCACAGGAATGCCGAGTCAGGTACGCTGACAGGAAACCCCGGTACAGTGTCTGGCACACAGTGGCGCTACAGCAGTCAGCTGCTTCTCAAGATGGTTCTGAATGAGTTGTCTACTTTGGGTTGCAGGGGTTAGACTAATGCTCCCGGGAAGCAGCAGACAGGAGGAAACACCACACACCTTGCAACAGGGATTTGCTCCTGTGGTAGGCACATCTTGGCCAAAGGCCTCCAAAGACAGATTAGAGATAGAAGCCTCAGCTTCCTGTCCACATCCCTGCAGAGGTCTCAACTGAAGCAGCTGCCAACGCGGTGCATGGTGAGCATGCAAGCCTGGGCAAGCCACTAACCAGGGGAAGACAGTGAAGGGGACCAGGGTTGGGGCTGGAGATGGAGCTTCCTAACGTGAGCAAGGCTATCCCGAGCACTGAAATAAAGTATCACACAGGAGCGGTCAGGTGCAGCACGGTGGTGCCATCAGAATCTCTGGGCTCCTCAGCAGTGAACAGGACAGCCGTGAACCAAACAGGACACAGGGCCTCGGGACGGCTGGTCACCTACTACAGCCTGCCCACCCCATGGCAGGACAGGCCGGGTCAGGCGTGTCTAAGAATGGGCCTTTCATTTGCCTTCCAAGCTGGGAAACCTTTGGGAATTGTTGTTTGCTGTAATTCAATCTTTCAGTCCAAAGGCCTTGGGAGTTGGCTGTGGAAATATTGTTAGTTGGGAGAATACTGATGTTCATGAGAGAAAAACCAAACCAAACCAAACCAGCTAAACAGAACAAACACAACATTTGGTGCAAACATTGAGACAGGTCTCGTACTGTAGCCTAGGCTAGCCTGGATTCACCATGTGACCCAGGCTGGCCTCAGCAGTCCTCCTGCCTCAGTCTCCTGAGTGCTGCAATTACCAGCATGAGGCATACATCTGACAGAGAAAATTTTCTTTCTTTTTTTTTGGTTTTACAAGACAGGATTCCTCTGTTGTAACGCTGGCTGTCCTGGAACTCACTCTGTAGACCAGGCTGGTCTCAAACTCACAAGATCCTCAAGCCTCTGCCTCCTGAAAGGCGTGCGCCACCACTGCCTAGCTGAGAAATGATTCTTAAAAATAAAAGTTAGTGACGCTTTAGTGCCTTCTGCAGTTGCTAACATAAAGACGGGTAAATGTGGCAGGAGAGCTCTGGCCTGAGGAGAATCCAGTCTGTGACCGGAAGAAGGACCGAGGGCTGGAGAGACGCTCAGAGGCTGACAGCACTGGCTGCTCTGTGGAGGACCTGGTTCCGTTCTTGGCACCCACATGGTGGCCCACAACCGTCCTCAACTCCAGTTCCAGGGATGTGGTGTCTTCTGATCTCTGCAGGCCCCATGCACACACACAGCAAACACACATAAATAAATCTGGAGGAGGAGCCAAGGGAGGGAACCAACCACTCCCATGTCACAAAACTCGTCGGTCTTCTGGGCCGGCACGCTATGAAAGGAGGGGAGTCTCTCGACGTTTCACTTGAAGGCTTGGAAAAATGCACCAAGCAGCTGATGTCTAAGGAAGGGTACCATCACACGAATCAAAACTGGCCGGGAGCAGAGAGTCAGGGCTGTTAGCCAAGCAGGAAATGGGAGACAGGCAGAGGCCCACAAAGACTAATGGAAAGATGGATAAAGAGGAAGAAAGCAAGAAAGGAAGGCCACGGAAAGAGGCCAGGCAACCCCGACACTACTAAGACCAGAGCACGGGCCACTCAGCCTTCTGTGTGCGCAGCCCAGGCATTTGTGGGGTGTGTGGCTCAAATGTGCCGCACCGGGCAAGCGATGAACAGCCCAGGTGCCCAGGAGCAGCCAGAGGCCCTCGGAGCGGGGCTGCTCAGCACTCACAGCTTCCTCCCTTCTGGCCAATCTCAAGATACTTCTAGGAAAAATGGCCATACCAGTACCAAAGGGCTGGGGCGGGGTCTCTGTCCTTCACCTACTGGAACTACGAAGGAAAAACTCCTCTTGCCCAACCCCCAACACATCAAAAGTTAAAATGGAATTTATTTTTACTTTTTAGTGAATGTATCTCAAAAGACATCTTGGAAATATAAACTCATAGCTTCCTCTTGAAGAACCTGGAACACTATGAAATGAGACTTTGTGCTTTGGCATCGGAACCCCTGTGGTCCATGATCCTGGAGACTGAACCCCCAGTGTGGGGTGAACGGAACTCTAGGCTTGCTGACATGACCATAAAGACTTTTCTGAAAATGGAAGTAGGGACAAGCCTTCGATTAGAGTGTGCGGAGCAGCTCACGGCTCAGGACATGTGATCCGGCCGCACAGAGAAGGTGGGGCCGTGGATCAGGGCTGCCACCGACACACCAGTGCTTGCACGTGGTCCTCAGAAGAAAGTCACCAAGCTGAGCTGCAATGCGGCGATGAGCAGGTGAGGGATGATGGGATGGTAACTGGACAATCCCAGCTGACAGTCACACAGAAGGATATCTACCTCAGCAAAGCCTCATCTTTAAAAACAAAACAAAACAAAACCAGTCACTTTTATTGGGTGTTAATCTTGGGGTATGAAGGAGCCAGCAAAGGGTGTCCCACACAGGATCCGGGCAAGGCGGTCACATCCAGAGCGCACCCGGGCACCGCCTCTTCAGTGGTTATATGCGTTGCCATTCAGGTTTGAGTTCTTTGTAAGGAAGGCAGGAGAAGCGTTGCACTGCCAGCACCAAACTGACCCCACAGACACGTCCCTTCTCGCCAATGTACGTGTTGTAGTGACCTCTTCGAAATGCTCCAACGAAGCCTCTGGGGCAAAATCCCGCATCAATGTCTAGCACAGCGGCTCCCCTGCTTTGACATCTAAAGGTTTCTTCTTTACTGGTAGGACTGGCGCCATCTTGGAGTCCATGTATTCGTCCACACTAGTAAACTTCATCTTGACCAAATGACCAAATTCTCTCTCTCTTATCTGAACTGAACCTGCATAGCCAACATGCCACCAGGGACTTCAGCCAATCAACAACAAGAAAGAACGGCACTGAGCTGTCAAGTATCAAGTTACTAGCGCTATCCGGTGGCTGGGTGATGGAAGGCTGCACTGTAGGGAATTAGGCCATCCACGGAAGCAGCAGAGTCTGGAATGGCAGTGTTGCAGGAATTACACCCTCAGCTGCTCTCTTCTCGCCCCAAGGACGAACCCACCTGTAGCCTTCTTGCCAGGATCCACTTGCAACCTCCATAGTCTGCCATAAAGAGGCCTAACAAGAACATAGAACCGTTAAAGTCACTGGGCACGACGGGCCACTACAGCCTGCAGCTTCCCACAGACCCCGTGCACAGTGCTCTGTGAGACATTTAGCAAGCCCACTGCTGAACACACCAGCTCACTGGGTGTCAATGGCGCATGTGTTCACAAAAGTATCTCACGCTGGCCCCTGGCTGAGCCAGACGGAGGGCAGGTCATTCCAGCCCACCGCCTTCCTAAGGCAGCACTCACGCTGTGGTTTCCTCTCAGCAGATCTACCTTCCTAATTACGCCTCTCTTAAGCTAATATGAAAACTAATTTGTATTTTCTAAGCACCTAGCAGGTGGGTGGAGAGCGGGCGGAGTCTAGGCTTACACTGGCCTGCTTAGAGAGACTGACTAAGGACTTAAAACGTGTCACAAGTAATCTACATGAGAGTTAATCTGTATGTGACAGTTAGGAGCTGATTACATTTACAAAGTCCGCAGGCCTCCTCTGACTATTGTGGCTGACGTGTGCTCAAATAACATTACATTTATTAGAGTTAAGTTACGAAAAAAGAAAAGATAGTGTCTAAATTTGAGGTAATAGTGTTTATTCCATGTGAGTCAGCGCAGCTGACAGTGGCTACCGGAAGGAGAGCGGGAGGGAGCATGATTAGAAGCCACTTACACCTTGGTGAAGGGCTCCTGTGCAGGGAAGGTGCCGACACCTACTTTCTGCCTCTCTGGAGCTGTCCACACTGCTGCTGTCTATATAAACAATTCATATATATCTTCGGCCCAGGTTTCACACGGCCTCTTCTCAGAAGCTGTTTATTGAGGAAATAACTCTCCAGTCCCCACAGCTGGGACATACTGACGACTCAGAGAATTCCCCGCAGCGGGACACGTTCTGTCTGTGCTGCTGACATGGTGCTTATGGAAGGGGACTAAGAAACTACATTTTAAATTCAATTTCATTTTAGTTAACTTAAATATATATATAAGTAAATACTGAAAACCTTTCTAGTTCCTAGCATGCCAATTCTACATCACAGACGTACATCAATCACACAGACAGACAGACGGGAAGAGCTGCCTTTGTTCAGATGGAAACTCAATCTGAAAACGGATGCTTTGTATTAGTTTGAAATATATTTCCTGGACATTTCTTTATGTCATAATTCTTTTCTTCTTCTACCCTACCAACTTACTTTAACTCTCTCTAGCCCCTTAGGAGAATACACCAGCATTCCAAGCAACACAATATAAGGCGCTCCTGACAGTCAGTGCTCAGCATATGGAGAAGCTGGGACGAGCAGAGTCAGAAGAGCCCCTAGCTGCTCTCTGGTGAGCCAGTCTGATAGCACAGCCTTTGTTGTCTTGCTCAGAGCCAATGTCTCAGTTCCCATACATGGGCCCTTCATTGAGTCTCAGATCCAATTGCTGGCTTTACAACAGCAAAGATCTTTTTTTTAAATCAATTTCAGTTTGAAAACTCCATTTAGGCTCCAAAAATCTCTAAATCGGGGCCCTTCTGATAACAAAGATTTGGTGTAATTATAACGTCACAGGCAATTGTGCTGACAAAGCAAAACCAGCTTGTCTCCTTGCTGTCCTCTGCTCTCAGTCTGACCAAGGGGAGGAGAAAAGAGGCTTTGTCAGGAGCAGATGTGCAGTGGGGGGCCCAGGAGGGCAGGCCTATTGAGTGAAGCAGGTGCCACTTAGGTATTCCCTTTCCCGACTCCAACCACAACCTCCCCTCCATTCGATACCCTACTCCTGGCAGGAGACGGAGAGAGCATCACACAGAAAGGAAGCAGTTTACCCTGTTCAGACGGCTCCTGCCAGGCTGCTGCTGCTGCTGGG
Source organism: Cricetomys ansorgei (assembly GCA_026225945.1). Lineage (NCBI taxonomy): Eukaryota > Metazoa > Chordata > Mammalia > Rodentia > Nesomyidae > Cricetomys > Cricetomys ansorgei. The sequence goes on along the minus strand of JAMJFZ010004240.1, from coordinate 1,884,201 downwards.
CTCTGCACATTTGCTCCTTATTCAGCAAATGGTGTAGCTGGACGCAGGGAAGTGAGTCCTGTATTTACACAGGTAACATGAGAGCCAGAAGCCCCAAAGCATCCAGGCTGTGATGTGCAAGTTATTAGAGTTAATAACAGCATGCGGACATTCCTTCAAAATCCTAACAGAAGCGTAAACTGAAAGAGCAAGATCTTTTACTCAAGACCTTTAAAAAAACTTTATTCTCCGAAAGATTGTCCTGTTAGGATAATGTGTCCCTTTAACATGCCACTAAACCTGCAGGAACGTGGGGAAAAACCAAACAACTTTCCAATCATGAATCGAACAGAAATGACTTCAATTAAATTTGTTCAATTTATGTCTCTTGATTTGGTATTAAAAAAGAAAAAGATCTCTTTGCCGAGTGTTGACTCGGCAAATAACAAGCACCAAGATTCTGATTTGATTAGTTATGAGGAGTGGGAATCATGAGAAACGGCAGCCTACAGATCTGGGACCTAAGCCGGCAATAACATACAGAGACACCGCTGGCCTGACGGCACCGGGGTGCGAGGTCCAGATGACAGGGAGTCTCTGCTCAGAATATGTCTGGTTCAGACTCTCCACAGCAGAGTGTTCCTGACCATCAGACCAAACAGCAGATGAAGGCATGCCGAGCCGGCGTCTGACACATGCTAACTCCTTTTGTGGCCCTGAGCAACCACATGGAAGGCGATAACACCGAGCCCTGCGTTTGCAGGCTGTAGCACAGCTCGTTGAGCACTCAGAATGCAGACAGAGGCCCTCGGTGCACGCCTGGATTCTACCCTCTCTCCCTCTTTCCCGGCCCCTGTTCCCTAACTCTCTCCAGCAGGGTCTTGCTGTGTATCCCAGGCAGGTCTAAAACTTGCTATGTGGTCTACACTGGCCTCAAACTTGTGGGCTGCCTGCCTCGGCCTCTGCAGTGCTCGAATTATAGTTGGAGGACACCAGGTCGTGCTAAGAGACGTGCTAAACCCATGCCACGGGCCAGGAGACCTTGCAAAAGGCCCTGCTAGTTCCTTCCAAGGCGCCTACGGCACACTGCCTTCGCAGGAGGCCAAGTGGAAGCCTGTCCAGCTGTGGGGCTGTATCTGAGCGACAGGAAGGCTGGTGCCCTGGGGAGTAGACTCAGCAGCCTGAGGAGAGCCTCCTGAAGCGCCTCTCCCCTCCTCCTTTTCAGCTAGTGTGTCCTGATAGTGGTAGTCACCGCCACAGTGGGAGCCATGGTCAGCTGTTCCGAGGAGGCCGCCCCAGGCACTAAAAGAGTGTGACAAAATGATTTCTGCTGCCCCTTAACTAGTGCCGCTATGATACCTCCCTTAGGAGGGCTGCTGCCTTCTCTAGAGAGCAGTTCTGGAAGGCACACTTCAGAGTCATTCAGACGGGAGGGAGAAGACAGGCGGCAACCCAAAGTCATGACAACAGCCCTTTCTTCTCTCGGGCCATGAAAAAGCAGAGAGTAGCACCAAGACTAGTGGGGACACTCGTGGCAACACCTGTGTTGGCGCTGCAGGCTGGAATTCATCAATAGTAATGGCTACTCTCAGAGTCCCAACCCTCCAGGCTCAGCAGGGCACCTGGCTACAAGGAGGAAGCTGCGTTTCTATGAAGCGCCTAAGCACGATATGCAAGTGGCTGCGGAATGGACAGACTAGGACGTGGGTCTGGGCGCCACACTGCCTCCTGCCTCGGGCTTCCTACTCAGGACTCCGCTGTGCATAAACACAGGGCACAAACCTCCTGCCAAACCATGAGTCCAAGAAAAGGTCGCCATTGGCAGTCAAAGCTCTCAAGATCCGTATGGCCCTCCCATGTGGAGGAGACAACACCGCTAGGAGGAGATCGTGGTATCCTGTTGTGGTGGCACAACAACGTCATCCAGGAGAGACTTCTCTGGTGGTAGTGACATACTGTGGATGAGCAGTCTACTGTGACCAGGTGCGAGCTCTTACCTAAATTATTATTGTTGTTATTATTTTGAGACAGGGTTCTCTGCGTAGCTCTGTCCTGGAACTCACTCTGTAGACCAGGCTGTCCTCGAACTCAGAGATCCCAAGTGCTGGGAGTAAAGGTGTGTGCCACCACCACTTGGCTTTTAATTTAATTGTGAATAAGTTATAATTATCTCAAGCCAGGTTGTGCTGGTGCACGCTTTTAATCCCAGCACTTGGAAGGCAGAGGCAGGAGGATCTCTGTGAGTTCAAGGACAGCCTGGTCTACAGACTGAGTTCCAGGACAGCCAGTGTTACAACAGAGAAACCGTCTTGAAAAAAACCAAAAATCAGTACCTCAGGACACAAGTGACTGTTTACCACTTCAAATATGATTATTATAAATGAGTAAATGTCTTAGTTTTTAGTTGTAATTTAACAGCTACCACATTGGATTGTACAGTTTTATTTATCTTTTTACAAAAGAGACACTTGCTATGTTGTTCAAGCTGGCCCCAAATACCTGGACTCAGGTGACCCTTCCATCTCAGACTCTGCAGTAGCTGCACAGGCATGGCCACTGCTCCTGACTGGGTTGGAGCAGTCTAGAAGATAGGTTTTGATACTATGTACTTATTTGCCTCTGCTAAGGCTCACTGTGACTCTTACTCATAAGACTGTGATTCCTGACAATGGCAGTTTAGTAAGATCATGGCTTTACTTGTTTTCTACCTCCTGTACTTCCTAGGACGGGAAGCTGGCAGGCGAAGGGGAGTAAGCCTCGCTGCTCGCCAGGGCTGGGGTTCCGTCTCCACCCATTAGCTCACTAACCACGGGAATCTGAGATCTGGCTGCTCCGCACAGCACGACTGGTGAGAGCAGAACGCTGCAGACAGTCCCTGGTCAGCGAGGGAAGCCTGCTGCGGCGGCAGTGACAGTGGGAAGAGAGACCGAAGCTCCCAACAGTCACGGTCAGTGCGCAGCAGGCAGAGATCGAGCAAGCACAAGCGGCCGACTCAGCTTGTTTCTGGGCAGGCTGTGGGGGACACAGTGGCTTCGCCAGTCCTTGCTGTGCATGCCGGGCTCCAGAGTGCCAGCTGAGGGCTCCCCTGCAGGCCCTGCTCGAGTGTGGACTTGCTTGTCTTTCTGAGGCCCAGCTTACCACTCAGGAGACCCTGTGATCCCGCAGCGGAAGCAGCTGCATTAGGCATGACTCTGCATTGGCTTTTTCTCGATTAACAGGAAGTGTCTCTGCTTGGTCTGACCGACCACCTAGTGCCTTCATTCCCTTTCTAGACACCGCCATGGGTGTCAGTGGAGAGGAGAGGACTGTTTACCTTCTAGGAAGCTCACAGCGACTACAGTGACACTCTGTGGGGCTCTGAAGGTAGGACTGTAGCGAGCAGATCCTGGGACTCAGAGCACACATAGGAAATGGCTGCTCAGGGCTCCTCTGAGCCCTGGTGGCTTTGCGTTTGTCATGTCTGGCTCAGCTACAAATGGTATCCTATAAAATATAACTACATTTTTTTTCCTCTTTGAGACAGGGTCTCTCTGTTTAGCCCTGTCTTGGAATCCTGTATGTAGACCAGGCTGGCACTCGCTCACAGATCCTCCCTTTCGCCTCCTGAGTGCTGTGATTAAAGGCTACTTTCTAAATCTTATTTACTAGCAGTCTGTGTGCATGTGAGAACTTTATGTTGCCAAATATCTCCCTGACGCGGGGCGGGGTGGGGCGGGGCTCAGGCCCTCCTGACCGTAGGAAGTGCTGTCTCACCAGCCCCAAGATGCACTCCATTTAAATTTCTTTATTTAGTCTTGATTAACGCCAAGTCAAAAGCACAATGGGACAACGGCACAGCGGCCACCTCCTGACAAGCAATGACGGGCCACTTCCTAAAGGGACACCCGTGTCACCGCACACCAGTGAACGCACAGGAGGGAGAGTGAGAGGTTTTATGGTTTATCAGGATAAGGGCTTGTATTTTATCTCATAGAGAGCTAGAGAACCCAGGACATGGCGACAGCAGAGAACTGACAGCCCTCCAGGAGGCGGGCCTGTGCAGCGCTGGGTTCTGCAGACAGCGGCACTTTAAGAGGGGAGGGTGCCCTAATTATTAACTGAACACTGGAGACCACAGTCCCACCAGGACAGACACAGAACACACAGCAGGAGCCTCAAGCAGTGCCGCCTTGTGCTGCCCTCAGTCAACGACACGGAGAGGTTCTGATCCCCCCCCCCTCCTCCGTCTACAGTGCCCACCTTTGGAGCCTAACTCCTTTTTGTTCGTTTTCGAGACAGGGTTTCTCTGTTGTAACTGTGGCTGTCCTGGAACTCACTCTGTAGACCAGGCTGGCCTCAAACTCAGAGATCCACCTGCCTCTGCCTCCCCAGTGCTGGGATTAAAGGTGTGCGCCCAGCCTTTAATGGGTAACTGTTTAATGGCATTTGGATCTGTCTTAAAGACAGAAAAGCATGACCCACTGTGAGCTCTGTACTTCTTGACCTACTGTGTGAAATATGGAGAAACTGTCTACTTACACTTACAACGTTATCTATGTACCCTGCACTATGCTAAGCCCTGGAAAGGAACGATCCTGTTCAATGCGTACTAGCATATGAACAAAGACCAACATCATCCTAACTGTGGAGCTAACCTGCTGCCCACCATCATCTTAGTAATGCACGGAGCACTTAGCTCACAGGCCTGTCCGTCTTCCTCACCCCGACTCCCTCAATGCCACACCAGATGCTAACGAAGGCAAATGACCCGGCACTCTTCCCCCTCACCGAGGAACCCTAGTGTAGCACAAGCAAAGCATTTGTCCCACCACTAAACTGCACCCTAGCCCCTCACAAAACCTTCAATCTGTGCATACACGTGAGGGGGAGGGGGATCTAATTAACATCTGACGAAAGCTATGGATCCCAGAAAGGAACAGAGCAGCTCAGGATTTACAGGCTTCACATTAAAGCTGTTCTAATGCTCTTACAATACACACCAAGGAAGTTTATTAGAAAATTATTAAAAAAATTAATAGAAAATTAAAACATGCACATACTCCTGTGCACCCTGCTGGACCCATGTGCTCTCAGGTGCACCTAGATCCCTCTTTACCACTTGAATCAGAGCATATTTCCCATGTGCTCCTGTGAGGATGTCACCCAAGAATCCTGCTCCTTTCTCAGAACCTCAAGCTGGTTCTGACTCATCTTCTCTGTTAACCTTCTTGCTAAAAAATGATAGGTTTTTCTCTTCTCTCCTTTTCCTTTAGTCCTAGGTGCTGCGCATGCCATGCAATCTCTATCGCTGAAACACTTCTTCCCAGCCCTAAAGATCACACTGTAGAGAAGCATTTCATACAGTTGAGCTCAAGTTAAAGCGGAAAAGTTAAAAGGAGGGTGCCAGACATGGTGATGCATGCCTTAATCTCTGTGAGTCTGAGGCCAGCCTGGTCCACACAGTGAGTTCCAGGGCAGCCAGAACCATGTAGAGATCCTGTCTCAAAACAAAACAAAGAAACAGAGTAAAGAGGTCAGTGAAAACTGGAAACGGGAGACTGTGAGGTCATGCTAACTGAGAAAAAGACAGGAAGAGTTATAGTCTACAGCTCTGAATCCTTTGCTTTGCTTTGGCAGCAGGACGGGCAGAAACGGACGCATCTGAGGAACAGCCAGCCTTAAGCGAGGGCCAGGCCTCATGAGTGGTAGTGTTTAACAGTCCTGCAGCCTGTTCCCTGCGCCTCAGAGCATGGCAGAAGACCAAGACCCTAGGTCTTAACCCAGACCACACAGGTAGTGCTGCTAAGAGGTTTGTGGGGATAAAGTAGAAATAAAGGTTAATTTCTCTAGGTGAACTTCCAAATTAATGTAAAGCTCACTCTTTAGAATGTTGACTATTTTTTTTCTATCTGAAGTTGAAAATGGGCCTTTTACTAACTGATAAACCAAATACTGTGATGCAAATGAAGGAAGGAAAATACTAACTTAGATTTCTACCTAGTACCATACACTATAATAAATTTTAGATATTTTATAATATTCAAAATTAAAAAAAATCAAGACCATATCAGACTAGGCTGGGCTACATGAAATCCTATCTCAAAAACAAAAAACAAAAGAAAACCCCAAAATACAAAGCCCCTAAAGACCACATTACAGCTGGAGAAAAATATAGTTAGATACTTGTATAATTCTGAGCACAGAAAAAAAGACCCACTGGAGCTAGGTGTGGAGGTGCTCACCTTTATTCTCTGAATTTGGGAGGCAGAGGCAGGAGGACTTCTGAGTTTGAGCCCAGCCTGTCTACACAGTGAGTTCCAGGATGGCCAGGGATACACAGTAAGAGCCTGTCTCAAAAAAGGAAGAAAGGAAGGAAGGGAAAGGAAAGAAAAAAAAAGGCCCGCCCGGCATCTGCGCACTACAGTACCCAGGCATGGTGGGTATGCCAGCACTTGGGAGACTGAGGCATATGTATCACGACTTTGAAGCCAGCCTGGAAAACAAACGAAAACCTTATCTCAAAATAAAACAAAAACAGAAGTTAACAACAAAAGCAAAAAAAAAAAAAAAAAAGTGTCGGAGAGTGGGCAAGCCTGGGCGAAGCGACACCAAACCAACAAACAGTAAATAAAGGTGTGCAAAAATCTTGTACAAAGACAAACATGTGCTGTTTATTGTAAGAAACTATTAAAAAGCTGAATTATGGACAATATGATGAAATATTACCAAGCACCAAAAATTATTTAATGACATAAGAATGATTAAGACACTTCAAAATGAGTTACAAAATAATAGTCACAATACAATCCTATTTAGTTTGAAAACTTTTTTTTGGGGGGGACGACAGAAAGAACCGGCCAGATTTAAAAAAAACAAAACAAAACCAAAAAAACCAAAACCAACAAAAACCAAACACCGACATTCTATTGGGTATGAATAATTTTATAATCAAGGTAAAACCAAAAATACAAACCGCCCCCCCCCCCTTCAAAATGGCCATAGTACATGCTACCTTTGTCCTTTCTCCTTTCCTCCCCATCACTCGGGAGAGGGTCGGCTAACTTAAAAATGTTGAGACTTTGACAGCTCTAGGAAGAAGCAAGGGTACCTATCCACTTCAGTCATCTGTTCTGGTTGGCCTCATCTTGCTTTTAGAAAGGAAAGATACCCGTAAGTCTGTGGTAGTATTTCTGTACAGAAGTGGGGCTGCCTGAGGAGGCCAGGAGCCAACAGAATTCCTTCATCACTTCTGTTGTAAAATAGGAAGGAGGAGAAAAGGCCTATAAACCCCGCCCCCCCAGGAGTGCCTGTATCCGCTGGTCCTGGAGGCCATGAGTCCTGGGAGCACAGGGGATCCGGGGCCTAGCAGAGAAGAGGACGGCAGAGTGAAGGGAAACGAACAGGCTAATGCGCACAGCCTCTTAGAACAAAGCAGAAGAATCGGGCAACAGGGCTCGGACTCCCCGTCATGCTGGGATGGAGTTGGTGCAGAGAAACAAAGGATATGTCTTCGGGGCGTATGGATAGACAGTGCGTTTATCAGATCTGCCTCAGCGACCCACAACTTTACCTCTGTCACTCATCATCATCTTCAACACTGTCTTACATTTTTACTCTCAGGACCCCACTCTGCACCCAGTTATTTTACTCCATCCAATTCTGTGGCCAGTCGCACCCATTCCCGCTACTTCTGCCTGAAACCCTCTGTGGATTCCTCTATGAAGAACCATCTTTATTTGGACGCTCTTTAGACTGTTCTGGGGTCGGTGACATATGTTCCCCAAGAAGCGTCCATTTCCAAGTCAGCTCTATTCTTACAAGCAGAACCCATTCTGCCATCGTTAGAGTCCTCCTCATAATAAACTTTGATTTAAAAGGAAAGACATCCTGTTGGTTTACCGGCAGATGATTTATCATCACAGAGGACAAGAATCAGCAACAAGACCCTCTGGAAGAATGAAAGAACCTTGCTCGTCTGCAGCTACGTAGCTAGCTCGGGTTCCCAGCTCTGACCAGAGTAAGCCCTGTAGCACACCCTGTAGGTGAAAGTGTCGGCAAGAAAGAAACGTAGGAACAATCTGACCACCTCCAAGTTAGACTCGTGTGGGTTCACAGAGCACATAAACCACCAGCCTTTGCCTAAAGCCACTGACACGTAGCTCAAGGCACTGCTGCAGTTTGACACAGAGCACCTTCAGCACCAAAGGGACAAGTCAGGTCCTGCGTAGGGTGGGCCCTAACTCACAGGTGTGATGGACCCTCCATTCTCAGCCTTCTGAGCACTAGGGCTGTAGACAAGTGTCACTATGCTCGGCTGGAACTATGTGCTCTTAGCATGTAGATCACAAATGTTCTCTCATCAAGAACACAGCCAACAACATAAAAACTACTAGAAACGAGGCAACTTCCAGCACTGCAGAGTAGAGAATGTGACTCCACTTCACTCTATGACCCGCCAGGCCTCTCTGGCTAGACACCCAGGGCACCCTCAGATGCCTCCATAAACTCAGCATTCTGGAAAGGTGAGGCTGGGAGGAGTTGGAGCCTGAGCACTCAGTCCTCTCCCGGACATATCAAGTATATTAGCGTGGGTAACAAAATCTAGGAAACCCACACAGCAAGTATTTTAGCAGTTCCGGTTAGAAGAACAGCAAGTGCACTTCAGCAGAGTGTCATGTGGCTAGACAGTCTCTGAGTAGATGAGAACAGGTGGAGAAAGAGGCAGGGTCCCAGCCACAGAGGGCTTTTCCTTAACCCTCCGCAGTCCACTGTGTCCTGAACACACAGCTGGAAGATGTTCTTTATTCTTTGGTATTCTGGCTAAAACCGACCCTATCTGCATTCAAGGCAGTGGAGATAGCTCCTAGCCTCGGAAAGACAGCCTGCGGTTGTAATACGCGACTGTTTTCTTTCTTGGAAAACGATTCTCAGAAGTGACGGCACCTCCTACGTTACTCTTCTCTGGAGCACAGGTGTACCTTTTCCCTCTGCCCAGCATGTGTCTCCCCCAAGACTTCCTGACTAGCAGGGTATTTAGTTCTGAAGGGCTGACCTTAAAAACAAACAGTGCTAGAAACTTCTCTTTTTTTTTCTGAGACAGAATCTCACTATGTAGCTCTGGCTGTCCTTGAACTCACAGAGATCTGACTGCCTCCGCCTCCCCATTGATGGGGTTAAAGATGCGTGTCACTATGCTCAGTCAAAACTTCTCTTTCAGGCATTTAATGCCACTAAGAAAACTTTCTGCCTAAATAAAAAGATGTTACCTATTTACCCTCTGCCAGGACTTTTAAGTAACAATTTCTCCCACGCCATAGATGCTTAATTAGAGAAACAATCACACACAGTCTCACAGATCAGGCTGGTCCCCCTCTGAGACCCAGACTTCTGAGACACTTCCCTGAGAAGCCCAGGTCTTGGTCACTGATTCCAGAGCCTGCTGGAGTGGACTGAAGAGCTAGACTGCAGCTGTAAGCTTCTGCCCCCGTATTTCTATGAACTTTATCCCCTTTGTTATCGGGATAGTCACCAATATCTAGGAAGTCAAAGAGCTGGGAAAGAAGGGCAGGGTGGCGGTATGTTACTGGCTAAATCCCGATGTCCTCGGTAAGGCTATATAGATATACGTGTGTGTGTGTGTGTGTGTACACATATACATACATACAAATAACAAGAAGCAGAACCCATAGGACCAACCAGAAAAGTGCCTTCACCACAGCTTACTGTACACCCTGGGACAGGTGACATGGTGGTGCCCTTCTGATGGAGTCAGCACATTCCACCCACCCATGGATCAATGATCTACCCTACCCCATAGGGCAGTTAAGGAAGGAAATGCCCCACAGCAAATTCTAAAGTCTATCTCGGCATGTCTCATCTTGGTGACACAGCTAATTTAAAGAGTATTCTGATTAGTACACATTCCTTCAGGGACCCCTAATTCTCCTATTAGAGAAGGGAGTCAGAAGTCCCTAGAATTTTTCTAGGCATCAACTGCCTACCTATGAAGAAACACTCAAACCAAGCTCCATCGCTTTCTAAAGGGTTCGTTGCCAGCTACATCAGGAGGGTTTAAGTGGAAACAGGGAATAAATTCAATAAAATATTCATGATCTCTTACCATTAGCATCTTGGACTCCAGTAAGTGCTCCGACGGCTGCGGCTGTCTCCCCAGACAGCACTATCTGTCCCCCGCCCTGTAAGGTGGCTTCGGCCAGTGTGGCGACAGCGTGAGCAGCAGCTTCACTGCGGGCACGGGGACAGGAGAGAGGGGGAGAAGCAAGGTGAGTCGAGGCTCAACACCATGTCCTTCCTGGGCTCCCTGGGCTCCCGGAGCTGGACGCCAGGGCTGATGGGTAGGAGCCAAGAGTCATTTTCAGTGATAATGAACAGCTGGGGAAAGCTCCAGTCTTACCTATTTCTAAAGCTAACGGGAGGCGCGAGGACACGTGTTTGTTACCAGTCTTTCCCTATCGATACCACCTGAGTGCCTGCAACCAAAGCGGACACTCCGATCCATATTCACACAGAACCATTTTGGTTGTCAATCACAGGCTCCTTTTTCCTCTTTACGTAGCATAAGACAGATCATCAGAAACTGTCCTTTTAAGCCAAAAATGGATGGTAATCTGAGGAGTCAGCAACCTGGACTTGCTATCTGATTAATATTAAATAATAACATAGTTTATATACTCGCTCTTCAAATACAAAGCTCTTCCTTATGATTCACTTATATGCAGGCAGCACTTAAAAATGGAGGCTGAGCATTTAAAATCATCTCCATAAGGCCCAACTTCTTGCCTCTTTAAGGTCAAGGAAATCATGAACTTCCTTCCTAACAGCCTACAGTGCAGAGACACCATTTAAAGAGCGCATGGCTCTAGAAGTCAGGTCCCATTTTTTTCTTTTCCTTGCTATCTGCTTTTACTATATAAACAAACATTTTTTTGGGGGGGGGCTCTATAATGTCATACACCCTAAAAATGCTAAGACTAAAGTTTGCCATCTAATTTCAGAGATTTTAAAAACAAATTTCAGAGATTTTAAAACTCAGAATCTCCTCTATGAAGCTGGAGATATCAGCTGACAATGTGGGGTTCCTAGGGGGATATCAAATTGAGTATGCAGGGAATGGGTGGGTAAGGGGCTTGCTATGCAGGCCGGAGGATCTGCATCTGGATCCACCAATCATAGGAACAAAGCTGGGCCTGGGGTGCGCGACTGTAACCCAGAGCTGCTGGGCAGCCAGTTCCATCAGTGGGGCTTGCTGACTGCCAGCTCAGCTCCAAGTTCAGTGCAGAGACCCCGTCTCAGAGGACTTCAGCACGCTCTAGCCCCTACATGCACACAGATGTAAGTAACTGCTGATCCCAAGATATGTGTGCTTACACCACATACATGCAAAATTTTTTTTCTTAAAGTGGACACTGGGGGCTGAAGAGATGGCTCAGCAGTTAAGAGCACTGGCTGCTCTTTCAGAGGACCTGGGTTCAATTCCCAGCACTCACATGGCAGCTCACAACTGTCTGTAACTCCTGTTCCAGGGGGTCTGACACTCACATAGACATACATGCAAGCAAAATACCAATGTACGTAAAGCAAAAGATTAAAAAAGGGGAGGAGGGGCGAGCACTGCCCCCAACTTTCCTTGCTGGGTGGTGTTGGTACACACCTGTAATCCCAGCACTTGGGAGGCAGATTCTGTGAGTTCCAGGACAGCCAGAGTTGTCCTGGAAACAGAGAAACTCTGTCTTGAACACCTTCCCCCTCTCAAAAGTGGACACTGGCCAGCAAGATTGCTCAATGGGTAAAGGCATTTGTCAGCCAAGTTTGATCCCCAGAACCAACACGGTGAGAGCAAAAAACTAAGTCCTGCAAACTGTCCCCAGATCCACATGTCCTGTGATTCACACATGTGCACACACAATAAAATATCAAAAATGCCTCTGAGTGAGCACGCAGTAGAGAAAGCAGAGTGGGCGGCCTGGCTCCATTTCATGTCTGCTCTGAAGCTGTAAGCTTGGCACTGCTAAGGCTGTCCTCTGCAACCCCAGGTCTGGTGGGGACTGGCGAGGGAGTAGACATCTCACTAACCTGGGCAGAGCAATGCACACCCTGTCAAATACAGTTCTCTCATCTAAGCTCAACAGATAAGGCAGTGGGTGCAGCCCCAACAGACAGGAAAATCTTATTAAATACAAGATTCTCGCCTTTGTATTACTCTGCCTTGCTTTTAAGTATTTTTCCCTGATATAAAATGAATACATATAGGAACCTTGCAAGATTTAAATTCTCAGAAATACCATTTATAGAATACTAAACAAATAAGTAGACTCATACTGAAGCTGAAGCTCTGCTGTTTTGCAGAGCTGGAGACCAAAGCCAGGAAACACCAGTACACTCCTCGAGGTGATGGCTGGAGTAGGTCCCATTTAGAAGATGAGAAAACAGAGGTTTGTTCTTGTGGACAAAGGAGACCTTTCGGTAGTCTGTGTTTTCTACAGAAAAACTGTGAATCCCCAGACAGAATAAAGGGTCTGTACAGCCCAGACGCCGGTGGAAACTCTACACCCAGACAGCCTGAAGAGCTGCAAGTGGACTCTGCCTTTAATTTCACCATTTGGGAGGTTGAGGCAGGAGGAATGCCCCAAGTTCAAGGCTAGCCACAGCCATATTGCAAGATTTTGTTGGAGTGGGAGGAGTATGTGGGCTCTATGATCCCAGCTACTCATCAGGCTGAGTAGGGACATCCAAACTGGAGGCCACAGAGCAAGTTCAAGGCCAGCCTGGCACATCTGTGACACCCTGTCCCAAAACTCAAACAAAGTGCTGAACATATGCACAGCTCAGTGGGGGAGCACGTGTCCAGCACGTGTGAGGTCCTAGGACCTAGATCCAGCTCTCAATTCTCGGGGGCTGGAGAGACGGCGCCATGGTAAGAGCCTGCTGCTCCAGAGCAGGGCTCAGGTCGGAGTCCCAGCACTCAACGCGGCTCACAGCCACCTGTGACTTTGCTCCCGGGTCTGCCGCTCTCCTCTGACTTCCAGTGACAAGAGGCATGCAAGCAGCACACATACGTACACACAGGCAAAATACCCACACGCATAAATGAGTCTAAAAAACTGTAAAAATGACTTAAGAATGTAAATAGGGGTTAAAATGTCTCTAAGCTATCACTTATGTAATGTTTAGTCAAAATCCATTGTCCACCAGGACTATAAAGGAATGGTTCCCAGCAGCGTGAGCTGCACAGAGGTCCACCTTATTTTTTAAGGCAGAGTCTCTCTCTGGCCTGGAGTTCACCCATGAGGCTAGGCTGGATGGCCTGCAAGCCCCAGATCTGCTGCCTCTACCTCCCCAACCTCCATACTCTATGGCTGAAGGATGGGGATCAAACTCAGGTGTGCTCCCGTCCCCTGTGTGCAAACATTTTACTAAGCTGTCTCCAAGTCTCCCGGCAACCCTTTACTTGAGATGCTCAATTTAAAGAAGAGCGCATAGTCCTCACCTACTGTGAGTAAGGACATTCTGATCTGTATTACCCACCCTATCTTACTGGACCAATGTCAGTCTATATGCTAAAGCGACATTATGTATTAATAACATCTCTTATCTGGAATTTCTAGCAAAGCTGCTGCTCCTGCCTCACAAGTGCCGGGATCAGGGCATGCGCCACCATGTGTTTAAAGCAGTCCCCATGGTTAAAGAGTACATTCTAAATTCCCTGGGAAGAAATGACCCAAGCACCAGCTTCATGATGCTGAGTGGAGGCTCTGTGCTCAGCAGACATACAAATGCTTCTTGACAACACGCTGTTCCTACGGTAAACACAGGTCGAGCTAGTTTTTTGGTGTGTGTGTGTGTGTGTGAGATGTTCTGGTCTTTATTTATTCACCATAACTCCCTCCCCTTGATGCAGCCTTTATTTTAAACATTAAAATGAACACAGCTTTCAGTTTTTAATATGATAACTTTTCCACAGCCCCCTTTGGGTTGTTGAGTCAGGGTGGGCAAGGCTCTGCAGCCCTGGGTCCTGTTGTGACTTGCTGTAAAAACTCTTTTAATAGCAAAGCTGAGAAACAGGTCTGTCCTGCATCTGTCCTGACCCCGGCCCCTCTAGTGGGGAAGGAACCCAGTGCCTCCTTAGGCCTCCATCTGCCTCTGCACACTGCTCCCACACCTGCTGTTTACAGGGCAGAGGAGGTACAGGTGGCTATTAGAGATCATGCTTGTTCCAGCTGCACCTGAAACACAGACGGTGGCAGATTATCAAATCACCTTGTTACCATAGGAACAAAGACCAGAGTTCTCTGTGCATTTTTCATCAAGAGGACTTCCAACAATAAGTTTTGTGGGGGTAAAGGATTCCGCTGCGTCTCAATCATAGAGTCACTCAGTAAGGGTTGTCCAGGCCCAGCCCTCCCGACAAAGCCACTCACCCATGGGTTATGGCTTGCTTTGCCACTAGGCCTAGCTTCTGGCAGAAGCTACGGCACTTCACCCCCAGGACTCAGTGGGGCACTGGACTATCTGATTGTAAACAGGTTTCAACATCTCTTTGCTCCTCCTTCACCACAGTGAACCACACTGTCCTGTCTGCAGTAAACACTGTAGCCACCTCAGCTACACCCGAGTTCTGTTAACAAGCCCTCAGGGGATACCATTATGCTCGCTGCCCTTAGAAATAAGCTCGATCCGCACAGCAAAGGGAGCAGGCTGTGCCTAGCATTTTCCACTGTGTGCAAGGTTCCCAGGACACCACGCTTGGCTGGAAGTCGAGGTGCTCACTGGAGGGCTCTGCGTTTGTTGACTTGAGTGATGGCTATTAGGCCCAGTCACAGTAACAGACACCAGACTAAAGGCAAGGAGGCTGTCCCTCTGACTAAGCCCTTCAGGAAACATCTCTGAGTACCTGAAAGGAAGGAGTGAGAGAGGGCCAACATGTAAAGAGTCAATTAAGACTCCCATGGTTCCGAAAAGGACATGGATCAATGGGTCGAGAAGTTTCAGTTCCAAGTCATACAGACACTCATTTGAGGACACAGGTGAGGGCATGCCTGTGTCTCAGTCTTAGAGTCTGACCAACCACATCTTAGGCAGGACTGCTTTCAAAACTACTGGTTTCCAGCCTTTAACAAAGTACACTTGGATTCTGGATTGTCTCATCCTAACTGGTTTTATGTCTCATTATCATCAATTCTGATTAGACAAATCCTAAAATACAACTTGGACCCGGGCCTCACACACGTCAGGCTCTCTCCCATTGATCTCAGCCCCAGCCCCCTTCAAGTATAATTTACATAAGACAAGAATGGTGGCTGGCACCTATAATCCCAGTACTTAGCAGGCTGAGGCAGGAGGATCACCATGTGTTCAAGGCCAGGCGAAGCTATAGAGTGAGACCTTCTGGAAAGAAAGAGAGAAGGGGGAGAGGGAAGTAAAGACAGGGAGGGAGGCAGAAATGGAGAAGGAGGGATGAGGGAAGGAAGATGGATGGAGGGAGGAAGGGAGATTTAATTCCTTAAGTGTTAATGTGAACTGGATGCTTCTACGAGCTTTATACACATGATCTTGCTGCACCTTTCTTTAAGTCTGCTGGAAGAGGAAACTAAGACTGGGGCAAATGGCTAACAAATGGTCTACCTGGGATCCAAGCCAGATGTCTGCGTGACCTTGGAACCCTCTCAAGCAACACACTGGACAGCCTCATTTGGCACACTGCATACAAATGCACCAATGTTCTCTAGCCATCAACCTAAACTTTTTTTAAAGCAGTTTATTGAACAAAAACAACAAAAAATCTACAATCTGCACTTCAGCTGATTTTTGTGTTCCAGGGAAAGTAATTCTTCTCTCTGGATTTCTACAGGGTTCACAGTCAGAACCCCACAACTTAAGTGATGAACATTCTAGAACCACCTGCTAGGTGGTTCGCTGGCATTAAGTCTCTCAGTAAGAGCATGATTTCTTTGAGACCAAGACTGTGCTGCTACACTCTCTACTCCGCCTCCCTAGTCAGACTGCTGGCTTGCCACGGAGGCCAAGGACTACGGAGACTAATGGCGCACCCCAAGGTTAGCCCCAGCCCTTACCACTTGCCAGGCACTGACCCAAGGATGGCACCTGCAGTGACTTCCTCAGTTCTCATCATACCCCGAGGCAGGGATAGGTATTACTCTCAGTCTACAGAAAGAGAAAGCCTGGACACCCAGAGTTGAAATAAACTGGCCAAGATCAGCCAGCTAGCAAGTGACAGGGAAGAGTGACTTAAAAGTCCCTGTTCTTAATGATTAATTAAAATGTCTGGGTACTGAAAATAAAATTGTGTCAAGAATGAAGACTAACATGGGGTGATCTTCCCTGTCAACAGTCAGTAGGAAGTGGACAGAGGGAACATGCAGTTCTGTTTTGGAAAGGCATCTCTCCTCCTGCAATGTCCTTCTTAAATATTCCTAAAGAGAAAGGGTTCAATTTTTCCTTGTTGAGGGCTGATTAGAAACCCAAATTGGCAGCTCAGTTTTAGAATGTTTGCTTAACACGCACCAGGCCCTGGGACTGCAGAAAACAAACAAGCCAGCCTACGGCGTCTTCTGAAATGTGACCGAGGTGTATGTTTCTCTAAAGGCAGCCCTGCAGCCCTCGTTCAGGCCCCACCCCCCCACATGGTGACTGCAGCCCTGCGCACGCCCCCCACCCCTCTTCCACCTGTTGAGCGCCATGGTGACAGTAGCTCCCTGCTGCATCTCCTGAGAAGCTGCCACTGCGGCTTCTGCCAGGGAGGCTACCGCCTGGGTGGCCTCCGATGCTTGAGTTGTCTGGATGGTCATTTCACCTCCCTGTAACGTGGCCCAATTTTGTTCCACCTGAAGCAGAAAGGACATGGTCAAACATAACATTACTATGTTTTCAGCCAAATAAATGCACACAACATGACCTATAATATATGGAAAGAGTTTCAGCAAGCTAAATTTTGTGCAAAAGAGGGGGCTGTTAGAATTCACATTTGAATTTGACTGTGTCTGCATTAAGAAGTTCTGGAAGCACTGAAGAGAAATCACTGAAAATACTTTCCCGAGTCAAGCACAGAAACACACACCTATAACACATCACTCAGCGGGCTCCCCAGTCCCTGCTCAGCGTGAGAGCCCCAAAATGGCCTTTCTTGTGAAAGTATTGAAGGGGTAAAACCCTTTGATTGTGTATTATACAAAGTACTTATTACAAATGTGAAATTCTAAGTTTATAACAGGCTGGTTTGGTTGGTAGTGATCCACGAATTTTAACTGTTACAATTAACATACACAGTATACGATGGGTCTCCAAACTGTCATGGTCTGACGGATCTTAAAAGGGTTCAAATAGCACAAGGCTGCTCCTCCGCCTTCTGGGCCCCTTCTCCTTACTATATAACAAATGAACCACCTCAGGAGGCAGGAACCGTCCCTTACCTCTCCATCGGCGACAGCAGAGTAATTCACTTGGGCAACAGTGACTGTGGTGGGCAGTTCTGAAGCATCGGCCAGTGTGGCTACTGTCGCCCCCGTACCAACCTGAGAGACACAGGAAGTTAAGTGTCAATGGATGGGTCTTCTGCCTGGCCTTTACAAATAAGTCGAGACTCACTGAACCCCAAACTCTGCATAATATGCCTTATGACAAGGAGGGAATTATTGAAGTCATCTCTCAGAGATTAGCATGAGCTTCAGAACTTGACTTCATCCAATCAGCGTCAGAAGAGTGGCTGCATTCTGTTCTAGTCTTGGTGCCAGTCAGCCAATGTTCCACCCTAACCCCAACCTGGACTCTAGAGAGGCCTTACCTGTCAATAAACAGTGTTTCACCTCAGAAAAGGCATTTCCTTGGCATGTGTTCTTTCAGGTACACACCCCTTCTCCCCACTTCCCCTCCGCTCTACGCCTCTCTACAGGTGATAGGGATCGAAGGCAACGGGGTCTCTACGTGCCGGGCAAGTGCTCTCCCTCTCACACGTACCCAACCCAAGACACAGTTTTCAAATGCTTTGTTTGGAATGTCCCAGAAAGCTGCGTGGAGCTCTGGATTAAGCAAATGCGAGCAATGTAAAACACTGTTCAAAGGCTGAAGATGAGATTAAGCCATGGTAGAGTACTTTCCTAGCGCTGTGAGGCCCTCGGACCCACTCCAAGCATCACAGTAAAATACATAAAAATAACATGACCCCGTTTACAAGTTAGTCTAGGTAGGATCACGCACAGAGGAGGTCTGCTTTCTCCACTGACCTTCCTCCCCTGAGCCGTCAGACTCACCTGGATGAGCGACACGGTGCCGTCAGGGTTGCTGAAGGTCTGTACTACGGTCTGTGACGGTACAAGATGGGCTATACTGTGTGTGGTGGTGGCCTGTGTTTGCGTTTGCTGATCTTCAAAAGCATATAAAAGGTCCTCCCGCCCATGTTGCTTATAACAGTTTTTAACTATGGTCCGTAATGCCTGGGTCCATGAAACCTGTCACCAAAACCAGGAAAGCACGGTAAGTCACAACAAACTCCGGCATTTAGACCCCTATGGAATAATTAGCTATGTATTGATCGAACCTTGTGTAGGATTAATCTCTTAGGATTTTCCTGATTTAGCTTTTAGGTTTTATGTCCTATTCCAAACTTAGGCCAAACTCAAGTTTCTCAGAGATATTACTATGACCAAGAATTATATATTAAGTCTCTTAATAAACTTCCAGACAAAATAAAAAGTCAAATAAATGAATAGAACAAGTAGAGCATTATCTAGCTCAGCCTTTCTGCATTTTTGCATGTCTATGTAAGTATACTACGCGAATGTATCCCGCACGTGTGAAGGTGCCTTGGAGGCCAGAAACGAGTGCTGACCCTGGGACTGCACTGGTTGTGAGCCACTCTCCACGAGTGCTAGGAACTCAACTCAGGCCCTCTGCAAGGCCAGCCAGCGCTCTTAACCACTGAACCACCTCTACCCTCTCAACAGTGATGCCTGTTTTCAGGTAGGTTTGGCCTAGCACTCATTATGTAGTCCAGGCTGGCCTCAAACTAGAGATCCTCATGCTTCAGCCTCCTGAGTTACAGATGTGTAACTGTCTAACTATGTGAATGGCTCAATGCCATTTCTGCTAACTAGAAATAAGACATTTCTAAGCTTTCAAATGACTAATACTCTTCAAGTTTCTCAAACACCTTAAAGCTTTTACAAAAGGCAGCTATGAAGAAACAGCATAAATTCACAGCCTTTCAGACCTCTCTGCACACAGTGAAGGAGCAATGATAGAAGGGCTGGATTAAGAGAAGACCAGTTTCTTTGGTGGGGCAGGCTTGACTATCGTAACGTCTTAGACTCTGGAGCATAGAGGAAGCCACAAGTCGAGGCAACTGAGTCGAAATGGCAAAGCAATGGGCCCTCCGAGGAACTGACCCTCTGCTTCTGCTCTTCCGTGCGGACGTCGCTGCGGACGTTGGCCCACGGGATGTCTTCGGGCCACCAGATAGGCTTGCAGCTTTCTTTGCCCCAGCCTGGCTTTCCGCGGCCTGTGGAGTACTTGAGCATCTCCGGGATAAACGCCCGAAGCTGAGCCTGGAAGAAAAGGGCATGGTCATCACGGTGCACTCACGGCCCCACCGGGTCCTAGACCACCAACAGGGAGCCTTCCACACGTGACTGCTGAGAACCCATCGCTCCCTGCAGGTTACTTGTGCTCCGGGGTGATTGAGGAGACCGTAGCAGCTGCGTTTTGTAGGCTCCTTCTTAAAGGGCACCCACGGCTACTTCCACACTTGATCTCTGCCTCCCCAGACACCACTGGCACCAGGACTTGTTTTTCTTCTATAATTTCCATGAGTTAACAGTCCACGTCAAGGTGCTACCAACATGGTTCCGGAGGTGGCAGTCAGGTAGATTACAAAAGAAAGGCAGATGAGGTGAGGACAGGAACTCCAGAGAACTGAATGAAAAGTACTACAAACATTCAAAGGTGGACTATGTCCTTGAAGAGATGAACGCTTATAATATACAGGAAATAAACTGTCTTTCCAGTTAGTAAGGTGAAAATAACCCATGAATTCATCTACCAAGTTCCCTGGCAGCTGGGTCAGTGTCCACAAGTCTCCGAGGTCGATGCACTGAAACTTGAGTACTTTAAATATACATCATCAACCTCACTCAGCTTGATTTTGCAAAGCTGAGACCACACCGGTTTAAACCACAGTCAACTGATTTCTTTCCTAGCATAGTAACCAGTGCACACACTTATTAGAAAGACAACAGGTCCGTGCTATGAATCTTCTTCAGCAAGGCTGATGATTTGGGGCAAGAAAGGCAGTTTATCAAGTTGAACTCTTAGGGTTAGAGTTAGGACTATGGCTATGGCTAGGGTTAGGGTTAGGGTTAGGGTTAGGGTTAGGGTTAGAGTTAGAGTTAGAGTTAGGGCTATGGCTAGGGTTAGGGTTAGGGTTAGGGCTATGGCTAGGGTTAGAGTTAGAGCTAGGGCTATGGCTAGGGTTAGGGTTAGGGTTAGGGTTAGGGTTAGGGCTATGGCTAGGGTTAGGGTTAGGGTTAGAGTTAGAGTTAGGGCTATGGCTAGGGTTAGGGTTAGGGTTAGGGTTAGCCTACCAAGGACACATCTGCACTGCACTTTCCCTGTAAAACCAGAAGGAACAGAACATGTTGTGCGAGGTCAGATCCAGGGCCTGGTTATTGCTGTGACTAGGAGGTAAGGCACAAGGCTGAACATTTAAGAATTAGTGTCTTAGAGGGAGTATGTCAATATGAAATTCCACTATAACAGAATACAGTGCAGGTTGTCACATAGCAGGGAACCATGAACCAAACAGCCTAGTTTATGTAATAAAGCAGGCCTGGGTAATTCCTGTGTGGACTCTGCCACTTCACCTCTCTTCCAAAGCTCTTCCTACCCAGACAGTCTGCTCCCGCTGGCTATGATATAATACGCTCTGTGTATATTTGGCTCTGCAGCATCAAGAAGCAGGCTAACAGAAATGTATCCATTTGCAATCCATGCTATCAGCTGGCTCATGAGGTCATTCCTTCAGTTATTTTAAGAAAGTACATCTCAAAGTCATTTCCTCCTTTATCCTGGTTTTCTTGAGTGTCTTCTCTAGCATCAGATACATAGAGCAGGCAGGGGCTTCTATACCTTTTATATTTCTTCACATATAAAACAATAGCTTTTCCAAAATGCACAAATGAAATAAACCGACACTACAGACTCCCCCTTCCCAAAAGGAGAGACTACTTTTAAACTCTCCCACATAAATGCTAAGACTTTTAATGTTGAATTTAATTCATCAGCTGTCTAGCATAGAAAGAGTTAAACAGTTCCTTTCTGGAATGTAGCTCCATGTCTTCATTACCATTGGATTAATTACTGGTCCTAGAGAGTCTGGGAAAGCACAGCTTCTCAGCGTGCTTGTTAAGGAAGGCTGGCCTGTAACCCGCAGGGAGACAATCAACAGGGTCGGCAGGTGAGGCCTGACTTCCCGGCTGTCTGGGCGACAGTAAGCCTGCTTGGCTGCTTGCTTTCTGATTTAGGTCCTTGGTGAGCCTAAGGGGCCCTGGGTTGCCAAGTAAACTTACTCCAGGACAGAACGGTACACTGCTTCATTCGCACATTCACGGCAGACCATCCGCAACACACTCCAACATGGCATTCGCCCTCATTCCCGCTAGCTTTATGCCAGGGATTTGGGAGACTCCTCATTGGCATTTAGACTCAAGTGTAAGAAAAGGACTTTCAAGTCAGTACATCTCCCAACTCTCCCTCTACTGAAGTGGTCAGAGAATATAAAGTCAGTCCTGCATACCTGCCAGTCATGCATCCACAGATTCAACCACCCATGAAGCAAGTACTCAGGGGAGATCACTGCACTGAGTATGTCCTGACTGTCTCTCCTAACAACTTCTTCTATGGCATTTACATTGTAGTAGGCAGTACTACAGGTGACGCAGAAATGATTCAGATCGATCTCACACAGACCGTGTGACGTGTTCTATAGGATGTGCGCACCTGTGGATTTGAGTATCTGCAGAGGGTCCTCTATGGGCAGTGTAACAACGCAAAGAGCAAACAGTATACAAAACATGCAGAAAGGTCATGTTTTTATAGTGCACAAGAAAGTCACACTGTGGCAGAGACGGTAAACTGGAGATTATTTATCGCTGTGTGTGTGTATCCGCGCCATGGCATCTGTGTGGAAGACACGGACACCTGGGATGAAGGGCCTCACACTCTTTGTGAAAAGTCTCACTATCTTTCACCACTGCATCCAAAAGACAAGCTGGCCCGTGAGCTTCTGGGGATCCTGTTTCTGCCTACAACCTTTCCGTGAAGGAGTTGGGGTATGAGACATATCTCACTGTGCCTGACTATGCGATTCTGGGGATCTGATAAGCCTATCAGACTTGCATCACTAGCCTGACTTTAGTTGCCAACAATTGCCAACGAACACACTGGCTCTTCTTATTCTCACTCCCTTCCCGATCAAAACACATTGCCAGAGAATTCCTGGGACAAGCCAGTGTGAAGCTGCAACTTCAGAATGAGCGGAGCCAAGGACTTCTTCAGACTGGCCGGACGTCTGCTTCCCATTTTTATGCCCAGAAACCTCTTAAAGTGCTGCCCTTCACGTCCCCACTTTCCTCTCTCAGGCTGGGCAGACTGTTGGCTTGTAAACCACACAGATGAGGAAGAAAGACCCACCCCTGCCAATTCAGTGTCCGCCAGAAGCCTGAGATCGATGAACAGCCTCCCCTGCAGACTTTACCCATTTACATTGTTGTTAGAGACAATCACGTCTCGTACTTTACGATGCGCTTCCTCCACTCAGCACGCCGTATACATCTTCTCTCTATCCCACTGTGCTCACTTGTTGCTCACTAACACTGCTGGTAACTGTCTTATGATGTGAGCCACCCCTCTACTGATAGGCATTTAAGTTCTCCGGGGAGTTTTGTTCTCCTCCCCTTTCTTCCTTCTCCCGCCCACCCACTTGTTGTTCCTCCTCAGACTCAGAGATCCACCTGCCTCTGCTCCCTCAACACCAGCCTGAAGGCATGCACCACCACGCATACTGTAAGTGTGTAACCACTGCTCCACAGGCGTTTTCTAAAAACTTTCATTTATCTTAAGCCGGGCAGCGGTGACCCACACCTTTAATCTCAGCTCTCTCCGGAAGCAGAGGCAGGTGGATCTCTGTGAGTTCAGGGCCAGCCTGATCTACCATAGAGTGAAGCTTTGCCAGGGAAAAGCCATCCCCTGTGTAGCTGCATGCTGCTTGGACTTCTGGGAACAGCTTGGAGGGAGGTAGAAAAGAGGGCAGTTGAAGGCAGTCGACAGTTGTAAGTTAAGAACTAGAGCCAAGAGTCACAGCAGAGTTGCTGCAGGACAGGGAAAGAGAGAGCACAAAGGCTGATGATAGGGAAGCAGGCAGAAATAAAGCTGATGCTAGGAGAAGCAGGCAGAAATAAGGCTCAGTTCGACTGAACTAACTGGGGTTTTAGAAAAGTTACAATTTAGATCTTCTCAGTAACTGCCATGCTGGGAGAGGCTGAGCCAGAGTGGGACAGAGTTAGTTCAGTTCCCCAGACAGAGGCAGATTAAGACAGACAAAAAAGGGGCTGTAAATTTTCTCTTTCCTTCCTGTCCTTCCATTTCCTCCCTAACCCTATGAGCTAACTGAGGTTTTAAAAGTTAGAAAGTTAGAAATCTAGCAGCTGGGAACAGATGGGCAGAGTCAAGTAGCTAGTGAGAGAAAAACTGTTACATTTTAGATACATTTTCAATACTTTTTTAAAAAAATACCATTTACTTTTTGGCAGCATTTACAGAAACTTTACACACATGCGGGTTCTGGTTATTTGAACTTAGGACCTCATACTGCTGACAAGCTCTTTAGGCACAGAAGCATCTCCCCAGCCAGGCAGAAGCCATAGAGGAAGATGTAAGTTTGTCTGTCTTCTCTCCCTCTCCCTCCCTCTCTCCTCCACCTCCCCTCTCTCTTGCTCTGTCTCAGAAGATGTCAGCTTGAACCTAGGGTCTGGAGCATGTGAGGCAAGCACTCTCCCACTGAGTGCTTCTACCTGGTACTTTATAAAGGTACTTCTCCTCCCCATCTCTTCTACCTGGTGCTTTATAAAGCCCGGCATGGCATGCTACACATTCATACTCTGAGAACTCCAGACAGTAAGGAAAGCCTGCTGGGTATGTGGCGTAAGTCTGCATTCCTAGCATTTGGGAGTCAGAGACAGGCGTTCAAAGGCAGCCTGAGTTACCTGATACCCACCCACAAAAAAGGGTGCTTTGCACAGAGAGGTAGTTTGGAACTATTATTTATAATAGTGGGTAACACAAAATCTGATGGGTTAAAACTACAAATGTCTGAGTTTCAGCCACACAGATTCAGACTTAATTGGCCGAGTGTGAACCATACACAAGTTAGTGTGAAACCAACCTGAAGACCATTGAACTTAAAACATTCTAATCTTGCTCCCCCTTTCTCTCCTTTAAATAGTTTTACACATAACAAAGTCTGCTCCCCAACACGCACAACTTGAGGACACTGGATGCTCTCACTATGCCATATGATCTTCACCACTGTTTACAGAATTGTCTTCCACACAGAGACTTCTCACTAGTCACACCCCCCCTCCAAGTCCTGGTGACCTTACTCTTCATCTTTGTGGCTTTACCTACTGGAGACTAGCTCATTTTTGTGAGGTCATATGATCATTTCCCTTTATTCCACTTAGCATAGTGCTTTCTATTCTGTGTAGGAAAGACCAGACCTATATGCTTCATCAAAACAAAGTAAAACCCTCAGAAGACCCCAACTGACAACAGACTGAATGTTTTTAATGCAAATGAAGCAAGCTTTGCGACTAACTCTCCTAAAGCGACTGTTGTGCAGACTATCTCAGGTTTCCCGAGAGCAGTGAATTGCTGCCCAGTTGCATCATGGCTCTGAGGGACTAATCGCAACAAAGACGGCCCAGTGAGAGTAAAATGCGTACAGCAAGTCAAGAGGGAGGAGAGGAGAGACGAGGAAAGAGCAGAATGAACCAGAACGATGGGCAGGCTTTTCAGACTCGGTTCTTCTGTAATTCCTCCA
This sequence comes from Cricetomys ansorgei, assembly GCA_026225945.1. NCBI lineage: Eukaryota > Metazoa > Chordata > Mammalia > Rodentia > Nesomyidae > Cricetomys > Cricetomys ansorgei. Next base: position 1,859,117 of record JAMJFZ010004240.1, on the reverse strand, counting down.
TAATCCACAGCCATGCCTTTTCAGATCAGCCCTCCCAAAAGGCACAGCCTCTTCAGAAGGACAGTCCTGCACACTCGACTGTGGCAAAGAGGGCTAACTGGCTGACTGTCTCCCTCTCCTCTCCCCTAACCCACCATGTAGCCCTGGCTGTTCCGGAACACACTCTGTAGACCAGGCTGGTCTCAAATTCAGAGATCCACCTACCCCTGCCTCCCAAGTGCTGGGATTAAAGGCGTGCTCCGTTTCTCTCCCAGGAAACTGTTGTGTTAAACACTCTTCAGGAAGCAATGTCATTCTTTGGCTCCAAGTGCAGCTTGAGAATTGGCAGCACTGGCCGGCATCACCTGAAGCTGAAACTCAGGCCTCATTCCAGCTCTCCTGACCCGAGTGGGGGACCTGACGAGGCCGAGGGCAGTTCCTACACAGTGGTGTCTGAGAAGCACAGAGAGGCCCGCTCTCTAGACCCTGGTCTGGTATACCTAGGACAATGGCTCAAGCTCCAGTTTTCTGAAAAACAAGGCATGTAATGGTAGTTCACACCTACATTTCTGTTACCTGAAACCGAAGCACGAGAATCACTTGAGCTCAAAAGTTCAAAGTGGTTCACACCTTTAATTCTAGCAGCTGGGAGGCAGAGGCAGAGGCAGGTCTGTGAGTTTGAGGCCAGCCTTGTCTACATAGTGAGACCCTGTCTTGAAAGAAAAAAAAAAGTTCAAGACTACTCTTGGCAACATAGAACCTAGCCCACCCCCTAAAATGGATTATTCTGCTAAACCTTATTTCAACTTCTCAAATTTTTATGTAAGGGTAGTTTAAGAGAGAGAGAATAATGTCTCTTTTGTTTCGTGTTGCATTAGTTTTCACGACAGGATCTGTACTGGCCAGGCGGTTCTCAAGCTTGCTGTGTAGCCAAGGCTGGCCTGGAGCTTCCTGTCCACCCGCCTCTACCTCCTAGGTGCCGAGGTTACAAATGTGCACCACTACACTCAATCAAGAACCGCACATTCAAAACAAAGCAAGAAGGACAAGGAAAACCCAAAGCACAAAAGCAGCCAAGCCCTGCCTCAGTGCTGCTTCCTAGGTACAGTCAGTTCCGAAGAAGTTCAGCTGCTCCGTCTGTAACGCCATCTATCTACCTAAGTACAGCAACTCCCAGTGTTTAAGACGAAGAGAAGGGAGCTGGGAGATGGCTTAGCAGTTGGGAATTCTCACTGCTCTTGCAGAGGACAGCAGGGCAGCAGATGCGCCTTCCGGCTTCTGCAGGCCTCTGTATAGATGTACCCCTCAGTCAACTGCACCTGGGTGTGGGGCACACCTTCTCCCGGCTCGGAGAAGGCAGAGACAGGTGGCTTGCTGTCAAGGCAGCCTGATCTACCCAACAAATTCCAGGCAAGCCAAGGGAAGGCTGCAGTCAGACCTTCTCTCAAAACAAAGCCTTTGAGAATAAGAAAATAGTAAAGCCTTAGCCTCCTGAAATTAAGTATGAAAAAGAAATGCAATTTTGGCAAAGCCAGCAGTAATAATAGCACAGCGAGACGGTGCAGTCTCCAAAGCACGTCCCTCACAATACCTAACTTTCTGAGGCAGGAAGGCTCGGACGGTGAGGCCTTGCTGACGTGGCGCTGGGACTAGAAACTTAGAGAAAAAGTTTCTTCTAGAAATAGGCGAACAGAGACTCAATAACGCCAACATCAGACCAGTTTTAAATGAGTCTCCTTGGACGACTCAGAACACACTTCAAGTCTGTGCGCAGCGCCAGCGTCCGCAGCCCGCCAAGTGCGCTCCAGGCACCTCCACATCGCAGGTGAAGCTGAGAGGACTAGCGGAGACGCCTGCTAGCACAGCATCTGTGGGGCAGCCCGGTCCCCGGACCTGACCCTTTAAGGAAGCCATAAGTGACCCGTATAGTCTGATGTATAGAATTAACGCCTGGTCACACTCGGTTTTTGTTTGTTTGTTTCTGGCTACAGTCATATCTGAATTCTGTTCGTTTGATTATAAAGGAGAAATTTCTCCCCCTCTCTCTCTTCCTTCCCCTCTCTTTCTCTCTCTCCCACACATGCAAACACGAGAACGGATGAGGTCCTCTGGGAATAATATAATATTGTGTCTCCCAACACTTGGCAGCGCTATAGAAACTTAAGGTGGTAAAAAGAATTCTTGACATGTTCATCCCAACATGAGGAAGAAAAGTGATCTTTGGTTAAAATAGAGCAGAAACATTATCAAACTTGTACCCTGAAAAATTTCAAAAAATTCAAGCTTAATATAGAAACTGCAATACTTTGATTTTTGTGATTATAGAGATAATCCATAAAAGAGGAAAAGACACGTATAATCTATGCTTATTTACAGAGAAAATGAAAATCACCCCTGTTGCCATCATGCACAAGCAATGACAATGTTTTGATGGACAGTCTTAGAAACTTTAACACACACTTGCACGTTTTGCACACACTTTTTTGAAAATGAGGTCAATCACCTCTAACTCTGTGTTCTCTGAATTAAAAAAAATACCTACGTAGATATTGAGAAGAAACGAAAAATAGTAAAGCGCTAACTCCTAAAATTAAGTACATAAACTGGACGGCGGTGGCATGCGCCTTAATCCCAGCACTCATGAGGGTGGCAAAAATCCCAGCAACCGCGCGGCGGGGGCGGGGGGCTCCAGGTCTGAGGCCGCCCGGTCTACAGAGCGAGCTCTGAGACGGCCAGGCTATACAGAGAAGCCTTATCTTGAAAAACCAAAAAAGTACAAAAGAAATGCAATTTTACAAGCTGTTTGCTATACATCACAGGTACATTCTACGGCAGTAGAGAGCATTCTTAGTGCCCAATAAGCCACAGAATAATGAATACCCTGGCCATCTCGGGGGCATGGTACGCCGCCTCCCGTAAGTAGTCAGCATTCCTATTATAAGTTAGCCACTAGTTAAGTTGTGCACTTTCATGCTTTCCTGTTGTAAACAATGCTGTCACAAACAGTAAACTATGCTGCTTTACCAGAGCGAGCCACACACCTTTTAAAGACTATTTACACTTTTATCTTTGGTTATGTGTACACATCATATGTGGGCCTGCACGTGAGTGCAAGAGCCTGCAGAGGCTGGCGTTAGAGGCCGCTCGGCACTGGTGCTGAGAACCAGATCCAGGTTAAAACTGAGCCGCCTGCCAACCCTGGACACGCGCACTTCAGACTTCAGTCTGTGCTACCTCCCTCCTAGAAAGTGGCCAGATTACATTCTCGTGGACAGGACAGAATGCTTTCTCCATGCCTCTTGTCTATCCAGACCTGGTTTGAAATTAAACACTTTTTACTACTCTGAAAAGTGAGAGGCTTTTTGATCATTTAAAACAGAGAGAGGCATTTGGCTCAGCTTAAGATGAAAGTATATGAGGAAAGCAAAACAAACAAAAATAAAAAGTAGAGGGGAAAAATACCAGTATCGGAATATATTCAGTTATGGCTGATTTTTATCACCCTACCTATACCATCTCACTGTAATTTTTCAATGTTTGTTTATTTATTGGAGGTGGGCACTGCAACAGAGCAGATGAAGAGGTCAGAGGACCTCCTTTGGGAGCCTCTGGGTTCCACATCCTTGCACCTGGATTCTGGAGACTGGACTCACGTCATCAGGTAGGCGCAAGCGCCTTGAACCTTCTCGCTGGCGCACTTACCATCCGAGGCACTAAAACCGTTTGTTCTGTTCTGTTTTCAATCATACCTGTGGTGCTCAGGGAAGGAGGGACCCAACAGTGACCCCCAGTAGCTGGTGATCACATACCAGCTGTCTTTGTCACTGTGCCGTGCTCTATCTACCAAGCGTGTGGCATGCAACGGAGCACGCTGAGGTCCCCGTGTTTTCTTTCCAAACAGCCAACAGTTTGCTCCAACTTCTGTGGCTGTTGGCTGTTCATGAAAATCAGTGTTTAGGCATGTTTACCATCAACACCAACTATGAAAAGATAGGAATATGTCTTTCTTTCTGAACCATTACTGAGACATTCTTTATGTCCCCAGAAAGGTCTAAATCCCAATAATAAAAAGGTCACAGTTCGGGTTTATTACTTTAAAAAAAAAAAAGACAGGGCCTTTCTATGTATCCTAGGCTGGCCTTGAACTCCTATGCGTCTCTTGCACCCACCCTCAGGTGCTGGTCCATGAGATGTCACACTCAGCTCTAGCTTCATATTTATAAAATGCAATGTTACTTCTCATTGAGTCCCAGGTTCAGACCCACTCAGGGAGCCAGATGACTACTACCACATTAAATTCAGTTTGTTCCAATATTCTTAGATTATTTACTGGACAGGTACTTCTGTCTAGACGGCTTGCTATTTTAGATGATGGGCAGGTGAGCTGAACAACAATAAAAAATAAAGTCATTGCTCTAAAACTCTACCTGTAGAAACAGACCAAAACCAAAAGTTAGTAAATAAGCCAGGAGAGAGGTGGCATATGTCTTTAGTCCCAGCACTTGGGAGGCTGAGGCAGCTGCTCTGAGTGTGAGATTGGCCTGGTCTACATCCCAAGTTCAAGTTCAGTCAGGGCTACAGAGAGACCCTGCATCAAAAACCCTGGGGGAAAGTGGAGGCGCAGCCCAGCCTGCAGAACTTGGATCCCTGACTGTGATGCCTCAAGCTTCTAACAGTATCCAGGCCAACCAACCCATGCAGAGAGTCTCTAGCACAAAGACCCCAGTGAAAGGAGAGAGTGGTCAGCAGACAGGCAGTGCACGCATGCGCTCAGTCAGGAGGCTCCTCCTGGGACTGTCTTCTCCAAGTCTGCATCTCATGCTCTGGTCACAGCACTAAAGAGGACGCTAGGAAGGTAAGGAGAGGCCCGCCCACATCTGCATCTCACTTCCCGCCCTGTACCTGGGTCATTTTGTCCACAGAGACTGGAATCCCGTCGATGGTGAGAGGGGGCAGTTCTGAATTAACCTCCTGTGGCGCGGGGGCGTGTTCTGCCAGAGCAGACTCCAGGTCTTCAAGGATCATGCTCTTGTACTTTCGCACCTGCAGGGAATTAAAGGCAGAAATAAACAAGATGCTCACAGCCGGGAGGGCTGGTGCCAAGCAACGAGAAAGTGGGTGGGGCTCGTTTCCCGAGCCACTGCAGAGCCCCAAGAACAAACACTCCAGAAAGTAGGAGGTAAAAATACCCGCTGGCCCCACAGACACAGCATTGAACAGGATCAAATGAAAAGATGATGAAATTTTAGGTAACAATAGGAAGGAGCCTTGGGAAAGTTCTGCAGAAATACTACTGCTTCTCAGTTAAAGCCATGTTTTCTCAATCTGCATAGACCTGTCACCTGTTCCAGATATGATGCAAATAATATGCTCTGCATTTCCTATGCCAGTTATGTCCCGGGTCACATCTACTGTGACAGTTAACTGCCAAAATCATTTTTCTAGGTCTGAGGACTTCTGTCTACAATCTCTAGTGTATTTGAAACTGCGGCTATTTTTTGAGAAAGCCAGGCATCACACGGACAGAAGACCAAGGAGGCTGGACTGAAAAGAACCAGACAAAGCAAGAGATGGATAATACATCTGAGTGCCAAAAGTACCATTACTAGCAAGGACTGAGGCCAAGGAGCCCTATGGTCAACCTCTCCTCTTTTCAGGTAATACCTGGAGACAGAGATGAAGTTCAAAGCCATGATGCTTCTCTATGTGTCAGCCCCAGTTCTGAATCTGTGTAGTTCCCTGACTACTCTTCACCACTGTAGTGAAAGAACCTTTTGGGTGTCAGCGTCAGCACCAGCAGCACAGAGCGTGCATTCACACTGTCCTATCGTGAGCAGGAAGAGGCGATACACTAGATCCGCAACCACCAATAATGGGTTTATTCTCTTACCCAAGGGGGATAAGGCTGTTTCCCGGGATAATAAAGCCCTGGCCTTATGGAAATATAACTAGATGGGATGGGAAATTAACTTGTTTTCAGGGCTTAAGACATTCCCTTATTGGGGAGAGAAAAGGAAACAAAATGGATTTTGCCAAGAAGTTCCAACAATGTTTTCTGCTCAGTGGACTTATTTTCTTACTGGTGTCTCATTGTGAGGCTCAAAGAGAAAGACTCCATACTCTACCCCACATGCCTGAACAGTAGTAACCCATCCACGTTCCAAAGCTGTAGAACCTTCCAGATAGGCGGGCTAAGGGAATGAGAGAAAAACAGCCCAAATGCTAGACTCACTGAACTCAGCTAAAACAAAGACGTTTCAGACGCCATCACCAGTGTTTATTATGACAGAAACACTATATAGGCTTCTGTTTTCTGAGTCTTTATGCTTCTGATCCACAAAACGGGCTGGGTTCTGGTCTTTGAGCGAAGTGTCACCTGATCAAGAGATAACGTAAATAATATGCGTTGCTCTGCATTCCCAGGTCACATCTGCTGTGACAGTTAACTGTCACATTACTGCCTGTGTGCATGAATGAGGACGGCAGGGGAATAAAAGAGGCATGGCGACCCCTTGACTACCGGGTAACACCCAGCATCCAAAGATGGGGAGACGCCAGGCTGCCATCACTACCACATTACCCAGTAGCAAGTAATTTCAGCCATTTTTAAGGATCGAGAGAAGTTATATTTTGGCATTTTGCTAAACTTAACAATGCTATATAATTCCTTAACAATATCGATTAGGCTGCCAGGTGGTGGCACGCGCCCTCAATCCCAGCACTGGGTAGGCAGAAGCAGGAGGGTCTTGGTGAGTTCAAGGCCAGCATGGTCTAGAGTGAGTTCCAGGACAGCCAGAGCTACAACAGAGAAGCCTGTCTGAGAAAACAAAAAACAAAAGACAAAAATTAAAAATTGGGCTAGAGTATGTTTTAGCTGAGCAATCTGCAGCCGCACAAGTCCCAGGACAGAGCCCCTTCCAGGCTTGCTTAGTAAAGTGGTTCCCAGAGTCACACTCGGGTCGGTCCCGCCTGATCCCCCAGTTCTGAGACCACGCCCTCTGCCGCCTACAAGCCTGTTTCAGCACTCTGAAATTGCTGTGTTCTAAAGCTTGTTTGCTTCTAGTTCTTCTCTGCTTGTGGGCCTTTAATTCTGCTTTTTATTTCAAAGTCCAACTCAATTCCCACAAATGCTCTGAAAAGCCTTCCCAAGTGTTTCTGTCCTAATTACCCTGCTTTACACCCCAGTCTCACACATCACGTGCCACTTACTGTTCCCAGGATACCACGTGCACAACCACTACAGGGCCTGCTGAGCACTGTAGTGCTAACCTTCCCTCTGTTAACATGTATCCGGAATACTTCATGTATTTAGACAAAAAGAACGGTAATACTCTCGTGAATACCAGGAGTGGAAGGTAAGGTTTAGGGCATTTACACAAATCATTACAATTCTGGACACACATTTACTGTAGAAATTTAGAAACTCGCTTTTAGGCAGGTTGCAAAATACAGTCTTGGACAAGATACCTACCTGACTCTTCTGTATTTCTGAAGCTTTCTGGATATGAGGAGCCTTTGAAAGGTTCCATAAAAGACCTTTTCTTCTAAAAAGTTCACCCATCGCCACTGAGACTAAAAACAGTCACCCGGAGCACATACCTGACACTGCCCACATGGGACAGCCCTCGACTGCGACTCTGCGCTGCTGGAGCTGCGCCCGGCTGTGCCTGGCGCGGTTAGCTGGCTTCATCTGCTCTCTCCAGCCCAGAACCGGCCTTCTCCTTCAGCACGCTAGCCCACCCAGCAACCGTGGGCGCCTGGACGGCCTGCCTTACGGTCTGCTGTCTACCCCTGCCTCTCATACCCGTGCTGTGGCACTGCGGAGGATGAGCTTCCTGCTCCTCCGCATCATCCCAGGTCACTGGGCTGTTGCAAGAGCCTTTATCCCAAGCCATCTCGGGCCCAGATGCCTCGTTCTGAGACTTGAAAATTCAAAGGATTCAGACAGACTCACTTTGCACTGAGCACGCATGAGTGTGGCCGCCTGTGCACTCGGGTCAGGAGAGCCTCGGGTGCTAGTTTATCTGGCCCTGGAGCTCACAAGCAGTCTGGTGCCTCAGGCTCCCAACTCCGAGCAGGAGCCCTGGGATTACAGCCTGCTGCCTCCCCCAGCTTCGCGGGAGCTCTGAGGTCCTGGATGGCCAGTGTTTTACCCACTGAGCGATCAGTCACTGCAGCCGCACACTCACCGCTCTACAGACACGACACCAGTTCTCAAAGCTTACATAAACAAAGGAAGACACCCTTATCCACTTCTCTCTCGGGCGAGAAAATGAAATACGGGTACAGGATGACTTCTAGGAAGACTGGAGAGCAGCCCGTCACTCCCAGGGCCCGGCTGAATGCTGTAGGCTGCTGGCTCTGACCAGAGCTCTACTTTCAGAAGCCCTGGAGTTCTTAGGAAGTTTTCACTTTGTTCCTGAAGAAAATATTTTAGGTTATTCCTACAAAGCTCAAGAAAGTCTGTGGTTTGCACAAAGCCTCAGAGAGCTGCCCCAGAGCACAGCAACCAGCAGCTGAGCACCACGCCTACGCTCAGGCTCCTCGCACAACCTCCCCTCAGCAGTCCCCAGTCAGACAGTCAGTGCTAACCTGGCCCCAGCGAGGAAGGACACCCTTATCTCACACAGGTGACACTGAGGGAAACTCAAGTGGAAAATCTTTTCTTTTTTTCTTCCTTTTTTAAGATTAGAGAGAGGCGGCTCAGTGGTTAAGAATGCTGTCTGCTCTTGTAGAGCCGGGTCAGTCTGAGACGGTGGCTCATGACCACCTGTGACTCCAGTGTCAGGGCCTCATGTCCTCGTGTGGCCTCCAAGAGCACACACACAAAGCATACACTCACAGAACAGACACAGACACAAGAGTAAACATATGTAGACCAGGCTGGCCTGGAACCGCAGAGCTCATCCGCTTCTACCCGCTGAGTGCTAGGATTAAAGGGGTGTGTCACCGTGCCATGCGGCTAAGCTAACTTTTTTGAAAAAGGGGGGAAAAGGCAAAAAAGAAAAGAAAGAAAAGATTTTTTTAAAGATATACTCAAATACCTGATTAATAAAATGTTTCCAGTTTGTCTTATAAACTAAAATCCTGGACTCAAGTGTTTTGTTTCAGACACAAATAAAAATCTCTGTATTGGTTCTCTTGTTGTTTTAAGTGGTGACTTACTCAGCTCAGCATGGCCTCGAATTCACTTGCAGCCAGAGAGGACCCTGACCTTGACAGACCTGACCCTCCTGCCTCCACCGCTCGGACGCCGAGTTTATAGGACGCACCACTGGCAAGGTGCTCAGGGCAAGGCAAGACTCATGCACGCTAGGCGAACGCCCGAGCCACTCCCATCCATCGAACACTGTCCTTTGCTCACTGACCCTGCTGGGGCACCATACCTTGCTTTAGGAAGTAGAAACAGTAATGGTCCTTCAAAAAATTATTATACGTGGCAAGGCACGAAACAGCTTGGCCACCAAGCTAGGTTCAACAAAGGCCTGCTCTGCTTTGCTCTGCTCTCAATGACATAAGATCACCAAAAGGTGTCTTTCTGATATTGCAACAGGGGTTTTTTGTTGTTGTTGTTCAACCTGTATAAAGCAGTTTGAAAATCAGTTACCACCGACCATCCCTAACAGACAGAAGGAAGAAGCGCTGAGCACTGAACAGGAAGAGGAATAAAAGGCAAAGATCTACACAGAACCCAGGGCCTCCGGGAACAAAGCTCAGACTGGCTTACCACGTTCTCCAAAGGTGCCGCACCAAACACCTTGAAGACAGGGTTAGGCTTGGAGGGCGAGATGCACAGCACAATGGCTTGCTGTCCTACTCGGGTGGTGTACTCATCCAGTGTGGCTCTGAGTTTCCTGAACAGAATGAAAATAAAGGTTACAGGACAGCAGAAAACACCGCCATGGGGTCACAGACCAAGCTTACTATTATCTGAGACAATTCTCAAAGGGAGAGAAGCCAGGAATTCTGTCAGAGGAAGTGTGCGCATCCTCTCGCAGGAGGAAGGCTGGGCTTAGGCCGCAGGACACAGACACGGCCACTCTTAGTACAGTAAGTTACAACTTCTTCTGTTTTGAGGCAGGGTCTCTGGCCGTCCTGGAGCTTGTTACGTAGACCAGGCTGGCCTCAAACTCAGAGAGTCGCCGGCCTCTGCCTCCCAAGCGCTGCATTCAAAGGTGCACCACTGGACCCAGCGAAGTCTCAACACCACCTACTGCTGCTTACAATTTTAAGGGTGCCTGCTGAGATGTCACAGGCCTGCCGTGTCATCTCTCCAATCAGCAAAGGTGGCCGGATGACTAACTCCTTTTACTGACTTAGTCATTACTCATTTCACTGATATATCTTATCCAGAAAAGCAAAATTACTTTTAAAATGCTGCGGGTCAGTGCAATGGGCTCACTGGTAACGTGCTTGCTGTGCTAGCAACCCCAAATGCGGCGAGAGAGAACCACAGCAAGTGACTCTCTGGCCGCCATACATGACTGCGGTATCTGTGTGTGCACATTACCCCACACACAAAATAAATAAATGTAGTGAGAAAAAGTACTGTGGCTTCATATTTCTTTATTCATCTAGGTATTTATTTAGTTAGATTTATTTGAGCCAGGGTCTCGTGTAGCCTGGACTTAAACTCCTGGTTCTCTGCATCCTCTGTCCTCCGAGTGCCAGGCTGCGGGCGGGCACCAGAGCCCAGCTACGGCTTTAGATGTACTGTGCTCTAGACTCCATCAGTCAGCCCCAACTGTAACCTGACACAGCCTTGAGCCTGAGAAGGCCGTCTCACTGAGGAACGTATTCAGACCAGACTGGCCTATGGGCACGTCGGTGAGGGAATCGTCTGACTAACTGATACAGGAGAGCAGCCCCTTGTAGGCAGCACTACTCCCTGGACAGGTGGTGCTGGGTTTTGTTAGAAATCTTGAAATAAAAATATTCAAATTATAACAATGTACTTAGTAAAACTATTTAAAACTTATTACTTATTTTAGAACTTTGCATTTAATATTTTGGATGTGGTTGAGCATCTGAGGAAACCGCAACCACAGAAAGCAAAGCCTCCAATAGGGTGGGAGCCCAGAGTGAGAACAGCAGATAAACACAGTACTGCCCTTTTCCTCCAGGTCACAGGGTTATCCTGCATTTCTACATTTCGTGATACCAGACAGAAATTGGCATTTCTTGAATGAATGGTTGAAATTCACTGCCTCCAATTTTCTCTCTACTCTCTTAAGACAGGTTCTTGATATGTAGACCAGGCTAGCTCGAAACCCATGACCTACCCCACCTTAGTCTCTTGAGTACTGGGAATTCAGATTTGTGCTAACCATGCCTAGAACCTGTGGCAATCCCCCATCTCAGCCTCCCAAGTGCTGGGATTGCAAGCACAAACCACCACACTAGCTTGCCCACCTCCTGATGGGACTTTCCTCTACTCCTCTAATCATTCTTCCCATGCTCTTCCTGGCTACTTTTTAAAAATGTTGGGTTTGGTGGTGCACACCTTTAATCCCAGCACTCGGGGGGCAGAGGCAGGTGGATCTCTATGAGTTTGAGCCCAGCCCGGTCTAAGAGAGTGAGTTCCTGGACAGCCCAGCTACATAGTGAGACCCTGTCTCAAAAAATAAAATAATAAACCCATAAATAAAACAACTACCTTGGCTCTTATCTCCTGCCTGACTGTTCTCCCTACACACAAGCACGATCACTCCTTCAGCTCCTTTCCTCTCTGTGCAACGGCTGCCTCATCAAAAGGGCTTCCCAGACCAATGGAGAAACAACTACGTTCTTTGACTTCCTGACATTTCCCCTGTTCTCTTTTCTCCCACAACACTCTCTCATTTAATAGAGTGCATGTTTGCTCTCCTTCTCCTCTTTCAGAATATGAATCTTGAAGGGACTTTGTTGCTCAGTACTGTACTCCCAAGGCCTAGAGTGCCTCTGGGCACACAGCAGGCACACGAACTTTCACTAGATGAGTTAATGAATTAATTTTAGACATCATCCTTCCTTCTGTATTTCCAGACAAGGTTCTGTTGTAGCTCTGGCTGTCCTGGAACTCACTCCATAGACCAGGCTGGCCTCGAACTCACAGAGATCCGCCTGCCTCTGCCTCCGAGTGCTGGGATTACAGAGGTTCGCTACACCGCTGGTCAGTGCCTCCCATCTATTACATCGTATTTTCTGGATTTTCATCAATTTAATTTTATGGGAGTGATTCTAAGTGTAAACCAGTCACCAAATTCTGCAACTCAGTGTCTTGAGGGATCTAGTTAAAACTGTTGTGGCTACATCCGCACAGGAAGCATGTGAATAGCAAGACGGGGTAAGGCAGCCCTCACCGAAGCAAACGTGTCTGCTGTCTCTTCCGGATAGATGGATTAGACTCAAACACATGAGGCCGTTTCCGTTTCTTCCCTGTTGCCACAGCAGCAGCAGCAGCCATTCCCACAGGACCTGAAATAGTAAGTAAGTGCTGAAATTAGGCAGGAGCCTGCAGGGCACAAGGCACAAAACAACAGTCAGGGAGAAAAGAACGCTTCTGGCATCAACGTTTTTCAATGTCATTTCCCATGAACCATGTAAGATCTAGTCTTTTCAGAAGCAACTCGTTTATACCTTCCCGCCACATATCTTTGTGCAAGGCTGCTGCTCTGTTTTGCCAACATGCCCACACTTAGGACAGCATTCTCAAAGGTGCTAGGGAATACCGTAGCCCCGAGAAAGGCCCGTCCATACTGAAACAAGCTAAGGGCTTCCCACTGCTCCAAGACTGCCAAGTTAAGGAACTGGGAGAACTGCAAGTGAAGCACACGCCCTCCTCTAAAGGGCCGCCTGGACGGAGGCCAATAAGCCGGAAGCTGTGCCAGCGAATGCAGACAGCAGCCATAAGGTCCCAACGATGAAAGGCTCCTGGCCAAGGAGAGGAGCACCTCCTTACTCCAAGGAAATGCTAGCAAAAGCTGCTCTAGCTGCCCTGAGACTAATGCATAAAGGTCTTGGTGTTTTTATTTTTGGAAGGTAATGAAGAGTAATTCTAAGGAACAGTATTGCAGTATTGATACCTTGGGGTTTCAACACATCAAAGACAGCATTTCACCCTCATCCTTTCTTGCCAGCCCTAGAAAAGGCTTATATGAAGACTAAACTGCTCACACCTATGTGTGCGTGCACATCCCACATGGGGAGCTGCAGCAGCCTCCCGCACTCTACACAGGCTTCTGTGTGCAGGCTGCTCAGTGCTGTCATTTCCTGCTGAAATGAGACCCTGGAAACAAGCCCCAGAGCAAGCAAAGCCAGAAGACTGCTCGCTTTTTATCACAAGCACATGGTAGGAGTTTGCTTTTTGTTTTTCCAGGATCTTACTACATAACCCAGACTAGCATGGAACTCAAAGCTATCCTCCTGCCTCAGCCTCCCAAGTGCTGGGATTACAGGGACCATTTTACCCAGTTAGCTCTAAGATGAAAAATCTTAACTGTACCCCATTCAACATTTTATTATAAAACCATGGCAATATTTTAGCCGAAGATTCAACTTTTAATAAAATTTTATATGCAAAAGTACACCCACAATGTACAGATTTCTAGAACTTATCTTCATAACCGAAGCCATTCCTCCCTCTCTCTTCAGTTTTTTGAGACAGTCTTTATGTTGGACAGGCTGGCATCAGACTCAGCAAGTAGCCATGGGTAACCTTGAACTCCTGATCCTCCTGCCCATCTCCTGGGACTAATGGGCATGCACTCTCATTCCCAGGTGTCTGCCTCCAGACATGCCTTCTCTCCCTCCTCCTGACTTCCATTCTTCTCAACTCCCCCCCCCGCCCCCGCTCTGGGGCACGCTAGGTAAGCATGTTGGCTCTAGCACTAGTGGCTTTAAGTACTGAACTGTATCCCCAGCCCTGAAATTATCTGTTGAACAGCAACTCCCCTCAGCTCTGGCAACCACTCTACCGTATGCTTCTATGAACACGGCTGTTTCAATCCCTCACATAACGGAATTATACAGTATCTGACCTGTGACTGGCTTAGTTCTGTTAGTGCAATGTCTTTAAAATTGATTTATGTTGTCACATATGGTAAGATTTCACCTTTTGAAGGCTGTGTGTGTGTATATGCGTATGTATGTGTGTGTATGAGTGTGTATGTATGTGTGTATATATATGTGTGTGTATATGTATGTGTGTGTATATATATGTGTGTATGTATTTGAGTATGTATATATGTGTGTGTGTGTATATATGTGTGTGTGTATATGTATATATATATGGTGTGTATGTATATGTGTGTGTATGTGTGTGTGTACGTATGTGAGTATGTGTATGTATATGTACGCGCGTGTGTGTGTGTACATAGAAAACACGGATGAAAAGCTACAGGTCCTCTAGCACACTGAGCCAGGGAGCGTGGATAGTACTGTGGTTTGGCAATATTCAATAAGCTGAACATACGCCTATCTTTGGCCCCTCAGCTTCCCTCCCGCATACACCTCGGTAGGGTTTGTCAAGCTCATGTGAGGAAATCTCAGCACTAGGCAGGTGGAGATAGGAGGACTGAGAGTAGAACTTGAGCCACTAGCAAGAAGTCTGTCTCTTGGGCTGCAGATGGCTCAGTGGTTAGAGCACACACGCCTCTTGTGGAGGACCTGGTTCAGCCCCACTTATGTTCCCAGCACCCATACTGAAGTGCTCACAACTGCCTGGAACTCCAGCTCCAAAGGATCCACTGCCCTCTCCTGGCCACTGCAGGAACTGCACGCACGTGTCCCACCCACCCCATGTACGTAATTGAAGATAAATACAAATGTTTCAAAAAAAAAAAAACCCACAAAATTTTCTCTTTTTTCCATGAAGCAGATGTTAACCCTTTGGTAGCCCATGAGGAGTATTTTTCTAATAAAACAGAATAAAGTCAGAGTGGATTAGAGCATCACTTTAATGGTATTACTTAAGGTGTCACTTAAGGAAAAATAACCATTAGTTATATGTAAATTTGTTTATTTAAGGCAACAATATAAAATTTATTGGTACGGGACAACATCAAGAGTTTGGAAC
Source organism: Cricetomys ansorgei (assembly GCA_026225945.1). Lineage (NCBI taxonomy): Eukaryota > Metazoa > Chordata > Mammalia > Rodentia > Nesomyidae > Cricetomys > Cricetomys ansorgei. The sequence continues at coordinate 1,844,083 of JAMJFZ010004240.1, read as the reverse complement.
AAGAAATGGTTGCTGACGCCTGTAACCCCAGCTCTGAGATCTAAAACAAATACCTACAAATGATGAAACATTTTGATTCTGATAATAAATTCAATAGCCATGTTATCAACATAACTGAATCTCAAAAAAATGCTGAATGAAAATGCCATTGTGAAACTCAAGCTGAACAATGAAGATATGTTAATTAAAAAAAAAAAAAAGATGGTCCAGCATCCAGCAAGATGGCTCAGCAGATGAAGGTGCTTTTCTCTGGGACCCACACAGAGGTAAAAAGAAAAACCAATTCCACACAGTTCCCCTGAACTGTGTGTGTCACGGCACTCACATGCTTTCCCCTGCTACTGGTGCACACACATGTGCACATACAAACACACATACACATGTGTGCGCGCTAAGGAGGTGGCTCAACAAGTAAAGGTACTTGTTTTGCAAGCATGACTTGGGTTCAAATCCCTGAAGCCCATGTAAAAGCCACCACACACACAAGAACAAATATTTTGTTTGTTTTGAGAAAGGGTCTCAGCCCTGGATAGCCTAGATAGACCAGGATAACTTTAAATTCTCTCTCTCTCTCTCTCTCTCTCTCTCACACACACACACACACACACACACACACACACATACACACACGCACAACCAACCAGTCAGAGGACGCAGTAAGATGGCTCAGTGGGTTAAGGTGATTATGATTACTGCCAAGCTCAACAAACCAAATCCCTCTCTGGGACCCACATGGTAGAAAGAGAGAATGGATTCCAATGGTTATTCACACTCACAGTTGGGCGTGCATCACACACACACACACACACACACGTCTGAAGGCCCGATGTGAACAGCTGAGGAGAAGCGCGTTTGTGTTTGTCGTGTTGAACTTGATTCTTATGTCGGCCCGCCCTCAAGATTCAAGATTTTATACTTGTCATCAAACCTCATTCTCAAGGTAGCCAACTGTGTCTACAGAACACGTGGATCTTTTTCTGCTTCTATCAACTGCCTCAGAGAAATCAATTCAATTTTGTTTAAAATGAAGTCCCGTTGGGGCTCAGCAGTTGAGGGCACTTGTTGCTTTTCAAGGATCCACCACTGTCTACAGCACCAACACGGCAGCTCACAACCATCTGTAACCAGGCACGTGTTTGGTGTCCATATATACATGCAGCAAAACAGCAGTGACTCTAAAAACAAAACCTGAAGCCCTCTCAAACCGATACCGCCCGCTGTGTGTATGTGTTGCACAGTGCACACATGTGTGTTCCTGAGGTGCTACCCACCCACTGGCCCGGAGAGGACTAGGCTAGCCAGCCAGCGGGCCAAGGGTCCGCCCGTCGTCCCCAGTGCTGGGGCTGTAAGTGCGAGCGCCACGCCAGCCTCTTACCTGGGTCCTGGAAACCAAACTCAGGCCCTTACGCTTGCGTAGCAAGCACTGTGCTGACTGAGCATCTCCTAGGCACTTCTTAACTTTTTTTCCTTGAAAATCAACACTGATCAAGAGCTGCCTGGGCTGAAGAGAATTACAAACAGTTCTGATAGGCAACATGGTATGAATGGTCATGTGATTTTTCTGAATTGCCTTTTATACTATGATGCTAGTATAGTCTAGCAAGCAACAAGCGTGACAAGTTTGGACCAGCCACGACGTGGGCTAATTAGCAGGGCCTCCGCCACTCCGCCTTTGTTTACTGTGGTTACACACGTATGTGCTTCTACACCCAGCTGCTTCGGCAACCTCCATCCTGCAGAGCCCTTAAGCCCTCTCTTCTGGCTCACAGAGCTCAGCCAACATGGCCTCCTGTTTGCTCTTCATCGGAAAGGCCTCACCTTTGAAACTTCCTCAGTCTGAAATGCGCCTCCCGGCCAGCAGCTTCTGCAGAAGGAAGCTCTTGTGTACACACCTCGCAGTGTATATAATTACAATCCCTAATAACTGATGACAAAGTGACAACTCCGGAGACACCGAGGGTCTCCGTGTCCACACTGGACGAATGAGAGACCTTAGGCCTCTCCTGTTCTTTTGTTTGTTGTCTGCTCGTGAGACAAGGTCTCATTGTGCTGTCCGGGTTGCTTCTGAACAGCCGGGCTCAAGTGTTCCTCCGGCCTTAGCTTCCTGAGTAGCTGGACTGCAGACACAGGCATTATGCCTCGCCAGCTCCACTCCTTCCTTTAGCCGTGTTGGGAACGGACCCCCGGGCCTCACGCATGCCAGCCAAGAGCTCAACCCCTGAAGCACAGCCTCAGCTCCTCACACCGGGACAACAAAGCCATGTTTCAAAAGCATCTTCCTTCATCGGAAAGCAGGCCTGGGTTCATTATGTCGGGATGCCCTCTTCTGGGAAGCATAAAAATTTCACAAACTCTGTATGACAAACACTCCCACCCAGGGCCTGGCGCATGCTAGCTAAGCGAGTGCCTCTACCCTGGGCTGTCCCAGCCCCTCCCTCACAGCACAGCAGGTACGGATAGTGTGAGATTATTATGCTGCTCCTTTCCACCTTGATTAAGCACAGCATATATTTAAACATGTGGTACTTTGGCCATTCCTGATAATTGGTTTCCTGCCCAGCTTTTCCTAAATAGAACACTAGACCCACCCAGGCATGGTTTGTCCACGTGTCTTCACCATGATGTTAAATACGCATTGTATATAGGATGATACAAAACACGCCAGCTCTAAGAACTTGGTATCCTGGTAAACTCCAGACCCAGAAATGAGACTGAGACAATTAAGCATCACTAGTGTTCTTCTTGGTGCTGACTAGCAGAAGCAAACAGGCCATGCCCAGCATTGGATCTTATACCCCAGTTGTTTGTAAAAATAATTTCCAAACGCACGGCACAACGTTCATTCACATATAACTACTGTATGGAGAGAGTGGCCAGCACAAACAAGAACTGTCACTGACAACGTGGACAGACCCACAAGTGCCTCGGAAAGAGGAATTACCGAATGAACTGTAAAACCAGGTTGTTATTTGTGGGACTCTAAAATCGTAACATAATAAATTTCCACATAAACTGGAAGCTTACAGGGTAAACAGGAAACCCAGATCACCTCGGGGGAGGATGCTTGTCTAGCTCATGAAAGCCTGAGGTCCATCCCAGCACAAAGGGAAAGCCTGAGGTCCATCCCTAGCACATTTCTTTTTCTTAACCTTAAAAATGTTTAAATCTAAGTTATGTCAGCCCTTACATTTTATGTGAACATAATATATATTCCAATTAAAAACAGAAGACTGTCAGGATGGATGAGAAAAGAAAACCAAAGCCTAACCCTGGTGGTGAGTGACCAGAGAACTCAACTCTCACAGAGCAGGCTTAGGAGTGCGTGGCGGGCTTGGGTGGCTCAGTGGGTGGAGTATTTGCCTAGTATATGCGAGGCCCTGGGTTTGATCCCCAGCACTGAAAAAAAAAAAAAATGATGGGAAGACACGTGAGAGTCTTGAATCCCAGGCTCCTCCAGAAGGCAGGAAACCCAAGGTGGGGAAAGGAGGAAGCTTCCAGTGCAGACATTACCTGCAGCAGCCAGGTGGGCAGTTACCTCATCAGCTGCCGTGGAGTTGAGGATATCCGAGTCGTCATAAGACGTGTCCTCGGGGGAGGAGGGGGAGTCTTCGTCAGCACTCAGCATGCTGTGCTCTGTGTAAGTGGCTACGTGGACCTGCTGCACTTGCTGGGCCACTGCATGGGCTTCTATGGTGGCCATGTGTTCAGTTTGGGTCACTCCGTGTTCCTCCATGAAGATCTACTGCTAGAAAGGGAGGAGGAGGAGGGCGAGAAGAGGGGGAGGGGAGGAGATTCAGTGTACAATGGAACACATTGCTTAAACTAAGTTTTTTTTTTAAGAGCATAGAAACTTTGTTTGACAAGCCTCTGATTTTTACTTTCTTGATCACACCAAGGCATGGGAAATTCAAATATCACAAAATAGAATTTTTTAGTGTCAAATCTTTTGACAGAAATTCACTGTGATAACTATACAGAAACATTCACACATGTATCAAGTCACAAAACATTAAACGTCCTCAATCTGTGTATAATAATAAACATTTACAATAGCCCAGTGACTAGCACTTGATACTGTGATATAAAAATACTTAGCGAAATAGTTAGGATTATCTTTGTATTTCAAAGATAAATGGGAAGTCTCCCCATGCAATAATTTAATTTTATGTTGTGTTTACAAACTGTGTTCCTTGCAAGATCTGAAATGAAACTGCTTTATAGCAAGAGCCGGCTCTCTGATCAGTCTCTCCTCCCCTTTTCCAACAGTTCATTATTCGTGAGAAAAGAAATAGAGCAAATGTGTTCACAGATTTAAAATAAACAGGTTTACAATGACACAATGTTTGTCTTTCTCAGTTTATGACATACCAAGACATTCTGACATATTAAAACACACGAACTTACCATACCCTTTAGAATAGCTATAAAACGCCTTATTGCACAGATGTGCTACAGCCCATGTAACCAAATCAGCTGATGACGAAGCAAGGCTGCTTCCGTTTTTGCTGTTCTAAGCATCAGGACTACTGTTTGATCGGGCAACTCAACCCTGGTACTCACCAGGAGCACTGAGAGCAGGGTCTCAAAGAGCTGTGCACTCCATGTTCATAGCAGCAGCATCCACAACAGCCAGGAGGTGGAAGCGACCCAAGTGTCCATCAACGGGTGAGTGCGAAACAAGACGTGGTGCACACGGACCACGGACCATTCCACCTATAAAACACAAGATGCAAGTTAGAAAAGGGGGGTTTCTCAGTTGATAAAAACCATCTATAGAAATGCCTATAGCCATTATACTTAACAGCGACGAACCAGGGGCTTTCCCATTAAAACCAGGAGCAAGACAAGGACGTCTCCTCTCACTCCATCTTTTCAGCATTGTATTGGAACTCATAGCTATGTGGTAAGACAAGAAAGACAGAAAAGGAAGTAAGAAATAGGGAAAGGAGAAAGGGGAAGGGAGGGGAAGAGGGGGGGAAAGGGGAAAAGAGAGGGGAGGGACTGAAGAGGGAGAAAAAGGAAGAGAGGAATCTATGGGAAGGAAAACTCTTGGCGTGGCATAGCTACCTACGCGTCAGGAACCAGCAAGGCCTCCTGGACTGCACAGTCAGCAGGCTGTGAGACACAGGATGGACACACAGGACTCCTGGACTGCACAGTCAGCAGGCTGCGAGACACAGGATGGACACACAGGACTCCTGGACTGGACAGTCAGCAGGCTGTGAGACACAGGATGGACACACAGGACTCCTGGACTGCACAGTCAGCAGGCTGCGAGACACAGGATGGACACACAGGACTCCTGGACTGGACAGTCAGCAGGCTGCGAGACACAGGATGGACACACAGGACTCCTGGACTGGACAGTCGTAGGTTGTGAGACACAGGATGGATACACATAAACCAATGTTTTCTTATGTATCAGTGATGAACAAGTAGAATTTGGAATTAAACATAATTTCATTTCTACTAATGCCTCCGACAACTGAAAAATCAAGGTATAACTCTAAGAAGACGTGCACAGGAGCTACACGAAGGGCAGGGAGGCAGCTAAAGGTTAGCTCAATCCAACCTTAGGAATCTGCTGGGGGTTAGGGCACATATTCCCTGCAATAAATGAGATACTGCAATTATTTTTTATTCCAAAAAGACAGATAAAACTATCTGTTTATCATGAATAGCATGATATTTGAAAGTACATACACTCTGCAGAATGGTAAAGTCTGGCTAATTAAAACGCACATTACCCCACACAGGTATCATTTGGGCAATGAAAGCATTAACTTCAGTCTTCGCATTTTCAACAATATGACACCATGCTGTACAGTAAATCTTTTGAACTTATTTCACCCTCAAAAAATCTGTATGTGTGATTGCAGCCCCAGTCAGTGGGAGGACCCGGTAGGGTTCGTTGCCAGCAGAACCTGGTTCTGTTCTCAAAACCCACTCCTCCATAGCCCCTCTCTACTCTCCTCCAGCTCCATCTCACCCAGCCCACAAGACTCGAGAACAACCCGCAGAGCAATCACAATCCAAGCCAGCTGAAGAACCAGCCCCCAGAACCTTCATAGCACACCCATTTTGAAGAACTAGCTCAGACCAGGCCAACCAGCCAGAAGAACAGCACAGGCCAGCACAGCTAGCCAAAAGAACAGTAGCCAAGTCCCAGCCCCCAACCCAAGCAGAGAGTCCCTGCTGGACCAGAGGCTAAAAGGCCGCCAGAGCTCCAGCTCTCAACGCGGATGGAGACCCCCAGCTTGACAAGAGGCCACAAACGACAGAGGACAAGGGAAGAAACTAGGAAAGAAAAATAAATAAATAAAGACCAAGGAACAAACACTCACCGATAAAGACAAATACAGGATTTGTCACCTAACCCTATAAACACCCCAAATGCAGATGTCTAAATGCCAGTGTAGGAGCACAGTCAACAACAACCAGGGCACTATCTCACCACCACGCCAAACTGTCCTACCACAAGCCCTGAACACCCGGACACAGCTGAAGCACAAGAAAAAGATCTCAAAACCAACTTTATGAAGATAATAGAGGCCCTTAAAGAGGAAATGGATAAGTCCCTCAAAGAAGAGATCTACTGAAAAGGTAAACAGACAATAGGAGGAATTGAGTAAATTCACTGAAGAAAGCCAGGAGATCACAAACAGAAAATTAGAAGAAATAAATAAATCCCTTAAAGAAAGCCAAGAAAAAACAAGCAAACAATTAAAGGAAACAAACAAAACTGTTCAAGACCTGAAAATGGAAATAGAAGCCACCAAGAAAACACAGAGGGAATTTTGGAAATGAAAAGTCTAGAAAAGCGATCAGGAACTACTGTGACAAGCTTCAGCAACAGAATTCAGGAGATGAAAGAGAGAATCTCAGGAGTCAGAGTTACTATAGAAGAAATAGATACATTGGTAAAATAAAATGTTAAATCCAAAAAAATCCCAAACACAAAACATCCAGGAAGTCTGGGACACCATGAAAAGACCACACCTAAGAATGATAGGAATAGAGGACGGAGAAGAAGCCCACCTCACAGGCTCAGAAAATATTCTCAACAAAATCATAGAAGAAAAATTTGCAAACCTAAGGAAGGAGATCCCTATTAAGGTACAAGAAGCATACAGAACATCAAATAGACTGGACCAGCAAAGAAAGTCCCCTCAACATATAATAATCAAAACCCTAAACATACAGAACAAAGAGAGAATACTAAAAGCTGCAGGAGAAAAACAGCAAGTTACATAAAGGCAAACCTACGTACTAGAAGGAAAACTCCAATCTGAGGAGGTTAACTACACCAGTGAAATACAGGAAATAAATAACCCCACCCCACCAGAATCAAAAGGAAGACGGCACACTGACACAGGCACACACACACAAACATGACCAACAACAACTACAAAATAACAGGACCTGACAACTATTGGTCTCAACATCAATGGACTCAATCCCCAATAAAAGAAAACACAAACTAACAGAATGGATCCATCCTTCTGCATACAAGAAACACACCGTAACCTTATGGTAAATATTACCTCAGAGTAAAGGGTTGGGAAAAGATTTTCCAAGCAAGTGGACCCAAGAAGCAAGCCGGTGCAGCCATTCTAATATCTAACAAAATGGACTTCAAACCAAAATTAATCAAAAGATATGGGGAAGGACACTAAATACTTATCAAAGGAAAAATCCACCAAGACGACATTTCAATTCTAAACAGCCATGTCACGAACACAAAGGTTCCTACATTTGTACAAGAAACACTGCTAAGCTTAAAGCACACAATGACCCCGCACACTGACAGACAGTAGGGGACTTCAATACCCCACTCTCAACAATGGGCAGGTCATCCAGGCAGGAGTTAGAGAAACACTGGAGGTGACGGATGTCACAACAAATAGACCTAACAGATACGCACAGAGCATTTCACCCCCACAAAGAACATATCTTTTCCTCATCACCTCACAGAACCTTCTCTAAAATCGACCACATACTTGGCCACAAAGCAAGTCTCAAGAGATACAAGAAAGTTGAAATAACCCTGTATCCTATCAGACCACCGCAGATCAAGGTTGGGTTCCAACAACAACAGAAGGCCTACAAATTCATGGAAACTGAACAACTCTCTACTGAATGACTGCAGGGTCAAGACAGAACTAAAGAGAGAAATTAAAGACTTTCTAGAACTCAACAAAAATAAATCCGCAACATACTCAAATTTACGGGGCACAACGGAAGCAGCGCTAAGAGGAAAATTCATAGCACAAAGTGCCTAACAGAAAAGAGGGAGAGATCACATATTGGCAAATTAACAGCACACTTGAAAGCTCTAGAACTAAAAGAAGTAAGCACACCCAAGAGGAGTAGAAGGCAAGAAATAATCAAGCCAGGGCTGAAATCAACAAAATAGAAACAGAGAGAACAATTCAAAGAAACAACAACACAAAGAGTTGGTTCTTTGAGAAAATCAACAAGAGAGACAAACCCTATCCAAACTAACTAAGACAGAGAGAGAGGATCCAAAGCAAAATCAGAAACTAGGGGGACGCAACTACAGACACCAAGGAACCAAAGAATCCTTGGGTCATACTTTGACAAACTATATTCCACAAATTGGAAAAATTAAAAGAAATGGACAATTTTCTCAATAGATACCACCTAGCAAAATTAAATCAAGATCAGATAAACAATTTAAACAGACTATAAACCACAAGGAAATAGAAGCAATCATTAACAGTCTCCCCAACAAACAAGGCCCAGTTCCAGATGGCTCTCCTGAAGAATTCTTTCAGAAATTCAAAGAAGAGTTAACAGCAGTACTCCTCAAAGTATTCCACAAAACAGACAGAGAAGGAACACTGCCAAACTCTTGTAAGGCCACAATCACCCTGATACCAAACCACACAGGGATTCAACAAAGAGAATTACAGACCAATTAATTTCCCTCGTGAATTCAGTAAAATACTCGCAAACCAAATCCAAGAACACATCAAGAAGATCATTCACCATGATCAAGTAGACCATCCCAGAGATGCAGGGGTGTTCAACATATGGAAATCAGTCAACCATCTACCATATAAACAAACTGAAGGAAAAAAAAAAACCCACATGATTATCTCACTAGACGCCAAAAAGACCTTTGACAAAATCCAACACCCCTTCATGATAAAAGTCTTGGAGAGATTGTGGATACAAGGGACATAGCTAAACATAATGAAGGCAATTTACAGCAAGCCCACAGCCAACATCAAGGTAAATGGAGAGAAACTCAAAGCAATTCCACTAACATCAGGAACAAGACAAGGCCGCCCCCTCTCCCCACACCTAGTCACTATAGTGTGTGCAGGCCTAGCCAGAGCAACAAGACAACTGCAGGAAGGGGGGCTGCAGATCGGAAAGGAAGAGGTCCAGTGTCCGCATCTGCAGATGGTAAGACAGCATAGATCAGCAACTCCAAGAAGACTGCCAGACCCCTGCAGCTGAGAAGTAACTTCAGCAGAGTGGCTGGCTACAAGGTCAGTCCAAAGAATCAGCAGCCCTCCTGTATACAAACGACAAGTAGACTGGGCCAGGGAACAGCTCCCTGCACAATAGCCACACATAAGGTATCTTGGGGTGACGAGTCCAGCAACTGAAAAGACTTGTATGATAAAAACTTCAAGTCTTTGAAGAGAGAAACTGAAGAAGACCTCAAAAGACGGAAAGGTGCCATGCTCCTGGATTGGCAGGATCAACATGGTAAAAATGGCCATCTCACCAAAAGCATCTACAGATTCAATGCAATCCCTATCAAAATTGCAACACAATTCTTTACAGACCTTGAAAGGACAACACTCAACTTCATATGGAAAAACAAAAAGCCCAGAATAGCCAAAATAATCCTGAAAAATAACAGAGCTTCTGGAGGTGTCACCATTCCTGACCTCAAGCTGTACTACAGACCTATAGCAATTAGCCCCCAGTGGGCTCACAACTGTCTGTAACTAAGTTCCTGATCTGACTCCCTCTTGTGGCCTCTGAGGGTATCACACAACATACATGCAGACAAAAGCCCATACATTAAAAACCAAACAAAAAACCTTTTACTCTTTGAACATGTTAGGTGCTAGGTGTTGATTCCTCTGAATCAAATCTTTCCCTCCTGTAGGGAGCAGGGACGCTCCTGAGCCGGTAAGAGTGCAGCAGCTCAAAAAGGACGTTCAAGAAACTTGGAAGGCTCAGGGAGGCTCAGAACTCCCAGGACCCACAAACTCCCTCTCCGGGGTCACATGAATGGTCATAATTGCTGAGGAACGGAAGCTCCTCAATGCAGACGCCTGCAAGTTGGGCCAGGAGTTCCAGAGATGCGGCTTTCAGGAATCAGCACCTACATTAGAGTAGGCTTTTCAGGGGTACAGCGACCTTCCAGCTGCCTGTTCCTGTGAGCAAGCCCTCACCCATGCTCCTGTGTAACCCCAGTAAACTCACTGGCTCACCAAGCTAGACTTCGGTGCAACTGTTTCTCTAGTCTGTTGCTGCTGCCCCACCTGGAGTGAACTTCTCCTCATGAAAAGTCACACAACACAATACTGTCAAAAAAATGAGACAAGTCGAGAACAGGGAAACACATTTAAATGCCAAAAGATAAAGGACCGTTACTCAAAATTTTTGAAATAACTAAAATTCCATAATAAGAATATAACCAACCCATTTTTTAAAATGGACAAAAGACCATCTCACCAGGAAGGTATAGTACAGCAAATAAGCATACGAAAAGTGCAGGCCATCATGTCACCATGGAACTGCACAGTAAACCACAGTAGCGTACAACTGTACACCTATAAACTATTCTGTATACGGGTGTGGATGTGTACACACACACACACACACACACACACACACGTACATACACCTACTACAAAGGGAAACACAAGCAGCGGCAACAGTAAGTTCTGTTAAGGGTTTGTTAAGGAAAAACTGCTGGGTACAGTTACTTTCAAAGACAGTCTAGCAGTTTCTCACCAAACTAAACAAACATATTCTTACCAGATGATCCCGCAATTAGCCAAAGGAGCTGACAACCTACATCTACAGAACACAATCAGAGCACGAATGTTAACAGCAGCTTTATCTGCAGCGGCTAGAACCTGGAGGCTGCCGGGATCAGTGACTAGATACCAAAGTTCTGTTCATCCAGACAATTAACTATTATTTAGCAACACAGAGAAATGAGCCATTGAGCCAGGCATGGTGGCACACACCTGTAATCCTGGCACTTAGGAGACAGAGTCGGAAGACAGCCCGGCCAACATGTCAAATTCCAGATGAGCTAGGGGGCTTCACAGCTGGACCCTGGGAGGGGGGATGAGTCCTCAAGATATGAAAAAAAAAAAACTTACATGGCTATTGCTAGGTGAAAGCCAGTCTAAAAAGGTTATGCACTACATGCAGCCTTCTAGAAAAGGCAACATTATGCAGAGTGAAAGCAGTAATGACTTCCCAGGACTGTGGGGAAAGGTGGGATGAGCGGCAGAGCACAGCTGATTTAACTGAAGCCACTCTGTAAGCCACTGTGCACTTGTTCAAAGTCGCAGAAGGAACTGGAAGGCAATATGGACTCTGGGTGACAGGATATGTCAGCACATACTCGTGAGCAGGAACCAGTGTGCCACCAGGGTAAGGATGCCAACAGAGGGGCAGGTAGCTTATATTAAGGACACCTCTAACCAGCTATTAAATTTTGCTGTATACTTGGAACTTTCCTATTCGAAACTGTTTTTTGTTTTGTTTTTGCATCCAGACACATGCTATACTAATTTAGGCTTGTATGCGTAGACCGGGGAAGGGTGCCAGCCTGCCGGTGGAGGTGGGTCTCTCCTTCCACCCGGGCTCCATGGCAGGCGCTCTCACCTGCTGAGCCAATCGCGGCCTTGGCATCTGTGTGAAGTATTAAAGCGGTCTGCAGCAGTGGCTCTCAACTCGAGGGCCCGACCCTTGGCATCTAACAGTAGCAAAATTACAGCTATGAAGTAGCAACAAAAATAATTTTATGTTTGGGGGTCACCGCAGCACGAGGAGCTGCGCTCAAGGGCCAAGCATCGGGAAGGGTGAGAACCACTGGCTCGTTGTTGTACAGGAAAGTGGCGGCCAGGGGCTGAGCGCAAGAGGTGAGGCGGGTCTCACGAGATGCAGCTCTGCAGACTGGGTCACAACAGCAGAAATGCGCTTAACACGACTGAACTGCGCACCTAGAATTTACTGTTATGTATGTTTTCCACAGTGTGAAAATTGAAATAACAACCATCCCTCACCGCAGTGTAACGTCTGCCTAAAATAAGTGAGTAATCTCACAGCAAAATAAAACAAAGCCTTTATCTTTATTTTTAAAACTTTGTGTGATACTTGGTAACTATTAGAAACAAATTCCTGCTGGGAGGTGGCGCACCTTTAATCCCGGCACTCGGGAGGAGAGGCAGGAGGGTCTCTGTGAGTTCGAGGCCAGCCTGTCTACACAGTGAGTCCCAGGAAGCCAGGGCTGCAGCAGAGAAATGAGGAAAATAACAGAGTAAAGCGTTAACGTGGAAATCTGAGTAAAGAGCACATCAAGACTTTTCTATCATCCATGCAACTTTCCTAAAAGCCTCAAATCAGGGCATGTGTTTGTACTTACTTGTGTTTGAACTTGTGGTATAATTTTAAAAGAAAAAAGTGAAGTGCCTGACAGCTTCTTTCCTGCCCCATCTTCGCTGTGAGCTCTCAAAGTACACAAGGACACATCCCGGCCTCCTAAAGTACAATCTAATACACCAAGTCACACAATTAAACCCAGCGTTTAAGACACCAATCAAGGGCTATTTTCCATTAATTTCATCGTTCTAGTATGAGACAAACTGCTTAGGGCATTTTAGAATTCTGGAGACTGCAAAACTGTTTTTAAATGATTTGGGATTAGATGGCAGCTAAACCGCTCTCAAAGGGATTTGGATGCTATGCCTGGCATAATGGGTTCCAATTCTTTCTCCAAAAGGCAGCTTGCAGCATAAATCAATGGGCTGTCTGCTTCACAGGCAAGTCGCTTCTGCCTCGTGCCTCTCCTCCCACCCTCCCCCATCTCATCTGCCAGCTTCTCTAGCCTCTTGTATTCTGGACACTCCAAAAAGCAAAGGCAGAGGCATTTTTGGCTTCTCTAAACCAGAATGGAGTCCTTGTAAATACTGCTTTCCATGTTTTCATGAGACCGTAAGTAAATTTACCTAAGCCAGTTATGGACGACATACACAAATCGCTGAAGACCATCAGCTCTCCACTTCCAGATTCACTAGCAGAGAGAAAAAGTGAAGACAGAAACAGTCCACCACTTCTCTAGGTCAATTTTATTTTAAGATCTATTTGTTTTGGGCCAGGTGTGGCAGAACAGCACTATGGAGGCAGAGGCAGGCAGACCTCTGTGAGGCCAGCCTGGTCTACATAGTGAGCTCCAAGCCAGCCAAGACTACACAGTAAGCAACAACAACAATAAAATGTATTTATCTTACATCGTGTGTATGAGTGTTTTGCTTGCATGCATGCATGCGTGTACCACGTCAGCCTGGTGTCTGTGAAAGCCTGAAGAGGGTGTTAGATCCCTGGAAGTGGAATTATGGGCAGTGTGGGTCACCATAGGGTGCTGGGAATTGAACCTAGGTCCTCTACAAGAGCAGCAAGCGCCCTTAACCACCGAACCATTTGTCCAATCCCCTCTCTCTCTTGGTCAATTTTAGTAAAGCCTTTATCCTCAAAGAGTCAGAACTTCTGGCTAGCAGAGGTGATAGAAATTGCTAAGGGGGAAAGTGTGAAATAATGTGCATTTCAAAAGACTGCAGACTCTTACCCAGCTGTCCAGAACCCTGGACAGTTACTCAATGGCCACTAAGCCACAACTCTGTCACTGTGTTTAGGAGGACAGGCAGATATAGTGTCTATCCTCCAAAGGAGGACGCGAGGATTAGATGGATGATCCCAACGGAGGCGAGAACACGGTGCCCAGCATGTGTCTGAGGTTAATTACAATGCCGAAACCCTGAGTCTATCTTTCTTAGCTATTTCCCAAACAGTTTCACATGCACCGCGCACTGTGCCTCAGTTTCCTCACATCTAGACACCTGTTTCTGAGGCTTCTTGACTGTATCTGAGAAGTTTGCATTATGACCCACATATTATATTAATTTGAGCAAGAAACACTGTTTGAGACACAGAGTGAGAAAGTCAACACACTTAAGAGAACTTTGTGACCATGCACAGAGTGGAGAAGAGAGGGGAGGGCAGGGAGAGAGGGAGAAGGGTGGAGGGGAGGGAGAGAAGAGAGGGAGAGGAATGGAGGGGAAGAGGGAAGAGGAAGAGCACTTTCTGAGCAGACTAGAAAACGGTCTAGCATCTGACTAGCTCACTACAGACAGTGGTATTCTGCAAACTACTCAAAACATGACTTAAAGTGATTATTCCTGGGAGTGGAGAGATGGCTCCGTGGCTAAGAGTATATACTGCTCTACTACAGGGCAGGGCTTAGTCCCAGAACTCCAGGTGGCTCACGAGCATCTGTAAATCCAGCTTCAGGGACGTCTGATGCTTCTAGCTTCTTTGGGTGCCCAGAGACACACCCCTTTTTAAAAGGGGGGAAAATCTTTGCTGGACATAGTAATACCTGTAACCCCTGCACTGGACAGACTAAAGCGTAAAGATCTAGACCAGCCTGGGCTACACAGTAAGTTTAAGGACCCTGCCTTAAAAAAAATAATAAATATTTTTTTAAAAAAGTAAAGGCCTCTGTTACCCAAACTTTTAAGAGGTTTCAGAGTTTCTGCTTTTCCCTTGCAGAACAGCTGAGGTGGAACCAAAGGACAGAGGCAAGAATGCAGCAGGGCCGTCTTAGTCTGCAGCACCCCGTGCCTTGATCGCTATACCACACCTATTTGAAGGAGCCAATCAAGGGGCTTAAATTGAGTCTAATCTACACATAAGTGAGATTAAGTGAAAAGCATTTAAAAATCAAAGGAGAAGGCCGACCAGGCCAGGAGATCTAATCAAAGCATGACAAAGTATAAAAGAGAACATTAGTCTAATCAATAGCATTATCATTTCAAAAGGAAAAAAATCAACAAGAACAGTCTAAAAATCTCAATCTAAGCCTGTGCCCATGGGGAAAGAGGCGCAAGTTACTCCCTGGACACAACTGGAAGCTAAAATTCATCATTAGACTAGAAATCATACTTAACAGTCCATGGACTCTAATGTCAACAGCAGGATTGCTTCATGGGGAAGGAAGGGAGGGAGGGGCAGAGTGAAAGTAGAAGCTAGGCTAAATGTGTCTTAAAATGCTGGGTGCAAACAGAGTTAAGAATACGAGAGAGAACCTGCCTACCAAGGGCCTCTCTCACAGAGTGAGGTCCCATAAGCCCGGGCTCACAGCCACGCTCAACATGCTGTGTTCGCTCCATTTCCAGACTTCAATTATAGAGCCAAATGCAAAGGAAGAGCGCAGCTGAGATGGCTCAGGGGAAGGCACTCGCCCCCAGCCTGATCTGAATTCAATCCCCAGAACCCACGTGGGAGGAGAGAGCCTGCTCCTGCAAGCTTTCCTCTGACCTCCACATCTGCATCACGGCGTGCACGTGTGCACCCACAAAATATACATATAAAAATTTTAATTACAAACAAACGATACCAAACAGAATGTAAAAGTTATGGTCCTGTAAAGGTGTCACAGCGGACACCAACAGGCAAGGGGAGGGAGGTGAAATAGCCAGCACATTAACAGCTGCAGATGAAAAGAATGAATATTACGATATAACCACCAAGAAAGGAGCAGAAGGAAGGGAACAGTGGGCAATCTGCACCCCTCATAGGAGAAGCCGTATAGAGGTGGCACGGATTGCTGCTTCTCCAGAGGACCCAGGCTCCACTCCCTTCACCCACAGCTCACAGCCACCTGCAATTCTAGTTCTTGGCGGGCAACAGTAGCCCCCATGGATCTGTGGGCGTCACATTCCAAGAGCCTAGCGGATTCCTGAGACTGTGGATAGTCCAAAGTCTCCTCCAAACCCTCCGTCTTCTGCCTCTTCCCACACAACACACCTAGATAAACCTTACCTTCACCTTGCAGGAAGCTCTGGAAGCTTCTCTTTGACGCATTTGCCCAAAGCACCACTCTTACAATCTTGGGCTTTAAGTAAATGGCAGTTGCTTGGAGGACAGCACTGTGGGGCTGACAGCGGAGCTGACGCTAGGGCTGGTTAGTTCTCACTAAGGAAGCCAGCCGGGCTGGCGACTAGCACCTGGCAGACGAGGGCGCAGCAAGCATGCTGCTCAGAGCCTCACGCAGGCTGGACTGTGGGTCACTACTCCCAGTTTCCGCTTAGTACTTTCAGACTGGGGTAACCGCAACTATAGGAGACGAATCCGCGGGAAGGGGAGCCACATGCTTGTCTGTAGTAGCTACTGAAAGTCAGTAGTGGTCAAGGGCCACAATTTCCTGAGTGGGCAGCAGTAGGTGGAGTTCTGTTATCAGTGTTCCGCTGCCGCCGCTCAGACACAGCCCCAGGGTCTGGGCAGCCTCCTCTCTGCCCCTCATGCTACCTCGGCAGTCCTCGCTGCTCCGCAGGCGCTGAGCGCACTCTCTGCGCCACTCACTGACAGCTTAGACAAGCTTCGCTGGTGTCTGCAGGCCTCAGTTTCATCATATACGGGCGGGGACGATGGGAACACTGACGCCCAAATGAGTTGCTCTTTGTAGCGAGCCAACAGCAGATGCTGCTTGCAGTGAGTGATGTCTTCATACGTGAGTTCACAGGCAGGTTTAAAACTGCCTAGTTACACTGCACTCTTTCCCTTTTACAGATCCTAGAGGATAACACTTAACAGATCACTTCAAGAGTTTTGACCACACAAGGACCTATATCAAAAAGCAAGTCTTGGCCTTTTTTTTTTTTTTTTAATCTTGGGTCCTTTGGAGGATAGGTAAAAAAGGTACAGACACTTTTCAAGGGAGGGAAGGGACAAGAGAGAGGGGAGGGATGGTGGAGAGGAGGGAAATAGGGTTCTTTGACTGCAACCAAATGAGAATCAGAACATTTCAAGATGGTGTTGCTACAGAGATGAAGCACTAGAGGGCGCCACATCCAAAGGGAAAAATTCGAAAAGCACACGGGGACTTTCAAGTCCATAAAAATTTTCAACTGGAACATGCTCCCACAGAAAAGAACAGTTAGGTAAAGAGCACTTGTTCCTCTTGCCAAGGACTCAGGTTAGATTCCCAGCAGCCTGATGGTGGCTCAGTTTCGGGGGATCCAACAGGCACACATGGTAAAATACATGCAGGCAAAACATTTATACACGAGCTAAATTCAAAAAGTCTAAAAAATTTAAAGAGCACGTAGGCTAATGCTTTAAAGCCAAGCCTGCTCTCCTGCAGGCGCTAGACTGCGCCCCAGCAGAACTTTCAGCAGTGACATTCTGATCTGGGGTGCACCTGTGACTGCTGACCATGAAGTGGGACTGCTGTGACTGAGGAAAGTTTCAAATCCAACATAATTTTAATTAATCTTTATGCTAAAATCATTTGTTAGCTCCTGTAATGAATGGGCAGTTCTTCATTCTATTTCTGTTTTAAAAGAACTTGTTACTAATTATAGCCACTATACATCACTGTTAAAGAATTTTGCAATAAAGAAATTCATACAATAGCTCAGGCTAATCCACCACAATTCAACATTTCAGAGATCTGAAGATTGCCAATGCCTCCTGCCACTCTGCAGATACAGAATGTAAAGTAAAGCTTTCTTCTACTTTCTCTATAGAAGACCCTACCTTCTCAATTCCTAGTGCGACTATTCAAACAAATGCTTAAGCTCCTAGGTTACATAGCTTTTAAATCACATGTACATGTGTCTGTCCATGTATATGCATGTGTGCTGCCCACAGAACCCCCAAAGCTACAGTTCCAGCTGTAGTGAGCGTTCTGTTGTGGGTACTTGGAACCAAACTCCAGCCCTCTGGAGGAGCAGCACCTTCAGCGGCTAACGCTTTTCTCCAGCCCTATAAAAGCTTTTATTAAGTGTGTTTTGAAAGGCTGAATCAACAAGTAGGCACTGTCACTTCAAAAGGAACAAATCCCACACTCAAGCACTGCAAGGACCCAGGAGGGTGGCACCAGAGGACAGGGTTCTCAGGGTACAGGCAGTATCTCGAAGGAGACAAAAGCAGGACGCTGCAGGCAGGGGCAGCATTTGAGAAAGCACTTGAGAAAGGCCCCACAGCAGACGGGGGAGTCTGGGACCGAGGGAAGCAGCCCTCTGGTGCCGTTCATAGATTTTAGCAATTTATTATGCAAGAAAATACAGCTCAGTGCTGACCCACCTGGCAGAGGGGAGAGAAAGCTTCCACAGGCAATACCACACCACAGTTTACAGGCGGGGTCTGGCGCAGGGTCTACCCTTAATGAAACAGGGCCAATAAATGTCAATGACAGTGATAAAAATAATTAGAAAGATGTATTATTGCCAGGTATGGTAGCAGACCTTTAATCCCAGCACTTGGGAGGCAAAGGCAGCAGATCTCTATTCCAGCCAGCTGGGGCTACACAGTAAGTCCCTGTCTCAGAGAAAGAAGGGAGAGGGAGGAGGGAGGGAAGAAGGAAAAAGAAAATGAATTTTAAACACACAGATCTTAAGAAGCAGGTGATTGCTGAGGCTATACCTGTTTTAGGAAGGCTGTGAAGGGGAAATCTGGTATGATTTACCAACACGTGGTGACGGGGTCTGAATACAGATGCTTGGTTCTTCTTGTAGAATAATTGTTTGTCTGCAGCTGCTCCCAAATTACCAAAAATCAAATAAGTAGCTGTCATGTGATAGCAGATTAGAGGCTGCCTCCATTTCCATTAAGGAGAAACAACATAAATGGCCGCACGCCCCGGCCTCAGTCTGAGAAGCACAAAGGGCACTTTATTCAGACTCCGCACACTGTGAACCAGCGCTGGAGCCCGCGCGTCTGTGCAGGCCTCAGCTCTGCTGGGTCTGTTACCACACAATAGACACCCAGTGAAAGCTGTTTCCTAATTTCTGAACAATTCAGTGCATGAATTTCCTTTTCTCTTTTTTGGTCTTTTATTAGACAAGGTCTCACTATGTAGCCCTGGCTGGCCTGGAACTCACTATGTAGACCAGGCTGCCTTAGAACTCAGAGATTCACCTGCTTTTGCCTCTTGAGTGCTAAGATTAAAGATGTGTGCTACCACACCTTTTTTTAAGGCAGAGTCTTACTATATAAAACAAGCTAGCCTTGAACTCACTGGGCTAGCCTTGAGCTCCAGACCTTCCTGACTAAGCACCCAAGTGTTGGGATTATAGATATAGGCCTAATGATACTGGCATGATTTTAAATTCTGAGATAACTGAGCCAAGGATTTTTTTCCTGCAAAAAATCAAGAGATGGCTCAATAAGTACAGTGCTTACTGCAGGAACTGAAACCTGGAATTCAGAACCTCAGGACCCACACAGAGCTGGGCCTGGTGGCACCTGTGCCTGGAACCCCATCGGGAAGGGGGGAAGCGCTTGTGGAGATGGGAGTCCCTGAAGCTCACTGGCAGGTTCAGTAAGAGGCTCTGTCTCAAAAAAATAAGGTGAAGAACAATGGAAGACGACAACCAGAGTCAACTTTGGGCTCATACATGTGCATACACACACAGGAACACGTTCACACATACTCATGTGCATACACAAATAAATACCTGTGTACCTACAAGCATGTGCAAATATACATGAACAAGTAGATATACCACAAAAATCATGGGAGTACTATAAATGCTAACAGTATTCATCTAAAAACATCTGCAAGTCAGCCACTTTATTCATTCATTCAACAAACATGTACTACATTCTTGTCAGGCATTGCTGGATCATTTAAGCACGCATATTCTAGAGAAGCTGACTCACAGCTCTCCCTTTCTTTATTTTAAAGGACACATTCTTACAGAAGTGACACGTGTTCTTTTGGAGTAACTGAGAAAAACAAGCACGAGGTCCAGGTCCAATCCACGAACCCCAGACCACAAAGGAGACAAAACAAAGACAAAAAGCATCTGAAATCCCTGCCTGAGAATGCCTCTGCGGGTCTGAGGTGGGTCCCAGTGTCTTTGTCTCTTCCCTAACATTTAGACACTGTTTTTACGTGTAGGGTATTTGGCCTGCATCTATGTTTGTACACCACATGAGTACCTGACGCCTGCAAAGGGGCATCAGACCCCGTGGAACTGGAGTTACAAATGGTTGTGAGCTACTCTGTGCTGGGCAGCGAAGCTGGGTCCCTGGCAAGAGCAGCAAGCGCTCCTCACTGCGGAGCCATCTCCCCAGCCACCGCAATCCCCCCCCCCAATTCTTGTGTTATTCTGAGCACAGGCCAGCCTACACTGTACACGGTCCTCTGACACAATTCTTACTTTCTGTTTACATGTCTGTGTCTGTGTGTGCATGCGCTGTACACTATGTGTTGCACACAGTTCCCTGGGAGGTCAGGAGACTCCCTTTCCCAAGAGCTAGAACTACAGGTGGTGTCAGCTACCAAAGTGTACGCTGGGAACCAAACTCCAGTCCTTTGTGCATATCTTTTTTCTCCCCCATTTTTTCCCCCAGAGACAGGGTTTCTCTGTTGTAGCCCTGGCTGTCCTGGAACTCACTCTGTAGACCAGACTGTCCTTGAACACACAGAGATCCGCCTGCCTCTGCCTTCCAAGTGCTGGGATTAAAAGCACGCACCACCACCACGCCCGGTGCCTTTGTGCTTTTTACATTTGATACAAAGTAAAAGAATTCCTCATGCTATTCACAGGTTTATATCATTCTACAGCATTTACTGAAATCGAGCTTGGTGGCACAACTGTAACCAGCACTTGAGAGGAAGGCAGGAGCACCAGGCCCAGGTCACTGCTGCTACACAGCAAGTCTGCAGTCAGTCTGAGGTACACACATCTCCAACAAAAACCACCAGAAAAAAAGGTGAGCATATCCACTATAAAGAATGCAACGAGGGGCTGGCAAGATGGCTCAGCAGGTAGAGCACTTGCTGCTCTTGCAGAGGACCTGGGTTTGGTTCCCAGCACTCACATGGGGGCTCACAACCATCTGTAAATGCAGTTCCAGGGGATCTGATGCCCTCTTCTGGCCTGCTTGGGCACCCGGGATGCATAGTTAGTTCACAGACATGCCACAAAAATAAATAAATAAATCAGTCCTAGTCAGGGCTACTATTGCTATGATGAAACAGCATGACCAAAGGTTTTATTTCAGCTTATACTCCCAGATAACAGTCCATAATGAGGGAAGTCAGGACAGGAACTCAAGCAGAGCAGGAAGCTGGAGGCAGGAGCTGATGCAGAGGCCATGGAGGGTGCTGCTTACTGGCTTGCTCCGCATGGCTTGCTCGGCTGCTTTCTTACAGAACCCAGAACCACCAGCCCAGGGATGGCACCACCCACAGCTGGCTGGGCCTTCCCCATCAGTCACTAATGAAGAAAACGCCTTACAGCTGTATCCTATGAAGTAGTTCCTCTCAATTGAGGGCCCCTCCTTTCAGACGACTCGAGCTTGTATCAAGCTGACACCCACCCAGCGCTTTCCTATCCCCCGATAATTATGGAGTTACAACTTTTTAACCGTTCTATCACTGTTACAGTTACGCATGTGAAATTCTTGAACTCAGTATTTGTTGAATAAATGAGTAAAGAAATGGTCTATTAACCTAAGATTTTAGCACATTCCCAATTTTCCTGGTTCTTGAAGGACATTAAAGCTTTGCATACACAGTTATGGGGTGATAAACACGCTGTTAGAGCAAGCATAGAGTTCATGAAGTAAGACAGCAATACAATAAACAGACTGGCCAGTGAGCCCCAGGGACCTGCCTGACTCCACCCCTCCCACCGTCCCCCAGCACTGGGATTACAGTCTGTGTGGTCGTGTTTAGTGTTTTTTGTTGTTTATGTCTACAGGTGTCCTGCCTGAATGTACATCTGTGCACCAGGCCAGAACAGGCTGTTGAAATCACTGGTACTGGGGGTCAAAGATGGTTGTTAGCCACCACGTTGGTCCTTGGGATGGACTGCTGAGCCATTCTCCAACCCCTGGCTTTTCTGTGGATATTAGAGAGCAGAACTCACATCTTCTACAACTATCCATTCAATAACAAAGTCCCAGATGATTTTGTTTTGTTTTGGGTTTTTCGAGACAGGGTTTCTCTGAGTAGACCAGGCTGTCCTATTAACACAGGGACCTGCCTGCCTCTGCCTTCTGAATGCTCGGATTAAAGGCATGTGCCACCACAGCCTGGCCAGAGCCCCAGGCTCTCAAGGCAAGACCCTAGGAAACCCCTGGTCTAGTGAGGGAAAGCATGCAAACCAAAGCAGGACATGGTGGCCTTCAGGCAGAACAGGGCGTTCACACAGATTCTGCTTAATCTGCAGCGGTTGTGTTTTAGAACAGCAACAACAAAGCTAAATCACTTAGTAGAACGCCATCAACAGTGACGCATCTTTACTATCAACTGAGCCTAGCAGCAGCTGACGAGCAAACGGTAGCCCAATGCCTGGGCCTCTCAACCACAAAGTTCTCGTGATGTCCACTCCTAGGCTGCCCTGCTCCTTACAATACCTGCCTGTTTATCCGACACTGGAAGATACAAACAAACCCTAAGCAATCAATGGCTTTGCCAGCAATGACAAACACAGAGGGAAACAAAGGCAAGAGTGGGACTTTAATAAATATATACCAAGAGCGTTGTAGGCCTCAGGGTGATAAGCTTTCTTCAAAAGGATGTTTATTTTTAATTATGTGCATTGAGGGAGAGTATATGTGTGAGTGAGGTGCCCTCACAGGTCAGAGGCAGGGGAACTCCTGGAACTGGGGTTGTAAAACCTCTGGTGTGGACGCTGAGAACCAAACTCTGCAGGAGCAGAATGTACTCTTAACCCTCTTGATTACTACAACCTCTCCAATCCCTGCAGACACCTGCACTCAAATGCACATGCCCAAACACATGCATATGCCTATTAAATCTAAAACAAGATAAGAAGACTATACTAACCATTAGTTTCTTTAAAAACTAGTAAGCAGTACCAAGATCCAGTATGATGTGGTCTGCCCAGGGACTGCAGGTCTGAACGGCTCCAGGATTCCTCCAGGCTCCAGCCCTGGCTAACAGAGATGCGACCATCAAGAGCTAAGTGGTGCTGTGCAGCATTCCAGTTGTCTGCAGAATGTGGAGGGCTGAGGCTAGAGGGAACCTAGTCAGGTGACTAACCCAATGACCCCTGAGGAACCTACTGGAGGGGTGGATTAAGACAATGAAGATGGAGCTAGGTGTGTTGGGTCATGCCCTGAATCCTGGCAGAGGCGGGTGGATCTCTGTGACTTGAAGACCAGCCTGATCTACACTGCCAGGACCACATAGGGAAACCCTGCCTAAAAATCAAAAACAAAACAACAGATCTGAGACACAGTGGCGAAAACCACAAAGACTTAGGGTTAGTGAGCGCTCCCTAGCCAGGCTAGACAGGAAAGGAGAGCGCATCTGTGGAGGAAGACAGTGACCGCAGGAGACGCCAGGACAGATGCTCAGACTCGGAACTTGGAGAGAAGTCTGTAATGTAGGTGGTGTCCTGGACTTACCAACAAGAAGCTGTAAGGGAAGCAGAGAACACGAGCAAAACTGACTGAGAATAAGACATAAAGCAAGACAGTAAAAAAGAAGCAACCGCAACCACAGGGCCACATGTTTGGAGCGCTTGGAATGCTGAGCAGGAGGATTGCCACGGGCCCCAGGCCAGCCTGGGCTAAAGCTCTCTTCTCTGCCCTTAAAAAACAAAAAACAAAAAACAAAAAAAAAAACCAGTGCTGGGTGGTGGCACGCCTTTACCCCAGCACTTGGAAGGAAGGCAGAGGCAGGCGGATCTCGGTGAGCTCTAGGCCAGCCTGGCCTACAGAGTGAGTTCCAGGACGGCCAGGGCTGCAGCAGAGAAGCCCTGTCTCCAATCAAGAGGTCATAGAGGGGTGGGGAAAAGTGGAGAGATGTCAAAGAACAGTGAGAGGCAGCAAGCAGTGCTGCCAAGTCCAAAGCCACGAGACCAGCAAAGTTCAGAAGAGAACAGAAGCGCCTTACCCAAGCCTCCTACGTCCCTTCTGTCACTGATGTGAACAACTATCCCTGACCTCTTGGGTTCACACCCAAGCGGCAGAGGCAGCAATGAACACACGTGACAACTTTGTGCATGGCGAGCGCCCCTGGGAGAGGGTTAGGGCACTGGAAAGTGGGAGGAGGGAGGCTTGTGTGCTGCTCAAAAGATGCCCTCCCCCCCATTCGAGGGGTGTGCCTCGAGGAGGGGTGCCTGCGTGTGCTCACATGTGATGTATGCATGTATCTGAAACTCATGTTCAGTGGTGGGAGGGTGTGCATACGCCCATGGAGGCGGAATCTTCTGCTTGCTCTCCATCGTACTCACTGGGGCAGACCTCAGAGCCTGCTTATCTGGCTAGTCTCGGCGGCCAGCTTGCACTGGGCACCGTCCCCACGGCTGGGGTTACGAGCAGCATCCAGCACTACAGGGGTTCTGGGTACCGGAACTTTGGCCCTCTCACTTACCTTGCAAGCACTGTAACTACTGAGCCACAGCAGTCCAGCCCCAAGGAATGCCCTCCCCTCCCAAATCTGAGCTTACACCTGTAGGACACAGGAAGACTACAAAAAGCCCCGAGAAAAAGGCTACCACAGGCAACAGGAACAGCACTCACTAAGATGCCAGAAGAGTGTTCCTCGTGGACAGCAGAACAACAAGACAGACCCTGTATGTGGACAGGAGTGGCAGATGAGACCAGAGAAGAAGCACCCAAGAGCAAAACTGTATGGGCCTGTGGGCTAGACAAGATCTTTAGATTTTACTTAGCGTGAGATGGGAAGTCTTGGAAACTTTTAACAGGAGGGTCATGATCTATGATCTAGTTAGGGTTTCTATTGCTGCAATGAAACACCATGACCAAAAAGCAAGTTGAGAAGGAAAGGATTTATTTGGCTTACACTTCCACATTGCTGTTCATCATCGGAGAAAGTCAAGAGCTGACTGGCTTGCTCCCCATGGCTTGCTCAGCTTGCTTTCTTATAGCACCCAGGACCACAGCCAAGGGCTGGCACCACCCACAATGGGCCGGGCCCTTCCCTATCAATCACAAATTAAGAAAATGCCTTACAGGCTTGCTCAAAGCCTGATCTTACTGTGGCATTTGCTTAATTGAGACCCCTCCTCTCAGATAACTTTAGTTTGTGTCATAAACTACCCAGCACAACGGACGGCTGCTGTGGTGATGTGTAAGAGACTGGAGAGAGTGGAGCATGGGATAGAAGGCTACTGAGACGAACATGGCCTGCGCAGGGGGCAGCAGCAGAGTTGGTGAGTAGTCAGAGTTCACACGTTTTGAGGGGGCAGAGCTGCCAAGATTTCCTGATGATCTGATGAAAGACAGAGTAAAAGAGAGCAATCAGCAGTGGTCTCCGTCTTTTGTTTTTGCATGCTATTTCTATTTTGAAATACTATTTGTTTCTTCAGTGCCCGGGACTGGAACCTGGAGCCCTGTACATGCTGAATAAGTGATCTACCACCGAGCCAGGCACATCTGCAGTCCTAGACTCCCAAAGGTTTTGTTTCGCAAATGGGAAGAACTCAATAGTCATTTTTTTGAGCTGGAGATGAACATCAGAACAGCTGAGAAGCCGACTTCTAAAGGAAACAGAGTAGTGTCCAATGGTGGCTTTTTTCTGTAAACAGCTTTGAAAAAATGTTTTTGCTCCCTTTTTAAAGATTACAACTAAGAGCTGTCCATTCCCCTTATTGGTCGTCTGAAGGCAGGAGGGTGACAGCAGCTGTACTGAGGCAGCGAGCAGAAGCTCCACTGGACAGTCTGAACACACACCAGCGATTGGGGAAGAACACAGGCGTCATCACCCTGGACGGAGCCGACTTCCTTATATAATTATTCAAGACCATCTGCCCAGTGAAGGAAACCATGCTAGTCTTTGTACATTTAAAAAAAAAGAGAAAAATGTAAGACATTCAAATAAAAACGTGAGAGAGAATTGCACTTATATTTTTCAAAGTGTTGCCAGGAGGGGTTATCTAGGATCATTAATTTCTTGGCAAATCAGTGACAGAAATACCACGGTTAACTTTTTTCAAAAGCAGCAACACCACAACACTAGTTTACGCTTTTTGTCAAATCTTCTTTTTAAACAAGGTTTTGCTGTGCAGCCTTTCTGCCTCCACTTTCTGGAATGTCCACTACCTCACTGGCTGCTTCTTTATGAATGTTAGGACAGTCCAGGCTGGGGGTGGGGCTCAGTTGGTAGTACTTGCGTGGCATGCAGAAAGCCCTGGGCTCATTCTCTAAAGCTGCATAAAATCAGCACAGTGGCACACCTGTGCAGCCCCAATGCAAACTCAAAGCTATCCTCGATTACAGAGGGAGACAAGGCCAACCTGGACAGGAGACCTGCCTCAAAAACTAAAAAAAAAAAAGAGAGAGAGAAAGAGAGAGAGATAGGCAAGCTAACTGCCTGAGGCAAGCAGTGTCAAACGATCTGTATCTGAAAATGTGCACAGTTCTCTGAGGGTTATAAGACAGTTTCATATTTATTGCGCTAAGGAGTACGTCTATACGTCTGTACTAAGGAGCCTTCTGGACATCTAAAACAGTATCAACAATTTCTTTAAGCTATCTTTTATACTACGGGTTGACCTCAAACTCAGGACCCTCTTGTTTCCACTTCCAAGTGCTGGCACAGGTGTACCATACCATACCTGACTGCAAATGCCAACGATGGCACAGGTGAGCACTGTCACCGTGCCACATCACTTCAGAAAAACTGTGCAAATAAACGTTCCATTGTAAGTTTTATTGGAGGCCCTACTCCTGGGTTGCTTTGTTTTCTTTCTTATACAGAGTCTCACTATGTAGCACTACCTGGTCTGGAACTGTGACAGCTAAAGTATGTTATAACTTAAGTTGCTGTGCTTAGGAGATCCTTAAACAGCCAGACCGTCGTGGTGCACATCTTTAATCCTGCCACTGGGAGGCAGAGGTAAGTGGAGCTCTGTGAGTTCGAGGCCAGCCTGGTCTACAGAGTGAGTTCCAGGACAGCCAGAGTTACAACAGAGAAACCCTGTCTCAAAAAACCAAAAAAGAAAGAAAAGAGAGAGATCCATAAAACAAGTTCTCTCTAACTGCTCAAGGATATAACTTCCTGGAATGCTGGGGGCTGCTGTTCACGTCAGATAACAAGCCAAGCGCTTTCTCTCCTGTAAACCAGGTTGGTTGACCCAACTGCACACAAGGTTCGTGATCATACTAAGCAGGAAACACATCAGTTTGTATGCTTGTCCCTGACTGGACGAGGGCGTGAAGCCTTATGGTTTTGCCTTGATAACACCTGACTAATGTAGTTCATGGCCATTTTTTGGGAACCCTGGGTATGGGCCTGGCCAGGGTCCCTCATCCTGCCTAGTATTTAATAAAGCTTGCTTCAAATGTGCTTCAAAACTGGTGGTGGTGGTGGTGGTCTTACTCTTGCCAGGTGGGATTAACAGAACTTGCCAGTGTAGAGCAGGATGGCCTCAAACATGTGTCGATTTGCCTTCTCTACATCATGATTGCGGAATTACAGATGTAAGCCGCCATGTCCAGAGGAGGGTATCACTAATAAATGCAGTAATAAATGGCGCCACGCTGAGTTAAAAGAATTGTGAAACAGGCAGTATGAAAGAAAACAACTAAGCCGTTCAATCCCTTAAACTCGTTTGTTACATGGATGTGAAACAGACCTGCCTACATTACCCAGAGAAGAAAACACAAGACAGATAAATAGTACCTGTTTATTAGACAATTATGAAACAAACCTTTCCAGATATAAAATAAAAAACGTTTTCCAAGACTCCAAACAGCGGGAACGTAAATTTGATCTTTCTTAGTTGATCAAAAGTTAAAATTTCTGCAGGGTATAGCAAATCACTCCCTTAATCCCAGCACTGGGGAATCAGGGGCAGGGGATCTCCGAATTCCAGGCCAGCCAAGGCCACAGAGTAAGACCAGTCTCAAAAAAAAAAAAAAAAGTTAAAGTTAAAATTTCCACGTTTACTTTGTAATTCATGGAAATGAACTATGAACTATCTTAAATTACTTAAAAAATAAATTTAGATAGCAAAATGTCAAAGCATAAAGAAAAATTCATATTAGATTTCTAGGCAAGGAAAATAAAACAGCAGACCTCAAGAGGGAAGGCAATGAAACCTAAAAAATGGTTGATTACAAAGCTTAAACTCCTAGTTAAGTTAACGTCTCCACTGCAGACTGGTTTACCCTATAGGAGACACATAGATCCACAAGGGTACCCTAGATGTCTAACCAGAACTGCCTGTTTACACAGTGTGTCTTTTTAAAACACCAAAACTTTGTTGCGAAGAGTAAAAGTTCACAGCCATTCAGATGAAGCGTTGTAAAAGGTAGTGCCCTAGAGAGGGGAAGATGAAAATTAAAATAAAAACTCTTTTTCTCACTGAGGAGGAGAAAGGCATCCATCGACCGCGGTCTCGTTCGGTCCTGGCCATCATGGGCGGCGCGCAGTGGGCCACCAACCTACCAACAGCGCTCACCCAATTTGCCTCGTCTCTCAGAACCAAGCTTGTTGGGTCAGAACAAGTCCAAGGGCAGCAGCGGCAGTGGCCTCTAAGTGACCGCGGACTGAGGGGTCTATCAGACTCTTCAGGGGTCCATGGGTTAAAACTACTTCCACAGCAACGGCCGTGCCTCCCCTGCCAGCTTCTATTCACATTCAGGGTGTAGGAGCAAAGACGGGTAAAAGTACTAACAGAACAGTCAGCACGACAGTGTCACACCAGACTCACAGCCATCGGAGTCTTCATTTTCATGTGCTCACAGGAAGGGAGGGGGAGAGGTCTACTTCATCTACACATGCACCTGATGAAAGAGTGAAAACTATTATTTTCTTCATTTTTGGAGATAGGGTTTCACTACGTGGCCCTGGAGGGCCTGGAACTCCGTATGTAGGCCAGGGTGGCCTTGAACTCAGAGAATCTCCTGCCATTGCCTCCGAAGTGCTAGGACTAAAAGTGGGTTGACACACAATACAGCCTTATTTGGGTTGGGACAGTCCATAATAGCCTGGAACCCACTATGTAGCCCTTGAATTCGTGGCAATCCTCCTGCCTTAGCCTCCTGAGTACTGGGATAACACACACACAGGTGTGAGCCACTAACTTGGCCCCAAAGACTACTGGCCTCAAATGCGCGTCCTCGCCCCATGACTGCGCCGGTCCACACACACTAGGTCCTGTAACACAGTCACAGCACCGAGCATGGCGGGCATGATTTGAGTTGCAAGCTAAATTACCCACTTCCCCCCTCAAACAATTATCATTTTTCTTTGATAAAATAGTCAATAAACTGCATAACATTAAGTCCTGCACACCAGACAGGATTTTTCTCAAAAACTAAAAGTGAACCTGTTACTGAGAGTCCTTCCTGCCAATGATGAAATCTGATACTTTCACTGATATTTAGAATTTTGAAAAATCTGTATTTGCCACAATGCGCCCGGTAGCTTTTCATTATTTAAAAGCCTTTTCTGATTAAATAATGGGGATATTAATAAATGTTTGTGTCGGTATTTAAAAGATCTACATAACTCCGTGAACTATTTTCCAAATTACCCATGTCAGATGCCACAGGATCATTCCTGAGTTAAAGACCCGTCCGGTAGGCTTGGTGGCAGTCACACGAGCCTGGGAGTTGAAGGCAGGCTAGCAAGTCAGACTCTGTCTCAGCAAATATCCATTCATCCAAAGTATGTGACAATCAAATAGATGTTAACATAAAAGTACAGTAATGATTCATATTCTATATTATAGCTCACATTCAAGAAGTTATTGTTTTGAAGTTTGGGTTTAATATCTAAGATAATATTTACAAATACCTAGAAAGGTTCTAAAATACTCACCCAACTAATGTGTGTGTATTCTGATTGAGACATATTCCCTTTTGGTTGCTGTTTTGGCTTGGTTTTTTGAGGGTTTCTCTGTTGTAGCCCTGGCTGTCCTGGAACTCACTCTGTAGACCAGGCTGGCCTCACACTCAGAGACCTGCCTGCCTCTGCCTTCCAGTGCTGGGATTAAAGGTGTACGTCACCACCACCTGGCCCCAGATATCTTCTTATACTTTAACCAGAGGAAGAGGAGCTGGAGAGATGGCTTGGTGGTTAAGAGCACTGGCTGCTCTTCCAGAGGTCCTGAGTTCAATTCCCAGCAATCACTTGGTGGCTCACAACCATCTATAATGGGGTCTGATACCCTGTTCTGGCCTGCAGGTGTACATTCAGATAGAGCACTGGTGTACATTAGAAAAAAAACTTAAAAAATTCAACAAGTTGTAAGTTTATTATTGGTATTTTTAAATTAACAAACATTTCTGAAATCTCCATCTTAATTTTTAATATGGCAGATATCAAAAGTTATAATTCACATTAAACAAAAGCTTTTTACAATGCTCAATAATTTGTATGTTTATTTGCACGTGTACGTTCAGGCATGCATGTGTATAAAGTTACATCAAGGTCTCACCCTAGCCAACTTCAAAATCCCAATCTTCTTCCTCCATGTTCACTGTGATTAGAGGCAAAGCCCACCACCAAGCCCAGCTCTGGGTCTTCTCTTCACAGACCTGACCCTACACAACACACCGAGGATGAAGACAACTCACTTGTACCATGTCTCCTTGAGGGATGAAGACAACTCACTTGTACCATGTCTCCTTGAGGCTGACTGCTGTTGCACCGTCTCGCCTCAGCTCTCGGTGCTATCAGCTCCCAATTATACCCAAAGTCCTTCCTTTTTCAGCCTTTTCTTAACCGTTTGTATAACTTTACAATTTTATGTCATGTGATAAGTCTATCAGATGTGACCCTAACGCCAAGAGACTGAAGTTCCTCCTTGGAAGGTGGCGCTGTCATGACAAAGGAACAGCCCCAGACCTTCGGGTGGGACAAGAGGTAGAGGCAGATGACAGACATTATGTGACCCTGTGGGTACAGCCTGAAGTATGTTTGAGTGAATGTATTAGACAGAGTCTCACGTGGCCTACACTGTCTCAGACGCCATGTGTAGCTCAGGCTGACCTTGGACTTCCAATCCTCTGCAGCTGCCACAGCATACAGCGGCAGACGGTGCCCCCGTGCCCAGCTTGTGTGTTCTTTCTGTTGTTTTGTTCTTCAAGGCAGGGTTTCTCTGCTGTACCTCTGGCTGTCCTGGAACTCACGGAGATCCACCTGCCTCTGCTTCCTGAGTGCCGGGATTAAAGGCGTGCGCCGCCACTGCCCAGCTTGTATGGGTTTTAAATGGAAAACTTAAACGAAAAAACATTTAAAAAATGTTTTAAAACATTTTAAAATTTGAAAATAGATGAATGGTACAGACATAAAATGCTGTTTATCCAAAGCATGGGAATTTTCTTTGGCTTCTGGAGTGTCTCCGTAGGTATCCCTCACTAGCCTTGAACTCACTACAGACCCAGTATGCTTCAAACTTGCATCAGTTCCCTGCCTCTGCCTCTGCCTCCCGAGTCCTAGGATTACAGGCATGCATCACAACAGGCAGCTTAAAGTATTAGTTTTAGGGTAGATCAAAAAGTTAATACTTATTGAGGATACTTTTCATACATTTAGCTTAGTCTAAGCACACACCTACTCGGCAGTCTCCAATAAGGTACAGCCAGACCTTGGCCATTACATGTACTTACCACTTGCTTACTGATCCAGAGCAGCTAATCTCCAGTCTCACAAGTATCATCCACACGAAAGCACTTTACAATGATGTATCATTTAAAAATCATTTAGGCTGTATTTTAACTCCACCTCCTTAGATAGGTTGAAAACTGCTCGTGGTATTTTGTATATTAGTATGATAAACCACATATTCCTAGGTGTACAGCCATGAAGTTTCTAAAACTAGAACTAAGGAAGTATTTACCACCGCACGTCCCTGTCTTTAAAAGATGCAGCAGCCTGGTCCGCACAGCATGAGCTGAGACAACCAAGGCTACACAGAGAGGATCTATCTCAAATCAGTTACCTGAATGAATGAACTAACAAATAAGGAAAGGAAGCAGCGTGACTGTACTTAGGTAAAAATTATTTTTGGTACTAATTACAGTAGCTAAGTTTATTTTCTTGAAATTTGCTGTTTTGTGCAAAGAAAGAAGCCAGTCAGGCATGGTGGTGCACGCCTTTAATCCCAACACTCAGAGGCAGAGGCAGGAGAATATGACAGAAGAACTTGCAACTGTCCCATTAAGCACACTTCAGGGAGCAGGGTAGAGCAGGAGGCAGAGGCCGAGGATCTCCAAGTTCAAGGCCAGCCCTGTTCACAAAAAAAGAGTTCTAAGACATCCAGGATGCCTCAAAAAGTAAATAAATAAAAAGTCTCAGGGCAAAAATAAATTGGTGACACCAAATACAATGAAGGGTCTGGGGTGGCTACACGGTACGTCCTATATCAAATAGAGTGTCACGTGTGCCGTGTGTAGATGCAGACTAGGAAAGGGTCCAAACCGTACCTACTGGTCTGGAAGAATGCTCGGTGGGTAAAGGCCTTGTCCCAGGTCTGAGGACTTGGCACCCACATGATGGAGAAAACTGACTTCTCCAAGTTTTCCTCTCACCCTACACATGCAGTGTGACACACACACATTCTCTCTCCCTACACATGCAGTGTGACACACACACATTCTCTCACCCTACACATGCAGTGTGACACACACACACATTCTCTCACCCTACACATGCAGTGTGACACACACACATTCTCTCTCCCTACACATGCAGTGTGACACACACACATTCTCTCACCCTACACATGCAGTGTGACACACACACATTCTCACCCTACACATGCAGTGTGACACACACACATTCTCTCTCCCTACACATGCAGTGTGACACACACACATTCTCTCACCCTACACATGCAGTGTGACACACACACATTCTCTCACCCTACACATGCAGTGTGACACACACACATTCTCACCCTACACATGCAGTGTGACACACACACATTCTCACCCTACACAGGAAGTGTGACACACACACATTCTCACCCTACACATGCAGTGTGACACACACACATTCTCACCCTACACATGCAGTGTGACACACACACATTCTCTCACCCTACACATGCAGTGTGACACACACATTCTCACCCTACACATGCAGTGTGACACACACACATTCTCACCCTACACAGGCAGTGTGACACACATTCTCTCTCATGCATACAAAAATAAATGTAATAATTTTAAAAATTAAAATCAAATATATTAAAATGTTCTTTACCTGATAGGGTTATCTTTCTTTTACTTTTCTATAGTAAACACATATTGTATGTATTTTTACATTCAGTAAATATAGTTATTAATATAACAGACTTAGAATTCATTTTAGAAATAAGTTTTATTTAGAAGAAACTTTAAAAAGCCAAAAATCATAGACAGGCAAAATGTCAACAGACACAGAATTAGTGACAGGACTACATCACTTCCCCCTAGACTCAGTGCCCGGAGCCCTGTAGGCCAAGACATCGGCTCAGTGATGGCGCACCTACTTAGCAAACCTGGTCTGTTCTTTGATATACGGGCTTTTGTATATGGGAAATCAATCACTAAAACTTCTATTTCATAACTATTTAAAGACAAAAAAAAAAAAAAGGAAGAAAAAAGAAAGGAAGGAAGGAAGACAAAGAAAGAAGAGTGCCAACGAATAGACAAAATGTTAAATGTTTTTCTATTTGCATCCCCTTTGTAGAGTAGTGCACACAATAAACCACTTTCCAGCAGCATGCATGGCCTGTCACAACGACCCAATAACACAGGAGAATACATGCCAGAGTAGAGTGGTTACCAGAGGGAAGGGTGTGGGCAAAAGTAACACAAAACACAACCAGCGTTACGTTCCCGTGGCACAGCACAGCACGGCAGCCACAGCGAACAGGCAGGAAATAGGATTTTGAATAATGTTTGTGGTGCTGAATGTGCTTACTACTCTGACTGGAATATTGTACACTGTTTACATTTAGGTCAACAGAACTACAGCCCCAAATAAGCATAATTACTGTCAAACTGTAAAAGTAATCAACAGAAGCTAATCAAAGACTGTGCGACATAAGTTTTTCTGTTTAAGACTACCCAACATTTATCTATCATCACTCCTGTATCTACCAACATTTCTGCAGAACAGCATAAACAATGTCAACCAGTATTAATTACTTGTGGCAATCAAAAGTATGAACATTAGGGCTCAGGCTGTGGCTTACTGGTAGAAGACCTGTCTAGCAAGGACAACATTCTGGGTTCAATTTCCAAACACCACCAAATAGACAGACGGACAGACAGGTGGACGAATAAAGTGAATGTAGTACAGAGATTACCACCCAGAAACTAGGAACTGATAAAAATTGTCTCCTAATTTCAAACGCCAAAGATGAAAGTAAAAAACTAAAGATTACCAACTACCTAAAATTTCAGAATGAACCACTCTGGGAAACAAGTAGGTTTTTGGATGGGCTTTTATGTATTTATGTATTTATTTTTAATTTTGGTCTTTTGAGGCAGGGCCTGTCTATATAGCACTAGCTGTCCTGGAACTCACTACGTAGACCCAGCACTCAGGAGGCAAAGGCAGGAGGACCTCTGTGAGTTTGAGGCCAGCTTGGTATATAGAGTGGGTTCCAGGACAGCCAGGGCTACAGAGAGAAACCCGATCTGGAAAAAGAAAAAAAAGAGGGGGCGGGAAATAAATAAAACGAGGAAAGAAAAAATACAATTAACTAATTTTTTCCCTCTAAACATAATCTATGAGCCAATTTGTTTTCTTTAAAAACTTATTTTTCTTTTACAATAATAGTACAGAGCCTACTGTATCTATTGTGTGTGAACAGCCAGATGGATACTAGTGTGAGTCCTGAAAATTAAAACCACACCAGCTTGGCAAACTTCTGCAACTGCCCCAGCTTGGCTCTGGCTCCCCCAGCCCCCCACGGTGTCCCGTCCCGTCTAATGGCTCCTCACCTAAGACGCCCACTCAAAATCCCACCTGAAACTTATTTCAGGCAACTACCCAACACAAACATCACTTGATTTCATCATTAACATCACCTGGACTTTATGTGTCACGATCCCCAGAGAAGCGCGTGCACATGAGACTGGGCTCTTCCCCACGAATATCACATAGGCACACACACACATTTGCATGTAATTGCAAGATTCAGAGTCACAGTTACAATACATCCCTGAATTCCAGAAGCAAAACTTTATAGAATATATTTAGTATACTAATACCATGAATCTCCAAAGCTCACGAGGAATCTGTGGTTTAAAAGATGCAGGGAAAAACAATACACATATATACATACAGAAGGCTTTTTACCTCCTAACATTTTCATCAACTTACTCAGTGGAGCAAGGGACAGGCAGGTGTGTGTGTGCGTGTGCATGCCCGTAGGTCACAGAACAATCTGTGGGATCCGCTCTCTCCTCTCACATGTGGGTTCTAGGGACCGAACTCAGGTTGTCAGGGTTGGAGTAAGTGCCTTCTACCTGCTCAGCCATCTTACCAATGCAAATTTCTTACTTTTGAAATGCCAAATCATGTTTGTTGTTGTTTTCGAGACAGGATCTATGTAGCTCTGCTGTCCTGAAATTTACAATGTAGACTAGTCTGGCCTCAAACTCAGAGATCCGCCTGCCTCCGCACCCCCCCCCCCCGCCCCCAGTGCTGGGAATTAAAGGCCTGCGCTACCTCCGCCTAGCCCAGATCATGTTCTTATCACAGTGAACTCTGCAGTACTTCACACAGCTGTCTCCATGTTAGGACCTCTCCTAACCCATCTCAGCTTCTATCCACACCACTATAAACTATTCAAGTTCTCTCATAGGCCTCCCCTTTAAATGTAGATGCTCCCCAAAGTTGCCCTAAGGTTGTTTCTCACTCCTGGGCCAGAAAGATGGCTGAAGCTGTGTTTACAGCTCTTGCAGAGGACATGGGTTCAGTTCCCAGCTCCCACATCAGGCAGCTCACCACCACCTGTAACTCCAGCACCAGGTGATAAGACACCATCTTCCGGCCTCTAGGGGCATCTACACAAATACGGGGCACATAAACTCACACAGGCACATATAAATCTTCAAGAGATCCTGACTGTATGCTTCACAATTCTGTATGACGAATCCTCGCGTGCAGTCCATTCCCAGAGAACACATCTGGATCCTTCCTCAAAGGCTGTCTACAGGATAATCACCCACTCAACCACAGCCCTGAGCTCCCCATAGTCGCTGGTCGCACAATCAGTCCCCGGGATGTCTCCCTTGATAGCGGTCCCAATGTTCGCAAGCAGTCTTCACAAACCCGAGTGAGTGCTACGGGTGCTGCTGAGGGGACAGCGCCGGGCTGGACCGGACCGGCAGTCAGTACTCAGCACCACCAAAACCAACCTCATCATGGCCCCCGCTGCCTTCAGAACAAAACCCATACTCTAACTTACCAACTTCCCAAACTTTCCCAATCAAACTTCTCAGTGGAAATTCCGCCTTCCACACTCTGGTACAAGTGCTAAGACCCACTGGCTGTCCCTCAGGCGGCACCGCTGTTAACGCCCCTCGAGCCTGCCAGTCCTCAAACCTCTTACTCTTCCCTAGTTTGTGTTCTGTCCAGGTCCCTCCCCAGAACTAACTCCTCCCTATTCCCACCTACTTTCTTTGCCCTACTTTAGTGTCTACATGTAGAAGAGTTAGCCCAGTTTGTGACCCGGGCCCCTGGCATGGGTCCAGAACCAATGGCGAGGCTCTGAAGTGAGGGCGCACTAAGGGGCGTAGCTCTCCATGAGGGTGTGCCTCACAGCTATTCCCCGCTCCCCATTTCTAGTGCACTGCATGAACAGCTTTAGGCAATGTGTCGCAGACATTTCTTCACTTCCTCTTGCTCTCTGTAGGTTAGCGGCCGTCAAGCACATCAGCACTCAGCAGGAGTGCTCTCTAGATTCTAAAAAGCTTACAATTGCCAACAGTAAACTAAGTGCTTTAAAAATGGTCTTATCATATATGCATACAAGGCTTACTCTTCAAAAGCGCTCTGGAAGAGGTCATGGGTAGGTTATCCAACAGGCAAAACTTTAAAAGATCAAGAAAATGCCTGCTTAGATACCAGCCAAGATTTGCACATCTGAAACCAAGGAGATCAGCTGGACTGAATTTTAAAAATAATTTACCTGCTGAGCATCTTGCTGGCCCAAACCGGAATGAATTACATCTCACCTATACACAATCTTGAGTAGCTGAAAACACCAGGTGACCCCCATACAAAGTATAGCTACTTTTCTTTTTCTTTGAAAAAATAGTATACCCCAAATCAGTGATAACTTTAACCACGAACAAGAATGCCAACAAATACACACCTTTACATAGATATGGCTTTGGCTTCCTCAAATTATGTGATGCTGTGGAAACAGTTTTTTGGGTTTTTTGTTGTTTTTCCCAGACAGAGTTTGTCTGTGTAGCCCTGGCTGTTCTGAACTTGCTCAGTAGACCAGGCTGGCCTCAAACTCAAAGAGATCCACCTGCCTCTGCCTTCCTAGCTCTGAGATTAAAGGCGTGGGCCACCACCACCCAGCTTAGGAATTTTAAGCAAGTTACTCTGAGCTAGGGAACACTGACTACCTGGTCTGGGCTTCAGGAGACCCCTTCTAAGTGACTGTGATTAGTGTACTACAGATTCGTCTGAAGGGATAACATGCAGTAGCCCAGCCACAAATAAAACCTGTTTATTTTTAATGTGTTTGAGTATCTCCAAAGTTTCATTTTTGGTTTTTCTTCAGTTCAAAAGTGGTTTAATGTCATATCAATGTGAACACATTAGGACAACTTAGACATAAAGACCGCATGAAGCCTCTGAGGTCTTGATGGCTCCTCATAACCCATTTCCTTTCCTTGAGCATTCAAATATTCACTTTCCAAGTTTTTACCATATCACATTAAAGTAACTTCAAAGCATTCTTGTTGCTCTAAGATTAAAAGTTTCCAACAGCTTTGGTGAAATGCCTGTAATTGGTCTGTCTCAACTCCATTTCCTTTCTCTCTTCCAGCCTGTTCACCTTGGAATACTGATGACTGCTAACCAGGGGCTAGGTAGGAAGTAGCTCAGCTGCTGGAGTGCTTGGCTGCCGTACACGCCCTGAACCCAGCATCTGGAAGGTGATGGCAGGATTACAAGTGCAATGCCAACCTCAGCTACACAGAAGTTCTGGGACACACAAACCCTTACCTTAAAAAGACCAAACAACAACAACAAAACCCAGGCTGGAGTGACGGCTAAGAACAGTGCACAGACATATATATGCAGGCCAAACACTCACACATAGAAAAAAAACTTAACAGCCGGGCAGTGGTGATACACACCTTTAATCCCAGCACTCGGAAGGCAGATCTGTGAGTTTGAGGCCAGCCTGGTTTAGAGTGAGTTCCAGCATGGTCAAGGTTACTCAGAGAAATCCTGTCTGGAAAGAAAGAAGGAATGAAAGAATGAACAAAGGAAGGAAGGGAGGGAGGGAGGGAGAAGAAACCATGGTGTATAACACACAAGACACAAAAAACACTAGACTTGGTCTAAACAATTTTATTTTTCTTTCTTTTTCTTCTTTTATATTTGTGTGTGTATGTCACGCTAGACTGAACCCAATGCCTTGCTCAAGTTAAACCCCCTCTACCACTGATCTATACCACCAGGCCCCTAACAATGTAATTCTAAAAGACACTTACAAACGTGTGCCTTTTTAACTGCTATTTTACAAAGGGATGGTGGAAAATTATATTTGGTAGGATTGGGCTGGAAAAAACGCTATCTTATGCTCTAATGAAAACACAAAAGTACAAACAACTCACATTCTATAACACAGCATTTCCTTTAATGCCTTTCATGAGACCAGACTGGTGTTTGTGAGATTGATGCTTTCAAATCTCACTCACACACACACACACACACACACACACACACACAATGGGCATCACACACAGTCACAACCAAACATCTAACGCAAACGATCTCATTTCTGGAGAACTGAGACATAAGAGTAGACAGGAGTGAAACTCAACAGCACACAGAGCCCTCAGCCTCCAACCCTGAGCAGATGACTGAGCAAGTGTCCCGGGCCTAAGGACCACACAGAAGCTGAGAGGAGAGTGTGCTTCTAAAGACTGACAGTTATCTCCCTTACCCCAAACAAAAACAAGCTAAAAAAATAAGCCAACATGCCTTTTATGCTGGTTTTTTTGTCCTGAAACAAAATCCAACTTCAATAATTGCTGTTCATCATCACTATTATTCAAACAAACATTTACTTAATGTCTTATTACAAATAAAAGATACAAAAATGTCAGCTAGGAATGATGGTACATACCTTTTACCCCAGCACTCAGGAGGCCAAGGCAGGCATAGTTTAAGACCAGAATGATCTACAGCAAGTTCCAGGCAACCAAGGCTACAGTATCAAATAAATACACACACACACACACACACACATATATATATATATGTATATATCTATACAGACACACTATGTAGATATGCACACACACATATATACATACACAAACACACACACACATATACATGTATATATCTATACAGGCATACATATATACACACACATACACATATATGTAGATATGTATACACACACATATGTATATATCTATACAGGCACATATATACACATATAAACATATATGTAGATATTTAGACACACATATATATGTATATATCTATACAGGCACACATATATACACACACACATATACACATATATGTAGATATGTATACACACATATATATGTATATATCTATACAGGCACACACATATACACACATATAAACATATATGTAGATATTTAGACACACATATATATGTATATATCTATACAGACACATATATACACACACATATATATGTAGATATTTATACACACACACACACATATATATATATATACACACACACATATACACACAAGTTTTCAAGACAGGATTTCTCTGTGCAGCCCTAGCTGTTCTGAACTCACTCTGTAGACCAGGCTAGCCTTGAACTCACAGAGATCCACCTGCCTCTGCTTCTCAGTGGTAGGGTTAAAGTCGTGCACCACTACACCTGGCTATAATCAAACCACAAGAACCTTTATTTTCCCTTAAAAGTCACCTGCTTGTGATTGTTTCACAAAAAATGCTTTGTCTAGACAACCCAGAGGTCTGGTTATTTAAAGTAAACAGCAATGACAATTCATGCATTTATTTAAACTATGGGATGATGGCCCTCACCTCCCTAACTAAATTAGCAACGGGTGCCCAACTACATCTTAATTAAAAAAAAAAAAAAAAAAAAAGCCACGACCTTGGGTTCCACTGAAATATATGAATGTTGAGGGAACCCGGAAATCCCGTCTATCATCCAGTCGTTTCCCATAACAGTATTTTTGTGGAAGCACCTCGCTTGAGTTGGGTGGTTTTGGCTAAATGAGAATATGAAGCACTCACTACTAGACAAAAGTCGTTTTCTCTTCGGTACGTTAAAGTTTGAGATTATAATGAAATCAAGAGGCTTCAAAGGAAGATGGGCTAAAGGACTCGTAACCTGATTACTGTTTTGTTTTTGTTGGGTCAGGTACCCAACTGAAAGCATCAGTCTAGCTCCTACCAGGAAAGGAGAAAGAAACGCTCTGGGTCAGATCCCTAGCACGGCCCCAAAAAATAAAGGTGGGGGGAAGTCCTCTGACACCCCTAAAAAATCTGCACACAATTTAGCACCCAAATTAAAACCCACATTACACACCCCGATGATGTACTGCCTTCTGTGCTCGTAACGAACCATATATCTACTACCTTATATAGCGAAGACTGTCAGGAACTTTCAAACAATGTCAGGACACAACTGAATGAAAAAACCAAAGCAGCACACACATAAAGACGTCTCCCCAGCGTGTCCCCTCTTCGCTTCCCAAAGATCCACCCAGCCACCTAACTGATCAAAGCAGAAGGGACAAAAGCTCTGCCATGCCCACAGAGCACCGTCCAACTGACAGCTTCACCCCTCGGCTCCCCCAGCAAATGGCGCCCCCACACTTACTGAAATGTGAGTTTTGCTCTGCCTGCTCAAAGAATTCGGCCCAACCGATACCAACTCTAACGTAAACAGTCCCCGACATCGTAAAGGCTGGAGAGCCGGGCCGGCCCGTGAGCAGCTCCTCCAACCGGCCGGGGCAGCCTCCCTCGGCAGCCCTAACGACAGCAGCATCTCCGCAAGTTCGGTTCTGCGGGCCGGCGGCCGCGCCGCGCAAAGTTTGGGCGAGCGGCGACGACACAACAGGTGAGAGGCGCGGGGCCGAGTCCACGGACGTGCAGCGGCCAGGCCCGGGCAGAGGCGGGCCCTCGGCGGCCGCCGGAGCCCGCTCGCTCCGCGGCGAGGGCCCCGTGCTCCCCTCCGCACCCCGGGGACCGCCACGCCAGGCCCGGGCAGGAGAGGCCCTCGGCGGACGCCGCCGCCGCCGGCGGGGAGGAAGGCACAATGTCGCTCCTTCTTTCCGCGTACAAAAGGGCTCTGCGCCCTCCTCCTCGGACGGCCGCCCGGCCGCCTCCTCGCAACTCGCAGGACGGTGGGCAGCGCGCCATGTTCGGCGCCCCCCGGTCCACCTGGGAGCCGGCCCACGCCGCCGCGGCGGGAGGGAAGCCTCGGAGGTCGCCGGGCCGCCGCGCCAGCCGCCTCTCCCGCCAGACAGCCACTCCCGCGCCCCGCCCGGCCCGCCGCGCCGCGCCGCCGGCGACCAGACCCGGGAAGAGCCGAGGGGGCGAGCGCCCAGCCGCCGCTCCGGTCCCGCGCAGCCCACCCGCCTCCGCTCCCGGGCCCGGCGCGCTCTCCCCGGCCGCCCGAGCCCGTGGGGGAAGGCCGGGCCCGGGGTTCCACGGCGCGGAGGAGGCCGCGGCCCGGAGAACCCGAGGCGGCCGGTGAGGCCGGAAC
Organism: Cricetomys ansorgei; assembly: GCA_026225945.1. NCBI lineage: Eukaryota > Metazoa > Chordata > Mammalia > Rodentia > Nesomyidae > Cricetomys > Cricetomys ansorgei. The sequence goes on along the minus strand of JAMJFZ010004240.1, from coordinate 1,801,910 downwards.
CCTGGGGCTCTCGGGAGGGCAGCCGCCTCTCTCCCGAGCCCGCCAGGACGCCTGGGGCCTAGTGCGGCCTGCGCATCCTCGGGGTGGCGGTTTGGCTGGGCCGGGCCCGGGCCCCCCGCCCCAGGCAGGCCGAATCCGGCGGGGGCCAGGCCCCGAGCCGGGGGCGGCAGGGTGCCGGCTGCGGGGCGGGCCGGCCGGCCGGCGGGCGGGCGGCGTGTTGCGGCTGCGCCGGGGCTGAAATAGCTGGAGATTGCGCGGTAGGGCACTCACCTCAGAGCGGCTGCGCTACCGTGGGCCTGCGCCGTGGAGACTGCGACCGCGCCGGCTCCTCGCAGCCTCCTGCCACCAGCGGCAATGGCGAGCGCTGCCGCCTCTGCCGCCGCCGCCGCCGCCGAGGAGGGGGAGGGGAGGGAGGAGGCACGCACGCGACGCACGGCTCGGCTTCCCCGCCCGGAGGCCGCCATGATGGCGAGGCCGGCGCGGCTCTGGCGGGCCGGGGAGGGGGCTTTCGGCGGCGCTCGCAGCCCCCGGCCGCCGGGCCGGCCTCCCCTGCCGCCGTGCGGCGCTGCCCGGGCCGGGGTCACGGGGCGAGAGGACGGCCCGGCCGTGGCGCGGCGGCCAGGGGCTCAAGCCGCTCAAAATGGTCGCTCCTCCGGGGGGCCCTCGGCTCCGGCCCGGCGGGGGGACCGGGACTCGGTCCGGAGGGCCCGCGGCGCCGTCGGCCGCTCCGGAGTGAGCTCTTCTCTCTCAGAGCCCTAGCCAGGCCTCCAGGCGAAGGAGCCGTGTACAAAGCAGCATGGTGGTTCGCCCTGCTCGGCAGACGGACCTTCGGGCCCGAGGTGCACTTGTCAGCCGCCCCGGGCTCGGGGCTCGGGGCCCGGGCCGCACGCCTCAGCACGAGCAGGCCGCGGGCAGCGGTCGGGGTCGCCGAGGGGTGTGGGGAGGCCGAGCGTGTGACCCCGGGCCGGCCTGTAAGGCCCCCGGAGACTGCACACCGGGTCATCACTAAGTGCCCCCGGGGGCGGGGCGGGGGCAGAAAACAGCTTGGCAGATAAGGCAGCGTGCAGTTCACTAGTGTTTTCTTCGAGAGTTGACTGCCTTTTTCCCTTGGTGTTCTCTAAAACCATGTCACTGACAGCACGCCTCCCTGACCCTCCTCCTCCCTCTCTTTTTTTTTTGAGACCTGTGAGGTCTCAAACCCATGGACTGCTGGCCCAGATGCCTGTTTACCCCAGGAGAACCTGGGAGCCGGCCCTCCCCGCATCCCTACCTGGTACAGCGTCCTGGCCGGCATGCCTGTCCCCAGCTCCTACCTGAGCCCTCCGGCCCTGGCGGCTGGGCTGCCCGTCCCTGTGTGATTCCACCACATGGCCGGGCAGCTCAGTCTGGTCCCCAGATGTCTCCGACCCTGGCTGTGCTCCCCTCATACATAGTCTTCGTATCATATTCTTCCTTATGTATACAATAAGCTTTCTCCGCCGTATCCAGGGTGGTGGATACAGAGCAGTCATATTCTTTTTCATTCAATACCCAGTGATAAATAAATAAATCTTTATTTTTGAGACTGTGTTTCAACTGTGTAGCCCTGGACACACTGAAACTTGATATAAAGACCAGGCTGGCCTCTGACTCAGAGATTTTTAGGTATTTATTTTTTGCCTAGCCGTGGGCCCCTATGCCTGGCCATCCAGTGAAGTCTTTAAAGCTGCTATTGCCTGTCATGTCTTACTTGGGTTCAGGCTGCTCTCATACAGAGATGGTCTCTTGCTGCTGGACTGGCCCTCTCTAGTCCATTCTGCACACTTCAACTTGAATGGCTTTTTTCTTTTTTTCTTTTTTTTTTTTTTAAGCAGATCATGGTATTTTCCCTGCTTGGGATGTTTAATTAGATCCCATCCACCTAGGCTAATGTCTGAAATCTTTGAAGGTGGCTTTGAGAACTCTGATGACCTCACCCGTGGTGCCATCTCTAACCTCATCCACACATCTCTCTCAGACTGTAGAAGAACTGGGAATATAAATCATATAAATAAGGAATTCTGCCATTTTGCAACTTCTGCACATAGTACTCCCTGTGCTCAGAACTTTTTTTCACTTCTGTCTTCTGCTAGAAAAATTCCTCGGAATAACCTGTTACTCTTTTACTCTCAGCGTCTCTTTTGTCCCTCATTCCCCAAGGCTGGGTGCTTCGGCCCTTCTCACATCAGGCTTACCACCTAAGTGCTGGGATCAAACCCGGGTCTCCATGCCTGCCCGGAAAGCACCCTAACAACTGAGTGACATCCCCAGGCCCCACACCCCCCTCTTCTCGTTTCATTCTTAGATGGAGCCCATAAGTACTACTATGGTCCCATTCGACTGGAAGAAACCAGAATGTGTAGGTGTTACCTGCCCTAAAATGAGATGGTAGGAGATGGAACTAGTCCCGAGCCTGACCTCAGAGTCGCTCTCTTAACCATCATCAGGGCTTTGGATGGCAATTCACACCCACTCACAAGTCGCAAGGCCAATATTTCATAAAAGAGATAACATCAGAGGGCAGTAACTTAGGGTGTTGTGAAACTTTTGGCAGATTTTTCTACTACAAATTTTCTAATTTTTCATATACCCAAATTATACAGAATATTTATCACCAAGGGATGGGATGCATGCTATACATGGATTTGACTTTTTCATCATCCTGATATTAATTCTGTACTTTCTTAAGAATTGATGACATTCAGCACCCCAAACAAATATAAATCACTGCCCCCAAGCCAGCCTAGCCGGCCTCTGCAGGAGAATGGGGATTCTTGTCTCAGGCTGAGGCTGCCTCTTGGCCAGAGATTTTTGGCTAAGATGTATCAGATTATTCTGTAACCACGGGGAACACACCAAGACCTTAGCATGCAAATCCTATGTCAACAGGCTCTCAGACCTGCCCTACACATTCAGTTCTCCTGGTTCTTCTTGTTCCTTCCTGAGCTTATTGATTAGATTATCAGTGAACTTCTGGTAGCCTCCACCCTGATTAGATCTGACTGATCTCACTGGATGTCTAAGCTTGGATTCTTTTTCTGTTCCCACTATGAAAGGGGAGAACCTACTCCCAAAGTTGTCGTCCGACCGCCCTGGTTCTGTGTGCTATGCACACCTTCTCACAAATGCAATTTTTAATTAGATAGATGGATGATCTCAATGGCCTCTTGGCGCACTGATGCTCGGCTTCGCGTAGCAGGTAGCTTTCGACAAGGCTGGGCAAGGGCCAAGACGTTAGCGGTGCAGCCTCACTGGGGACCAAACAGGAACTAAGCCCCTGAGGTCCAGAGGACACCCATGTCTCTTTACTTCCTATTACACTGCTCCAGGTAAAGGCAAACTGAGCAAATTTTACTCCCCCTATACCTGTCCCCAAAACAGAAAGAAAACCTTGCTCAACTTGGGAGACTATGAAGTAAATTCCATTTTCTCAAATCAAATATGAGATTGAAGGCCAGCCTTCCCTCCATTTACCACAGCCTGAGAGGAGACAAGAGATGCCTTAGGCATCCTCAGAGGCAGGCCAGTCAAGCCTTGCATCACACATACCTACACACACATACACACACACCACACATACCACACACACACACACACATACACACACCACACACATACACACACACCACACATAACACACACATACACACACCACACACACATACACACACACCACACATACCACACACACCCACACACACATCACACACACACATACATACGTACACATCTCACACATACACACACACAGTCACCAAGTTGTAGAGTCCTACAGCTAAACAGGCTTGGACAACTCTAGAGGCTGCAGATTGCAGTTTTGTCAACCAGTTGCTACACGACCTCCCACTTGGTGTGACTCTGTCTTGCTAGGAAGTAAACTGTAAGACTCCTATTTGGCATTGGTGGGGTGGGGGTGGGGGAGAATGGACAGAAATGACCAGGGTCTAGCCTATTCTACATCGTGGCATTGGGGGCAAATGGCCCGTCACCATTACCTTTTCTCTTGCCTGGTTGGCTGCACCGTTGTTCCCAGGGACAGCCTTCCCACGCCATCTCACATCAGACACTGAAGATGCTCTGAAGATGCTCTGCGGGGAATGAGGTGGAGATGGCTACCAGAGATGAGAAGGAAAGGACCAGCGTAAACAAAGAGCTGGATGCCTGGGCTGAAGGGCTGGGAGGGCAGAAGCCAGAAGTGACGGAGGTTTTCAGGACTGAACGTGGGGGTTGGAACTGAAAGTGTCCTTGAGCCCTGCCTAAAGGGAAGTCAGTCGGGGTAGAGAAGACTTCTGGTTTCAGATTGAATGATGGCTGGCCACAGGGATACCTGCTGCTTGGGGAAGATTGCCCTGGCACACCAGCTGCTAGGAGCAGGACTGGGAAAGACAGCAGAGCAGTCTGCTGAGGGCAAACTGGAGCCAGGGGGAGAGGTGGAAGGAGGAATCCGAGAGAGGCTGAGAGGTTTCATCTTGTAAGCAGGTTCTATTTCGAATGTGGTGGCGTGTGTTTCCCAATAACTCCCTGATACTTGGCGAATAGTTTCAAAGATGGCTCTTCTGAAAATGAGGTCATTCCGTTGTTCCATCTATTTTATTCAACAAACACCTGAAACAGTCACTTCAGGCCCAGTTCCCCTCCTCTGGAAACTGTCCTCATTCATAGACTGCCTCTGATAATCTTGGCTATATTATAAAGCCTCCCTCTCCCTGGCTCCCATTCCTAGGGCCACATGGCCAGGACTGTGTCGAAATGTGCTTTCTGTCCCGGGAATTTAGAATGTGTGGCTAAGACACAGAGGCTAGAAACTGAGAGCCAAGTCACACTCATGATGAGGCTACGGAGATAAGGTCATGAACACGACCAAGGGCCCAAAGCCTGGCCTAGTCCTTCCCTCGTTGCCCTCTGATCACAGGTGACAGGTCCAAAAATAGGTCCCTGGCTCAAGGGGACCAATTAGATCCTTTCATGGAGATTTTGAAACTGAAATTGAAAAAGCTCAGGTTGTCTCTCTCCCTTTCTTCTATCTCTCCCATCTCTCCTCCCTCTCTCTCCCCTCTCTCTCCCTCTCCCTCTCTCTCCCCCTCTCTCTCCTCTATTTCCCTCCCTCCCTCTCTCCCCTCTCTCTCTCCTCTCCCTCTCCTCCCTTTCCTCTATCTCTCTCCTCTCTCTCCCTCTCCTCCCTTTCCTCTATCTCTCTCCTCTCTCTCCCTCTCCTCCCTTTCCTCTATCTCTCTCCTCTCTCTCCCTCTCCTCCCTCTTCTCTCTCGCTCTCCTCCCTCTTCTCTCTCTCCCTCTCCTCCCTCTCCTCCCTCTCCCTCCCTTTCTCTTTTCTGTACTTGAGGTACATCTTCCATGCAGTCAGAGGCCAAGACAACTGAGAAACAGGAAGTCTATCAGAAGAGAGAAGAGCGAGGCAGACACAGAGAGGGAGGAGGGCGGGAGAGGGAGAGACGGTCCTTGGTGTGTTGATTAGTCTTCATTATCAGTGCGGCTGGCCTTTAGAATCATGTAGGGACGTCTTTCTAGGCACATCTGTGGGGCATCTCCAGAGTGGCGAACTGGGGGAGGCGGACCCAGCCTGAGTGTGGACCGCAGCACCCCATGGGCTAGGTGCCTGGACCGAATGAAAAGGAGAAGAAACCAGCAGCACCTCTGCTCCCTGACTGGACTGAGCCCTCAAGCCGTGAGCCCAAAGGAACACTCTTCAGAGTTGCTCCTCTTTGCTCTTTTTCTCCCCGAGACGGGGTTTCTCTGCTGTAGCTCTGGCTGTCCTGGAACTCATGTAGACCAGGCTGGCCTCGAACTCCTCACAGAGATCCGCCTGCCTCTGCCTCCCAAGTGCTGGGATTAAAGGCGTGCACCACCACCGCCTGGCCCACAGAATGAGTGTTTATGAACTAATGATCATTGTATGCAAAGACTGGCAATTGTAGCTCTCTCCTCCGAAATGTTACAGCCGAGACTGCTCTCTACAGAGATGTCCAGAGCGAGTCCTTTCCCCAGTGCTAAAGAGCTCTGAGGTTCCAGAACGCTGGCTGACCTCAGCCTCATGTGTATGTTTCTGTCCTCTCCTCGGTCTGCTGCTCCACCGCTAGCCAGGGTTCCAGGATCCCAGCCACGAGGGGCCAGGAGTAGAGGATTCCTTGATTCCTTTAGGAAAGGTAGGTTGAGGAGCTAATGCCGTTGTTGCGTGGAGAAAGCTTGTGGCCATAGTAGACCACACACATATTTATATCTGTAGGCTTCTGGAAAAGAGCCAGTAGAAAGAAAGGCCAGAGTTCGCAAGTCATCTCTTCCATCACAGAATAAGAACAAAAAAAATGAACAAACTAAAAATTTTCAATTCTCCTTTGATCCAAGAGTGCTGAGGTCACAGGGCGAAGCGCTGCCCTGTGAGCTCTGTGCATCACCTGTTAAAGGGATCTCTGCCTGTTCAAAAGTGTGTGTCCGACATCGTCTCCTCAGGGTGACTGCTCAGATCCACCAGCCACGTGGAATATGTTTGTGCTGTGGTAGAAAGAATGGCCAATGGCTATATTTTTAAATATAAAGATGTCCACTGCATCCAACATTGGGGGGCGGAGTTATGGGGGAGAGCAACCACAGGGTCTTGTGCAGACCAGGCTGGCCGCAAAGTCCTCATGTAGCCCAGAACGACTCACTTCCTGGACGTCCTGCTGCTGTAAGTGCTGACTATAGCACAGGCTCCTCGACCAGCCCACCACCGACCAGCCTGCCACTGACCAGCCCACCGTTCACAAGACCCAGTGGCTCTGGTGGTGAGTCTGTTCCTGGACTCGGGCTCTTTCTGTGCCATTAAACTGCACAGATCTGAAGTAACTTAAGCAAACACGTTCTAGGGCAAAGAGGCTCAGTTGATAGCATGCTTGCTTAGCAAGTTCGAGGACCTGGGTTCAATCCCCAGCACCTCACAAGTCTAGCATGAAAGTTCCTTCCTATAATGCCCGCGCTTGGGAGGATCAGACCATCCTCATATTCAGAGTCTGACCTTGTCTCTAAAAATCCTCAGCCTTCAAAGAGCGAAAGGGAAGGTTAGAAGAATTCACTATAAGTGGATATAAATGGTAGCATGTATTACTATTACTATCTTCTTTCATTTTAACACTAGCTTTCCTTAAAAAAAAATTAAGCCAGGCGTAGTAGCGTACACCTTTAATCCCAGCATTTGGATGGCAGAGGCAGGCAGACTGCCACAAATTCAAGGCTAGCCTGGTTTACATAAGAGTTCCAGGACAGCCAGAGCTACATAGAGAGATACTGTCTCAAAAAAAAAAAAAAAAAGTAATTAGCTGGCAGCCAGGCATGGTAGCACACATGGTAGCAATCCGGGAGGCAGAGGCAGGACAATCTCTGTGAGTTCAAGGCTAACTTGATTTTTATACAGAGTTCTAGGCCAATCAAGGCTACATAGTGATACCCTGTTTCCAAAAGAAAAAAAATTTCTCAAGCTGGGCTACCAGGCCAGTAATCCCAGCTACTCAGGAGGCTGTGCTAAGAACGGAGGTTCAAGGCCTATCTGGGCTACAGAGTGGATTCAAGGACAGCCTAGGCATTTAATGACACGATAGGGCTTGGTGATACATGACCTATATGCCCAGCACTCAGGGTCACAAGTTCAAGGCCACCCTCTCATAGCAAATCTGAGGGCAGCCCAGGCACATGAGACCCTATATTCAAAAACCAAAACAGGGAGGAAGACAGACAGTGGCAAAAGAGGGGGGAAGGGAAGAGACATCTGGTTGTGGTGGCTCACACTTGTAATCCCGCTACCTGAAAAGACAGAGCTGGAGACTGGTCAAGGCCAGCGCAGCCCGCGCCCATAGTGAGTATCAGGCCAGTGATCCTCCATCTGCATCTCCGGTACCCAGGAGTACTTCTGAGCAGCTGTGCTGTGACGACTCCTCTTCACGAACACCCTCGCCAGCTGAGGGTGGGGCTCGGTGGGAGAATGCTGGCCCAGTACCCCTGATACTGAGAAAAAAGTAAAAATAATTATTCTGAATTTTTAATATTTTGGTTTTTTGAGTCAGGGTCTCGCTGTGTTCCCTAGCTTGGCTTCAAAGCCTCCTGCCTTAGTCTCCAGAGTGCTGGGAACACAAGTTGTGACATCACAACCAGCAAGTGTGTGTTTCTAAACAACAGATAAAGCTAACAGTGTTACACAGTGCTATCATAGCTTAAATAATGAGTGGGCCGAAGAGATAACTCAGTGGTTAAGACTTCACTGCATTTCACAGGGCCTGAGTTTCGGTCCCAGTACCCAAACTCCCACACGGAGCCTCCCACACGAGCCTCCCAATTGCCTGTAACTCCAGTTCTAAGATCCAGTGTTCTCTTCTGACCTCTATGGGCTTCTGCACACATGTGGTACACATGCATACACTCAAGCACACACATACACACACAAATAAATATTTCTTAAAATAAAAAAATGAGCCTGGTACGGTCGCACACACCTTTAATCCCAATACTTGGGAGGCGGAGGCAGGCAGATCTCAAGGCCAGGCTGGTCTACAGAGTAGATTCCAGTCTACTCTGCTGATTGCATCTCTCTCACCTGCGGGTTGGCAATTAGATCTACAGGCTTGATTTAATTTCTGTTAAAAAACTGGGGTGTGCAGCAATATTACTTCCTCGATGGCGGGCGCCTGTCTCTCCTTGATGATACATGATAGCTCATTAACACCGTGAGGGCTGTGAGATGGCTCTGCAGTTAGGCTACCAAGCCCGAGGCCCCGAGTTCAATCCCTGAGCCCACAAGATAGAGTTCCTGCAGGTGGTCCTCACATTCTGCACAAACACTACGGCATGCGTGCGAGCCAAAACAGCCAAACAGAGGGACACAGACACTCTGCCTGTCGTTGAAGGTGCCAGTAATCACAACTCTTGGTCTCCTGGTTCCAAGACTAGGTGGCTAACCGAAAGTCGTGGCCAATCAGAGTCCTTTCTCATGCGCCCTTACCCATGAACGTCTCACCATGGAGATGAGGCGCTTCATCAATGGATAGCGTGCACAGGTTTTTTACTAGAGAGCAGAAAGGAGTCCCAGCCACCTCTGCATCTGTGGCTTCTTCCTCTTTGGATTCCATGAGCTGTGGATCAAAACATTCAGAAAAACAGAAATTGCATCCGTATTGAACATATGTACATTTTTTGGCTACGATTGGTCCAAATAAACAGCCTAAAAGCTCCTGACGGCGTTTACACTGATTAGGATTCTGTTACTTTTCCGCTACTGTGGTAAAACCCCACGGCGTAGGCTGCTTACAGAAGGAAAGGTTTATTGGGGCGCATGGTTCAAGGGAGAGGAGCCCGTCACCAGAGCGGGAGGGACGACTGGGCAGTGAAGAGCACTCAGAGGACCTGAATTTAGTTCCCAACAACCACATGTTGGCTCGCAGCTCTCTGTAACTCTCAGGGAATCCGCCCTCGTCTCACTCCTCCCGCACTGCATGCACACGGTACAGTTACATACATGTAGGCAAAACGTGGAGTAAAAATAAATAGATCTGAAGAAGGAGGAGGAAGAGGAGGAGGGGGAGGAGCCAGGAGAGGGGAGAAGGAGAAGGAGGAGGAGGAGAGGGAGATGGAGGAGGAGGAAGAGGAGGAGGGGGAGGAGCCGGGAGAGGGGGAGAAGGAGATGGAGGAGGAGGAGGAAGAGGAGGGGGAGGAGGGGGAGAAGGAGGAGGGAGGAAGAGGAGGGGGAGTAGGAGGAAGTGTTTCCGTCACCATCACTGTGCAGAAGCATGGCAGCAGGCAGGCGTGGCAGCTGGCTCTGAAAGCTGAGAGCTGAGGGCTCACATCTAAACCAGACACTGGAAGCAGAGAAAGAGAAGTGAGAATGTCCAGTCTTTGAACTCCCAGCGCCCACCTGCAGTGACACCCTTCCTCCAGCAAGGTAACACCTCCTAATCCCTCCCTTCCCGCCCTGGGGCCCAAGTATTCAGGGATTACAGCGACATCTCATTCAAACAGCACAGTAAGCAATCGAAAGCTGATTCAAAGCACATGGGAGGGTGTGGGAGGTCTTATAGCCAACTCAAACCATTCTATATAAGGGATTTGAGAGCATCTGTAGAGTTTGGAATTCACGGGGCATCCTGGAACAAGACCCCTGTGGAGACTGAGGGTAGCTGTACTTGTTTTCATGTTATTGTTATCTGGGAAACAATAGCGCCTACTGTGGACCCAGGCACTGTGAAACATTTCCTAGCTCTCACTCTGGCTTCACCTACAGCTATAGCAATTAAATTAAAGGTCCCAAAAGGAAGGCATTAATCTTAATGTTACATCTGAGGACAAAATATAGAGCTGCTGTGTGACTTTTTCCGTCATGACATGAACAATTGTTCACTCCAGATAGGGCACCAATGACAGACCAAAGACACAGGTTCATCGTGTTCTAACCTAGCTAACCAATGAGTTTATGGAGTTTATACTAGTGAATATAAACCAGTGAATTCAGACAGGAGTATGGGTGAGGAGTTAACAGAAACATGGATGACTCAAAGATAGCTGCATCTCCAAAATGCCCACCCCAGCATCAATGATGGCTTACAACTTTAAGGCTGTACTACAGTAGGCGCTTCTCCCCAGCAATTGTTACTACTTGTACAGCTTCAGGTGAGTGGGGGCTGTGAATCTTGTAAGTTTCAGGACCTTTCTAAGACTTGTAAATTGTGTTTACTCCTGAATCTTTTGAATTTTCTTCCTCTCTCCCAGAGGAAATGCTTTACTTCAAAGGAAACCACTGCTCAACAACCTTGTAAATGTCTAAAGCTGGAGGAGGTGGTAGTATGCTTGTGTAGGCTCCATAGTAACCAGAGAAGGCCTTATCAGTTCACAAGTAGGACTATGGTCTCTGCTGCAAAAGAATAAAAAATAGCAGGTGAAGTTCACAGGTAGTTGTCCTGAATCTGAAAGCAGTTCTCCTTCACTGACATTCGTTCTGATAGACTGCACCTTTTCCGCCTGCCCAATGAACCCACTGCCAGAGGAATTTCACTCCTAATGACAAGGATGCAAAATTTCCTGCCTATAAATCTGCTGGCAAAGATAAAGATTTCTTAGAGTTGTTTTGATTTCAGTGCTCATTCACAGCTGTTTTCACAAAGCAGGTGAGCAGAACAGAGGGTGCAGTTTCCATTGGAGGCTCAAGTAGGGATCCAAGAGAATGATAGTGTTTGACGGCCCCGCTGGGAATTTCCAGGCACAGCCACCACTGCCTCCCGGACTCTCCTGGGATGATTCCAGATGCAAATTCTGTATAGTTCAGCTTCTCTTTGATCTTTCTTTCTCTTTTCTCCCCCATCATCCTCATCCTCGGTTTCTTTCTTGACAAAATCTCATGTATTCCAGGCTGCAAACGCGCTATGCAGGCGCAGACAGGCTTGCCCTCTGCCTCCGTCTCCTGGGTGATAGGATCACAGGTATCTGCCGTCTTACCTGGTTAATTATCGAATTCTCATTTTAAAAAAAACAGTCATACCTTGAGTGTAGTGGTGCATGCCTGTAATCCCAGCACTCGGAAAATTGAAGCAAAATTATTGTTTTGTGGTCAGGGCCAGCCTGGCTACAACACAAAGCCCTGAGTTCCATCCCTAAGACAGAATAAGCCAGGCGTGGTTTTCCATGCCTGAAATCCCAGCATTCCTCCAGAGGTGGAGGCAAAGGAATCAGAAGGTCAAAGTCATTCGTAGTCAAGTAAATAGTGACTGTGGAGTAGCCTGGGGCGGGGGGGGGGGGGGCATGGGGGCGTGGAGGGGGAAGGGCGTGGGGGGCCCTCCACCCCACTCCAGTCAGGCAGCCAGGTTCCCACACTGGAGTACTTCCTGGCTGGCTCACAGCCCCGCCCTCTGTCCTCAACCTTCATTCCTCTTAGTCATGCATCCTCTGGTTTTATTTGTTGTTTTTTTCCTTTTTCAAAAATGTATCTGGTATTTACAACGACATCCTTCCGTCAGTCTACTTTTTGCCAGTAGGATTTTGGGGGTCCATTAAGCTTCTTCCCATTTACCCTGTCCCTTTTCAGTTCAAGCTGTTAGTGTTTCTGCTGTAATAAGATTTTCAAGTATGGTGATGTATGGCTTTAGAGCCAGCACAGGGCCAACCTGGTCTACATAGTGAGCCAACTCAGGCTGGAGAGATGGCAGCTAAGAGCTCTTGCTGCTCCTGTAGAGGGTCAGCGTCCCGTTTCCAGCACCCATGTGGTAGCTTCTAGGGGATCTGACCCCTCTACTGGTCTCTGAGGGTTCTTCTCCTTCTCCTTCTCCTTCTCCTTCTCCTTCTCCTTCTCCTTCTCCTTCCTCTTCCTCTTCTTCTTCTTCCTCTTCTTCTTCTTCCTCTTCCTCTTCTTCTTCTTTCTCTTCCTCTTCTTCCTCTTCCTCTTCTTCTTCCTCTTCCTCTTCTTCCTCTTCTTCTTCTTCTTGTTTGTTGTTTTGTTTTTCGGGATAGGGTTTCTCTGTTGTAACTTTGGCTGTCCTAGAACTTCCTATGTAGACCAGGCTGGCCTTGAACTCTCAGAGATCCGCCTGCCTCTGCCTCCCAAGTGCTGGGTTTAAAGGCACATGCCACCACCACCAAGATGATCCCCTTCTTTGTAACTGTTTTCTAACACTGTATCTGAGCTCTGAAGCCTTATTTGTTTGGGGGCCAAATGTATCCACTTTTTCCACTTGTAACTGAATTCTGCCTTCTGGTTTCTTGCCCGGCTTGTAACTGCTTATAACTGAAAGCTAGTTCTCTTGCCCCAACTGCTACTGAGACAGATTCTTAACTAGAGCTTTTTTAATCCCCTAGCTCTAAAAGGTTAGAAAGAAAAAAGAGAGAAAGGAAGAAATCTTTACAGCCCCTTCTGGCTGTCTTTCTCTCTCTAACCCTGGAGGCCTGGATTGACTTCTAGCATCTTTTATCCATTAACTGTCCTCTAATATGCTTTCTTATCCACTGTCCTCTGTCTTAGCCTGGCGGCTGCCTCCGTCCTCTGTCCCCTGCCACTAACTGTCACTGCCACTGCCTCTTTCATAGGTCTTCTATGCTGTTCCCAGAAGTCCAAGTGGCATGAAAGCCATAAGAGTACAAAACACTTCTTGGCAAAATCCCACTACACTTCTTCTACCTCTCTAGTGCTGGGATTAGAGGCGTGTGCTGTTATAACTAGTTTATGAGGCGCTGGGCATTCAAACCATGACATCATGCATGTTAAGCAAGCACTGTATCAACTGGGTCACATGCCAGGCCAATATGATATGTTTTACAGTCATGTATCTTACCACAGAGCAAATACCAAAATACAGTCCTGTACGATAAGGATTGTCCCATTTTTCAGAGGAAGAAATAAAGGCTCATAGAAGTTAAATAACTTGCCCAAACAGTTCCGCTTGTTGCAAGTTTCTGAGCTAGGTATGAGCCCAGGTTTGCCTGGGAAGGGCCTGTTGAAGTATCCAGGCAACAAGACAACTCTGCACAAAGCAACCCCTCAGACCCAAGGGAGAACATGACGACAGCAGGTGAGCCAGGCCAGGGCGTCATCAGAGGGAGCTGAGTACAAGTTCGAAGAGGCCCAGAGCAAAGCCCTTTCCCCCAGCTTTGTGGGTGCTGCTCCCCCTTTAGCTGTCCCCACACTCTGTGCCGCTTTGAGCATCTGAGAGCTTTATGCTCTCAGAAGAGAGCGAGCTCGTAGGAAGCAGCACTTCTGAACTGCACTAACTGAACCTGCTGACAGAGGCTGAATCCCTCCCTGAAGTCATCCTGCCTGCTGAGAGGAGACAGACCAGGCGGTCACCTCCCGCCTCAGCCTTAGTCCCAGCCTCCTAGGACCCGCTCACATGCCTCTGGGACCCTTTAGACCTCAGTCCCAGTTTCTACCTCTGGCTCTTGGCCCTTATCTAAACTCCTAGCTGCACAAGGTGGCCCTAAGGTGACCCTCGGCTTTCCTGTGACTTTGACTCACCGAGCTGCTGTTGGAACAGCTTGAGCTTGCCAGAGACTGTAGAGGGAAGAAAAGAGAGATCCCCATTAAGAGCACACGGTATCCCTAAAGCTGAGTTACAGGGCTTGCAAGCCGCCCAGTGTGAGTGCCGGGGCCCGAACTTCAGGCCCTGGCAAGAGCAGTGCGTGCACTTAACTGCTGGGCTGTCTCTCCAGACCCTATTTTTAATTTGTCACTTATCATTTAAGTAGGAATGTGTGTATGTGTGTGTGTATGTGTGTGTGTATGTATGTGTGTATATATGTGTGTGTGTATGTGTGTGTGTATTTGTATGTGTGTATATATGTGTGTGTGTATGTGTGTGTATGTATGTATATGTGTGTGTTTGTGTGTGTATGTGTGTATATGTGTGTGCATTTGTATGTGTGCATATATGTGTGTGTATGTGTGTGTGTGTTTGTGTTTGTGTATATCTGTTTGTGTGTGTGTGTGTGTGTGTGTGTGTGTGTAATTGCTCTCAACTGTGTGCATGTGTGGATGCCAGAGACAACTTTCGAGGGTTGGTTTTCTCCTCCCACTGTGGGTTCAGGGACTGAACTCTGGACGGACAGACTACAGCAAATGCTTCCACCTGCTGAGCCGTCGTACTGGCCCAGCCTTGTGGGCAACAGCTACGGGGCAGCTCCACAAGGAGGCATTTCATAGGAGCAAACCCTGCCAGACCTCAGCAGAGGGAACCGCCACCATGGCCAGGGCCGTACTGGGCAGTGGAGCTCCAAGGTCTCACCTCAGGGGTTTTTGTTGCCACATAAAGTCCTCAGGGGTTCTATTGACAGTGAGTGCAAATCATGAAGAACCAAACATCTTTTATATAAAGCCAACACCTGCAAATAATACAAAATGTCAAGACCTAGGTGGCCCTTCCCCCATCAATGCACAAAACCACCATTTCAAACGTAGCTGGAAATAAACTTGTGCAACACAGCTTCACGTTCTTAATCTGACATACATATACAGCGGGAAATGTCAGCCTGGGGCAATGAGCATCTCCGTCACCTCAGTCAGGACATCTGTGGTAAGAACATTCAAATCTTAGCCCGGCTTAACACGCGCTTTGATCCCAGCGCTCAGGAGGCAGAGCCGGCAGCCCTCAGCTCTGTGAGTTTGACACCAGCTTTATCTAGAGGGTAAGTTCTAGACCAGCCAGGACCACATAGTGAGACCCTGTCCTGAGAGAGAGAGAGAGAGAGAGAGAGAGAGAGAGAGAGGAAAAAAAGAAAGGAAGGAAGCAAAAAGGAAAGATAATTTGATTTTTTTTTCTATTTGAGCCAGGCAGAGGTGGTGCACACCTTTAATCCCAGCGCTCAGGAGGCAGAGGCAGGAGGATCTCTGTGAGTTCGAGGCCAGCCCGGTCTACAGAGCAAGCTCCAGGACAGCCAGGGCTGCACAAACTGTGTCTTGAAAAAACCAAAAAAAAAAAAAAAAAAAGCTTTTTTTCTTTTACATAAAGTTTTAATGCTCTTTACTTTTGAGAGGGTTATACTGAATCATGAACAACAAATATTATTTTTGTTTTTAAGATCTTGAGAGTAGCAGTTGATCAGATTTAAGTGAAGGAAATGGCTTTTCTCTTGCTGCTGACTTGAATTTCTCTTCTAATTTTCAGTAAGAAATAGCATTTCTCTGCACTTCCCTTCCCGACTTAAGGCCTCCTGGCAGGCTATGCAGCGGTCAGGTTCCTGGGGACACAGAGGTGTCAGTGACCCCTGGAAGGCACCTGAGCCTCCCCCATGGTAGGAGGGGCACCCCAGTTCCGTAAAACATGCAGCAGAGGCCCTGGCAGGCACCCCCGCTCAGTGTCCCCTGCAGCAAGACTATCTGACGTCCCTCCATCTGCCATGGTCACCCTCATTGTTGGAATAACGACGGTAACTTATTGTACTGGGAAGCGTGCCAAACACATTACATTTACTATCTCGTTTCTCTCTCAGAGCGGTGACATGAGGTTACTCGCCGTCATCTCCACGTGCCAACGCAGAAACTCCAGTCTCTGGACAACTTGGTGAATACACTCAAATCTACAACCATGCACCTTAAATTGGCGATTATGGTATGTAAATGTTATCTCAATGAAGCTTTATGTGGTGCAGTGTGTGTGTGTGTGAGTGTGTGTGTGTGAGTGTGTGTGTGAGTGAGTGTGTGTGAGTGTGTGTGAGTGTGTGTATGTGTGTGTGAGTGTGTGAGACTGTGTGTGTGAGTGTGTGTGAGAGTGTGTGTGAGAGTGTGTGTGTTGTGAGTGTGTGTGAGTGTGTGTATGTGTGTGAGAGTATGAGTGTGTGTGTGTGTGAGTGTGTGTGTGCACTTGAGAGGCAGAAGCAGGCAGGTCTCTGTGAGTTCAGGGCCAGCCTGATCTACGCAGAGAGGCGCAGCTAGGACTATACCCAGGAGAAGGACTAGGGACACGACTCCGCGGTGGGAAGAACTGGGACCCTGCGTGTGTCCGTGCGCCAGTCGGCAGCGGTGCTCAGTCACGTGACAGCTAACCCGACAGCCTGGCGGGCAGCACCGGGGTGGAGGACTGCGAAGGGCACAAGGGTACCTGGTCTTGGCAGCGCCTGCCTCCGAGGGGCTCGGAACTGCAGGGCGCACGGAGCACCCGCATGGCTCTCGGGGTTCACACGCTGCCTGCCGCACACCAGGAGGCGGCACTCTCCCCAGGAGTGGGTACGGACACGTGCAATGGGTTTAAAATCCTTCGCCTATCACAAGAAATCTGTATGCTCGTTTATTCACGTATTTATTTACTTACTGTTTTTGAGTCAAGGTCTCACTGTGTAGCCCTGGCTGGCCTGGAACCCACTCTGTAGACCAGGCTGGCCTGGAACCCACTCTGTAGACCAGGCTGGCCTGGAACCCACTCTGTAGACCAGGCTGGCCTGGA